>SKCR01013339.1:0-600000 GCA_019454045.1 Zanthoxylum bungeanum | reverse complement strand
GAGTAATTCAAATAGTTTCGACACAAAGTAAGAAAACAGATCGATAAAAGTATTAAAAATATTACGGTCGAACCATAATGTAAAATACTTAAACATATGAGTTTCAAGATTACTTGAAAGAGTATGGTATTCTTTCACAGTAGACTCTTCCCGGGACACCTCATCCTGACGGTGTGTCCGAACAGAGTAACCGAACTTTGTTGGACATGGTAAGGTTAATGATGAGTCGGTCTGAGCTACCAATTTCCTTCTGAGGATACGCATTAAACAGTGGAATACTTATTTTGAATAAGGTTCCATAAAAATCTGTTAGACAGACTTCATATTAGATATGAACAAGAAAGAAACCGAGTTTCTCATTCCTGAAGATTTGGGAATGCTGGGCATACGCTAAATGTTTGGATGGTACCAAACTAGAACCCAAATCGGATAAGTACCTATTTGTAGGTTGTCCTAAGGAAAACAAAGTATAGTACTTATACAACTCACAAGAGAACAATGTAATTGTTGCTCTCCATGTGGCTTTCCTAAGAAGAATTCCTATATGCAGTGGTAAGTGAGAGGAAAGTAAAACTCGATGAAAATCGAAGTAATACTATTCCAAGCACCGACTCCTTTATGGAACACGAACAGTTCATCAGGGATGAAACTGTACCATAATCTTCGAATACACAAGAACCGCGCAAGTCGGAGAGAGTTAGAAAACAACCTGGGAGATATGGATTTCTGATCTCACCTCATATAAATGTCAATCTTATTGAGGAAGGTAAACCAGCTACGTATGAGGAAGTGATACAAGGTATCGACTCCATTTATGGCAAAGTGCCATGAATCCGAAATGGATTCCATGTATACAACCAAGTTTAGACACTGGTTGATGTACCAGAAGGCATTGTACATATTGGTACTATATGAGTCTTCAAGGAAGATATACATGGATGGCAACATATAAATGTATACAGCTAGGCTTATACAGAAAGGGTATCGTTAACGACATGGTGTCGATTACAACGAAATTTTTTCACCTGTTGCCATGATTAAATCCATTCGGATAATGCTTGCAAGTACTGCATATTTCATTTATGAAATATGGCATATGGACGTCAAAACCGCTTTCATTAAACGGAAACCTTTTGGAGGATGTTTACAACATCCTGACGGTTTTGTTGTTCCAAAACATGCAAACAAGGTTTGCAAGTTAAATCGATCCATTTATGGATTGAAGCAAGCATAGAATTCTTGGAACCAACGTTATGATGATATCATAATGGTATATGATTTCATTCAAAACGAATATGATTCTTATGTATATAAGAAGGTTAGTGGGAGCGCACTGACAATGAATGTCCTATTTGTTGATGATGTATTGCTTTTTAGCAATAACTTCCCCATAATATTATCGGTGAAAGCTTGGCTTTCATTAAAATTCTCCATGAAAAACCTGGGAGAAGCAGGCTTTATTATAGGAATAAAGATCTACTGGGATAGATCTAGAAAGCTGCTGACAACCCTCCCAGAATTCGTACATTTTTGAAATATATGTAACCTGATGTCTCATATGCTTTGAGCATATGTAGACGCTGTAAGGCCAATCCAGATGATGGTCACTGGAGTGGTCTAAAGAACATCCTGAAGTATCTTGGACGAACTAAGGATGCTTTCTGAAAATATGGGGAAATGAGAACTTGAGGTGACTAGAATCACCGCTGCAAGTTTCCAAACCGACAAAGACGACTTTAAGTCGCAATAAGGGTACATATTTAGTTTGAATAACGGAACAGTTAGTTGGAAATCTTCCAAGCAAGATACTGTTGCCGAATAAATAACAAAAGCGGAACATTGCTGCAGCTGACGCAGCAAAAGAAGCATTTTGGATCTATATAATCCTAATTGGATTAGGAGTAGTTCTGTTAGCAGCTTAACTAGGCTACATCGTAGGCTAAGGAACCGCGGTCTCATCAATGATCCAAGTATATACTACAACTATTTCATCTGATTCGTCAGATCATACATCGTGGCGATGTGATGATCGAATAAAACGCATCAGATGATAACATTGCAAATCCGCTGACGAAAGCTATTTCTCAGCAGAAGTTTGAGCGAACAGTACCTGGTTCAGGTGTAGGACACTTGAGTGATTGGCTATAGGCCAAGTGGGAATTGTTAGACAATTATGACCCATAGCATCACTATTTGTACACATGGTGTTTGTTCTACAAATTAACTATGTGACAAAGGAAATACTTTTTTATCATTCGTAATTGGATTACTTGGATATATAAATGTAAAATTCCATATGAATTGTATCGGATTAATAGATATGAGATAATATTCATCCACGTAAGTTTAATCATTAAATACCTTAGTCATAGTATTATGAGAACTGGACATCGTATGCGGATAGACATATTAACACTTGTGCGTGTTATGGAAGCATAACAACATAGTTCTCATATATTTGGGTATTGGATACTCATGCTGTAGACTCTGATTTCGGCCAATGTCCACAATCGAGATTATCAATTTGTAGGGTGCGAGTAAATCCTGCAAAACAAATAGAACGAATAAGGAGCTTACTGCCCACCGGTGTGGTGGAAACCGTAGACACTCCGACGCTCAAGTTAGTGATGGTATCGATCAACGTAAAGTAAACTGGTCAAGGCTTTTGTGTACCTCAACCTTCTGTGATATGCCGTGAGGGCGGTTGTGAATCAGTTTCGTCTTAGTAATTGTAGTGGTCTTTTTTTCGATCCCCTGTTGGTGTCTTTCTTTCTTCTTTTATAGGTCTTGGTTTCCTCCGTTATATCTGCCCGTTGAGTTTTTATTAATGAAGCTTTCATTCGGATGTTCCATATTCGGTAACTGATGATCTTGTCTTCTCCCTGAAACCGTCGTCTTCATGGTAGGATTTATGAATGCAGATTCTTTCTTCAATTTTGTAACTGGCGCCCGTTGATCTTCTTTATGTTCAACAGGCCTGGTCTTTTGCATAATATCTTCGTATGTGGGCCCAGTTTGCAGATGGGCTTCTAGTCTTGTGGTGTAATGTCGTTTTTGCCCTTAGAGTCAATTTTGGCCCAAACAGTTTGTCCCCTACTCTCTAAGCCTGGAAGTCTCTAGGCTTGGAGAGTACTTTTGTATGTTCCAAAAAACAAGTCTTCCTTGCTTGTAAGGGAGTATCCTATCTGATTGAGCCGGATTGCTTTTAGAAAGAATCTCACTCGGCATGTCGCATGGACCCAATGGGTGTTCCGGATGTTTGAACCAAGTCTCATAGTGCGATTTGATCCTATCAAGCGTGTGAGCAGATAGTGAAAGTCCATATATAGCCATTTACATGTCGTATAAATGGGGATACTCTTTGTCTTGACATGGCCCGTAGGAAGTTTGGACGAACTAACTCGACCTGTGTATGAGAATAGCGAATGTCTTTGCTCCAATTTGACTCGACGTGAGTCATCCAGGGATGTCCCCTGTTGATTGAACCTTGAGTTGGTTCAGGAATGATTTCATTCGACTTTGTCGTATGGGATGGGTAATTTCCGTAACTCAGATCTGACTCGACATGAGTCACTTGGGGATGTCCCCTGTCGACTGAACATTGAGGTGGTTCAGGAGTGATTTCACTCGACTTTGTCGTATGGGACGAGTAATTTCCGTAACTCATATCTGACTCGACATGAGTCACTTGGGGATGTCCTCTGTCGACTGAACCTTGAGGTGGTTCAGGAGTGATTTCACTCGACTTTGTCGTATGGGACGAGTAATTTCCGTACTCAATCTGACTCGACATGAGTCACTTGGGGATGTCCTCTGTCGACTGAACCTAGGTGGTTCAGGAGTGATTTCACTCGACTTTGTCGTATGGGACGAGTAATTTCCGTAACTCATATCTGACTCGACATGAGTCACTTGGGGATGTCCCCTGTCGACTGAACCTTGATGTGGTTCAGAAGGATTTACTCGACACTTGTCGTAACGGACGAGTGAATACCATAACTCAGTATAACTCGACATGAGTCACCTGGGGATGTCCCCTGTCGACTGAACCTTGATGTGGTTCAGGAAGGATTTACTCGACATTGTCGTAACGGACGAGTGAATACCATAACTCAGATATAACTCGACATGAGTCACTGGGGATGTCCCCTGTCGACTGAACCTTGACGTGGTTCAGGAAGGATTTCACGACATTGTCGTAACGGACGAGTGAATACCATAACTCAGATATAACTCGACATGAGTCACCTGGGGGATGTCCCCTGTCGACTGAACCTTGACGTGGTTCAGGAAGGATTTCACTCGACACTGTCGTGACGGACGAGTGAATACCATAACTCAGATATAACTCGACATGAGTCACCTGGGGGATGTCCCCTGTCGACTGAACCTTGACGTGGTTCAGGAAGGATTTCACTCGACACTGTCGTGACGGACGAGTGAATACCATAACTCAGATATAACTCGACATGAGTCTCCTGGGGGATGTCCCCTGTCGACTGAACCTTGACGTGGTTCAGGAAGGATTTCACTCGACACTGTCGTGACGGACGAGTGAATACCATAACTCAGATATAACTCGACATGAGTCTCCTGGGGGATGTCCCCTGTCGACTGAACCTTGACGTGGTTCAGGAAGGATTTCACTCGACACTGTCGTGACGGACGAGTGAATACCATAACTCAGATATAACTCGACATGAGTCTCCTGGGGGATGTCCCCTGTCGACTGAACCTTGACGTGGTTCAGGAAGGATTTCACTCGACACTGTCGTGACGGACGAGTGAATACCATAACTCAGATATAACTCGACATGAGTCTTCTGGGGGATGTCCCCTGTCGACTGAACCTTGACGTGGTTCAGGAAGGATTTCACTCGACACTGTCGTGACGGACGAGTGAATACCATAACTCAGATATAACTCGACATGAGTCTTCTGGGGGATGTCCCCTGTCGACTGAACCTTGACGTGGTTCAGGAAGGATTTCACTCGACACTGTCGTGACGGACGAGTGAATACCATAACTCAGATATAACTCGACATGAGTCTTCTGGGGGATGTCCCCTGTCGACTGAACCTTGACGTGGTTCAGGAAGGATTTCACTCGACACTGTCGTGACGGACGAGTGAATACCATAACTCAGATATAACTCGACATGAGTCTCCTGGGGGATGTCCCCTGTCGACTGAACCTTGACGTGGTTCAGGAATGATTTCACTCGACAGAGTCGTAAGAGACGAGTGAATTGTATAACCCAAATCTGACTCGACATGAGTCATCTGGGGGATATCCCCAGTTCGACGTTCTCCATGCCGTAATACTTTGACCCAGTTTAACTGTTATTAATGCAAACCCTATCGCGGATTACGAGGAGTTTTTGGCGGGAATATTGGCGCCAAATTGAGTATGGGTGTATAAAAGGGGTATGGGCGTTTCACTTTTCCTCATTTGGGAAGTCGAGTAAGGAGAGCTCTCAAGTGTTTCTCAAGGTATTCTTCATTAACTTCCTCTTGTTCTTCAATTCTTTTAAGCGTTCATTGCAATATTCAAGCTGTTCTTAGGTTACTCTGGCTGTTTGATCTTTGGGTTAGTGTGTTTAGCTTAAGAATCGTGTTTGTGGTTTTTGATCTTCAAGGGGTAGATTACTAGAGAGTTTAATTGTTTATATGCTTGTTGTTTGGAAAATGTCGAGTGGAGAGTCTCTAGGCAGCTTGGGAGCCAAAATAGATAGTTATGTCGAATCATCGAGTGAAACTGAGGAGGAGGTAACGTACAAAGACTGGTCGTACGACAAACTGATTGAGAAAGGTGTAGTTACCCTGGCCATGTCTCCTCGGGAGACACCTACTGAGGCAATACCTCTAAGATCAATTCCTGCAATTGAGGAGCCGAGTGACTTTCCTTGTACCAGTGAGCCTACCAACTTATTATCCAGGAATCCTGCTAGTCGTATGACTGGGAAAATGCTGAGGGAACTCAGTTGTATGTATAGATTTCCTGAGTCTCTAGAACTCCGAGTGCCTTCGTCGACTGAGAGAATTGATTACAAGGTTCCGGGGTGGATAGGTTTCTACGTTCGTCCGTTTAAAGTAGGATTGAGGTTTCCAATCCCCAGACTAGTCTGGGAAGTGTTGAACCATTTTGAAATTGCTCCGTCTCAATGATGATGCCAAACGCATGGAGGATTCTATTGTCGATTGAGTGCTTAGCCTTCGAGTTGGGTGTACTCTTCGAGGTAAATGATGTTCTAGAGACATATTACATAAAGGAGCATCTGAAAGAGAAAGGGAGATATACAATGATCCTTCGACAAAGAAAGAAGCCTCTAGTTATTGGGTTGCCGACTAATGATAGGGGAAACTGGCAGTCCTACTACTTCTTCGCAAGGGGTGAGGGTATATTTGGTTTGACTGGGGCTGGTCGAATCCCAGAGTTTTGGTGTTTGTCGAGTGAGTGATGTTCTTTTCTAATTTATAGGTTATAACTGTGGTTTGTGTCTTTGAATAACCAAGGGTTTGTCGTTGCAGATCCTCTTCGAAACAAATCGTTCCTCTCAACTGTTCGCTCCACCTCAAACGTCGAAGCGATTCTATCTTTGCAAGACGACGTAAGGAACTGCAAGGCCATCCTAGAGGAGAAGAGATTAAGGGCGACTCCATTGTGGAAAGAAATCTATCAGCGCGAAGGTAAAGTTCTGGCCCTCTCTAACGACGTTTTGGCCGTGATAAACTGTAGGTGGTCGATTCAAAAATTGTATGGGGTGAATAAAAAATATCGAGAGCCCTTAAAAATTGAGGAATTTTCATGCGCAGAGGAGATGATGTCTGGACCATTCACAGTAGCTTCACTCGACGAAATGAAGAGAGCAAAAAGGTCGAGGAAACTGAAGAAGAGAGAATTAGAGGTCGAAAGAGAAACTGGCACCCAACATCAAGAGATGATTTCGAGTGGGGGTGTCGTAGAAAAAGGGAAGTCGATAGACATTATATCATCTGAGAAGAAAAGGAAGTCTGTCGCAGAGGTGGAAACTGAAGAGGACTCTGATACCCTTATATTGAAAGTTCCAAAGGAGTCGACGGCAATCTCAGACCCTTCAAGCATCGACTCATTCGTTGAGGGTCTTCTACTCCAAGGGGATGAAGTAAGATTGGCACAGATTGGGCCGGCGGAGGCCATGAAAAAAGCCATCGCTCTAAACTATCAAGTGAGTACCCTTATTCCTTTTTTTTTTTTTTTAGTTGTCGAATGGTGCTCTGATTTGAATGTCGTAGGCCCTGGAATGTAGCTTGTTCTTGCGGAAAAATGCTGAATCCAACCAAAAGAGGGTCAAGGAGCTAGAGAAGGGTTTATCAGCTGTGAAGAAGGAGTCGTCTGAATTGAGGTCTGGACTGGTCGCTTCGCAGAGAAAGGAGAAAGTTCTCGAGAGGGAGCTGAAGGAAGTGAAGGCTAGCTTGAAGCTGGAAAAGGAAACTGCCGAGTTAACGATTGAAGGTTACAAGGAGGGTTTCAACAATTTGAAGAAGGAGACGAGTTGCTGTTGGAACAAATGGAGGATATCGCAATCGACTCCATGATGAAGAATAGATACGACTTGATGCAAGAATTCATTGCTGGAAAACATGTCGACTGGAAGCCTGAGAAATGGATCAGGGAATATGAAAGGCGCGCCGCTGGAATTTCCTCGTCGACTGAAGAAGAAGATGTAGAAGTAGGAACAGAGGTAGAGATGAGGAAGGAGGAGGCTGAGCTAAATCCAATGGAGGTAGAAGCGATGATGGAAGTTGAGAAGGACACAGAAGTAGAAGAAGAAAATGTGGCACAAACTGCTGTCCATTCTGAACCGGTGGATGTGGAGGGTGAAGGAGACGTTCCTACCAGCCAACCAGCAACGACGGATGCAGACGGAGCTGACGATTGATGTCGAATTGTTCAGAAATTATCTAGAACTTTTTGATAAACTTGTACTTAGAATTTGTTAGGATGGAACAAGGTTGTATCTTGAATCATTTTGTAAATTGAAATGACGAATGGTTTTATACTTCGAATGTGGAGAATGGAACAAGAATCTATTGGATAGTTTTATTGCAATTTGTCGAACAACTTCTACAAATTTTATTTCTCTACTGACAGAATGATAAAACTTGAAAGTAGACTGGTAAATAACTAATTGGCAAAACATCAAAATTACCGGAAAATTTTTTTAGGTGCACCGCGTTCCAACTGTTGCGGATTGGTTTCCCCTCTTTGGTTTCCAACTTGTAGGCTCCTTTCCCAACAACTCTAACAATTTGATAAGGGCCTTCCCAATTAGGGCCCAGCTTCCCATCTCCACCTTCTTTCGTGCTCTGGAATACTCTCCGTAGGACCCAGTCACCAGCGCGGAATGTCCTGGTCCGAACGTTTTTGTCGAAATACCTGGCCACCCTTTGTTGATATGTGGCCAGTCGGATGAGAGCCGTGTCCCTTTTCTCATCAATCGTGTCGAGATTGAAATTCATCAGTTGTTGGTTGCTTTCGTTGTCGAGCCACTGGCATCGTGGTGAAGGGATGACTTCTTCGGATGGAATTACAGCTTCCGTCCCAAATGCTAATGAGAATGGAGTTTCGCCGGTTGAGGATCTTACGGTTGTCCTGTACGACCACAAGACTCCAGGTAATTCTTCAGCCCAGGCGCCCTTTGCTTTCTCCAACCTCTTCTTCATAGTGTTCAAGATCGTCTTATTGGACGACTCTGCTTGCCCGTTTGCTTGTGGAAAGCGCGGCGTCGAGTAATTTAGTCTGATACCCCAGTTCCTGCAGAAATTTTGAAAGTGATGGCTGATGAATTGTGATCCATTGTCGGTCACAATTTCTCTGGGAATGCCGTACCGGCATATGATATTCTTCCATACAAACGTTTGAGCCTCCTTGTCGCGTATTCTTGCGAATGCTTCGGCTTCAATCCATTTCGTATAATAGTCTGTCATTACGAGCATGTAGACTCGTTGGCCTGAAGCGACTGGAAGTTTTCCAACAATGTCCATGCCCCATTTCATGAACGGCCATGGAGACAGGATTGGGCTCAGCTTCTCTGGTGGTAGATGAGGGACCGGTGCGAATCTCTGGCACCTGTCGCATTTCTTTGTGAACTCTGCGGAGTCGAGTCTCATTGTCGGCCAGTAATACCCTGTCGTGTGGGCTCGGAGAGCCAGACTTCTGCCGCCTGAGTGGTTCCCACATTCCCCTTCATGTAATTCAGACAACACATGCTGGGCTTCGTCGTGTGTCAAGCATTTCAAGTATGGTCCCGAGAAGGATCTTCGTAACAGCTGGCCTTCGAATACCACGAACCTTGCAGACTGTCTCTGTATCTTCCTTGCCAGCACTTTGTCTTCCGGAAGTACGCCGTTCTGCAAGTATTCAATGATCGGTGTCATCCAACTGTCGACTGAAGCGATAGCGGCCACATCCGTCTCTCCCTTCCAAATTGCCGGCCAGTTCAGAAATACTATGGGTATAGCTTGTGGTTTGTCGCCCTCCAGAGTCGAACCGAGGGTTGCCAGTGCATCTGCCCGGGAATTTTCGCTTCTTGGGACCTGTTTAATGGAAAATGCGTCGAATGCAGTTCGTAGCTCATTTACCTTCTGTAAGTAAGAGGCCATTGCTTCACCTCTTGCCTGATACGATCCCTCGACCTGGTTGACAATCAATTGAGAATCCGACGTCACTTCTATCTCCTTTGCTCCCAGTTCCTTGGCCAATAATAATCCCGCAATCAACGCTTCGTACTCAGCCTCATTATTGGTTACTCTGAAGCCACATTTGACTGCCTGCTGCAAAACGTCGCCAGAGGGAGTAGTGATTACCATTCCGAGTCCACACCCCTTTTTGTTACTTGAACCGTCAACCATCAATTTCCAAGTTCTTGTCGGCTGGATGGAATTGATTTCCGCGTCAGGTGTCGCCACCATTCCGGGAGCAAAATCAGCCACAAAATCTGCCAAGGCTTGGGATTTGATTGCCGTCCTGGGTTGAAAGTCAATGTCGTGTTCCCCCAACTCAATTGCCCACTTCATCAATCTCTCAGATAACTCAGGTTTATGAAGAATGCTTCTCAGAGGATGTGTCGTATACACTGTGATGGCATGACCTTGGAAATAGGGTCTAAGTTTCCTTGCAGCTGTGACCAGTGCGAAGACCAATTTTTGCATCAGCGGGTAGCGTGTCTCTGCCTCCAATAGTGCTTTGCTTATATAGTAGACTGGCTGTTGACTCCCTGCTTCTTCTCTTACTAAAACTCCACTGACCGCGTGTTCCGAGACTCCCAAATAAAGGTAGAGCCTCTCACAGTCGAGTGGTTTTGATAATAGGGGCGGTGAAGATAAATATTGTTTGAGCTGCTTCAGAGCTTCCTCACAAGCAGGAGTCCACTCGAATTTACTTGATTTTTTTAAAGCTGAGAAAAATAAGAAACTCCTGTCGGTCGATTTAGAAATGAACCTGTTTAATGCCGCTATCCGCCCAGTTAGTCGCATAACATCCTTTGGGGTGGAAGGGGAAGGGATGTCGAGGATTGATCTAATCTGGTCTGGATTTGCTTCAATGCCTCGTCGAGTGACTATGTATCCCAAGAATTTTCCTGAAGCGACACCAAATGCACACTTAGTAGGATTTAATTTCATTCCGTACCTGTCCATGATGTCGAAGGCTTCTTCCAGATGGTTGAGATGCTGTTCTGATTCAACGGATTTCACCAACATGTCGTCAATATAAACTTCCATTGTTTTCCCTATTTGTTGGTCGAACATCCTGTTAACCATTCGCTGGTATGTTGCTCCTGCGTTCTTCAAGCCAAAAGGCATGACTTTGTAACAGAATATTCCTCGATTTGTAACAAAAGCTGTTTTCTCTTGATCTTGAGGATGCATGAGGATCTGATTGTAGCCTGAATACGCGTCCATGAAGCTTAATAACTCGTGTCCTGCGGTCGCATCCACCATCGAATCAATATGTGGTAAAGGAAATGAGTCCTTTGGACAGGCTCTGTTCAGATCCGTGAAGTCGATGCACACCCTCCACTTCCCATTCTTCTTTTTCACTACTACAACATTGGCAAGCCACTCGGGAAACTGTACTTCTTTAATCGCACCGTTCTGCAGTAACTTTTGCACCTCTTCATCAATGATCCGTTTCTTTCTGGGGCAAACTTCCTTCTTTTTTGTCTGACAGGGGTGTGGTCCGGATCCACATGCAGTGCGTGAGTGATGAGATCCGGATCAATTCCTATCATATCCTCATGCGAACATGTGTCGTGCCGTTTTTTCAAGAATTCTATTAGGTCGGCTCGCAGTTTTGGACCCAGCCCCGCTCCTACCAAAGCCTTGTGTTCCGTGAATTGAGGATGAATCTGGACCTCGTCGAGCTTCTCAATATTTGGTAGAGTAGGCTCTGGCGCACTAGGTCCAGACTGTAATTGCTATGCCGGATCTGATTTAGCCTTCAAGGTCGTTTGGTAGCAACTCCTTGACGCCAGTTGGTCCCCTTTTACCTCCTGAATCCCCCATTTAGTTGGGAATTTAATTACCTGATGATAGGTAGACGAGACCGCCCTCATGTCGTGAATCCAAGGTCTGCCCATAATCAAGTTGTAGGCCGATGGGCTGTCCAATACCAGGAAAGTAGTCATTTTATTAACACCTGCCACATAAACGGGGAGTCGTATTTCCCCCATAGTCAACTTTTGTTCTCCGCTAAAACCGATTAATACTGTCGTACGCCTATTGATGTTATCCAATGCAGTCCCCATGTCGGTCAGAGCACTGGCAAAGATAATGTTAGCTGAGGAGCCCGTGTCGACCAACACACGTCTGATCATGAAGTTCGCCACTTGAAGAGAAATGACCAAAGCGTCATGGTGAGGGTTTAAATCTTGTGAGTCTCCATCATCCGGGAACCCAATTACCAACCCGTGGTAATTCCTTCTACAGACATTAGGGTGTGTGAGGCCTTCGTGGCCAATACCCTCGAGTGCCTTTTTGCAGCTGAATAAGTAGCTCCACTAACTTCTGATCCCCCCGAAATGACATTGACAGTGTTATCAATCGGAGGTGGTGGCATTGGAGCTTCTCCCTGTCTGTCTCGTTCATCCCTTCGGGTCATTGTCGCCTTCCCCTTGTCTGTAAGCAGATCTTTCAAAAATCCTTTGTTCAGCAGTTCCAAAACCTCTAGTCTCAAGGCAACACATTCCGCCGTCGTATGACCGTAGTCCCTGTGGAACTCACACCATTTCTTAGTGTCTTTTTTGGATGAACTATCCCTTGCCCTTGGGGGCCATTTCACTTCATTCCCTAATTTCTTCAACACCGAAACCAATTCCCCAGGAGAAATTGTGAAATTGTAGTCTGGAAGTCGAGGCTTACTTGTCGGAAGCTCCTCCCTGTTTTTATATGGCCGTGGACGTCTGTCCATATTTTTGTAGAAGGGTCGACGTTCGCCCCTACTTTGGTTCCTCCCTTCGGTTCGAGGGGGTAGTCTGTTTCGTGTCGCCTGGAAGCAACTGGCCTTCGGTTTGCTTGTGCATTTGTTTCATCAACTCTTCTCTTATTTCTTTTATCCTCTTCCCACCTTATCTCTACTTGGGCTCGTGCCATGACCTGGTCCATTGTGTAGCACCTGAATTTCGTCAACTTCTTGTAGAGCCCGCTGTCATAAAGGAGTCCATTCCTGAAGGCTTCAACTGCTGTTGGCTGATGAAGGTCCGGTATGGTTATTCTCTCACGATTGAACCGGGCCACGTAGCTCCGTAATGTTTCTCCTCTTCTCTGTTGTACTGAGTTAAGGTCGTCCGTCGTTTTTTCCATCCTGCACGAACTTGCGAAGTGTTGCACGAACTTGTCCGCCAGTTCTTGGTATGATTTGATTGACCTGTAAGGAAGATTAATGAACCATGTCAAGGCAGGTCCCGCCAGAGTTTCCCCGAAGCACCTGCACATTCCGGCCTCCCATTGGTTCGGAGACAAACCATTCGACATCATCTTGAATTTGTAATGCATGACGTGGTCGTCTGGATCTGTGGTCCCATCATATAACTTCATTTCAGGTGGGTTGAATTTCCTGGGCAACTCAACTGCTACAATTGACTCATGGAAAGGGGTATCTGAAATTGTCCCGGCCCGGCTTTTCCTGATCGGGAGTTTCACCCCTGGTAGTCGAGACATAACTGCTTCTTTGAATTCAACCATTTCTCTTCTGATGGAATTGGCCAGTTGATGGGCTTGATCACCAAGAGGGTCTGAATGTAGAGTGGCTGGGGGGTGGTTGCTGTTTGGTTCATCTGACACGGGTGGAGCAGTTGGACTACTTCGGTTATGCTGAGGGTCGGATGATAGGTGATCAAGCCTTTGTTGTAAACTTTCGTTGGTATTTCGCATCGTGAGATTTTCTTCTTCCAGGTTTGTGAGTCGTTCCTGGAGCATGGCAATTTGTACCGCTAGTTGATCTGGGATATGTTCGTTGCTTGATGCCATTGTTGATTATTTTGTTGAGACGTTCTACCTCTTGTCGATTCACTCGTCAGCCCCACGGTGGGCGCCAAATTGTAGACTCTGATTTCGGCCAATGTCCACAATCGAGATTATCAATTTGTAGGGCGAGTAAATCCTGCAAAACAAATAGAACGAATAAGGAGCTTACTGCCCACCGGTGTGGTGGAAACCGTAGACACTCCGACGCTCAAGTTAGTGATGGTATCGATCAACGTAAAGTAAACTGGTCAAGGCTTTTGTGTACCTCAACCTTCTGTGATATGCCGTGAGGGCGGTTGTGAATCAGTTTCGTCTTAGTAATTGTAGTGGTCTTTTTTTCGATCCCTTTGTTGGTGTCTTTCTTTCTTCTTTTATAGGTCTTGGTTTCCTCCGTTTATCTGCCCGTTGGAGTTTTTATTAATGAAGCTTTCATTCGGATGTTCCATACTCGGTAACTGATGATCTTGTCTTCTCCCTGAAACCGTCGTCTTCATGGTAGGATTTATGAATGCAGATTCTTTCTTCAATTTTGTAACTGGCGCCCGTTGTTCTTCTTTATGTTCAACAGGCCTGGTCTTTTGCATAATATCTTCGTATGTGGGCCCAGTTTGCAGATGGGCTTCTAGTCTTGTGGTGTAATGTCGTTTTTGCCCTTAGAGTCAATTTTGGCCCAAACACATGCAATTGTATAGGAGGTTCTGTTACCGATGGTACGGAACCACACTTCGCTCTGGATAGACCCCTTTCAGAATTCCATTGGTAGTATGACTATGTGTCTATGGGAATCCGAATCAGGGTAGGTTATTTGGTATAAACCTGAGACTTGCATCCTATATCTTGCGACATCAGTATACTTGATTTTGGTCGTCCGGGGCTTTAACGGTCGTGTATGCCTCTTCTGGGTATACTGAGAATCGTATGTATTGGATGTATGTTAAAATGGAGTATCACTTCAGTTATATTGAGATGATGATCACATAGTATACAAAACTTGTACTCTTGTATGCTCAGCTGTCGGGATATATGACAGGTCATGATTATCATTATAGAGACTATTACTAGTGATTCGATATATGCTTCGTACGGGACAGACCACACAATCCAGCCTCAGGCCTAGCATGTGACATTCTGATACTGGATCGTAATACGCAATACTACGTATACTACGTCTGACAAAGATTACATATTCCTTTAAAGAATATTTCTGGAGAATTGGGTAGGCATGTTGCTTTGCTAGAAGCCAACCATGTCTTGTAAATCGGTAAGAATGTGGTACCGGGTACGCACGTATTCAGATAGTCCGATAACCGTATTTACTGCCAACATATCCAGGGATCTCTTGGGTCGCTTCCCAAAGATTCACCGTTGAGATTTGACTTGAACAGAAAATTAATATGGATTAATTATGAGATAGAAAATTAATCTGGGATTAATTAACAGAGAAAGAATTAATCTGGGATTAATTGCGTCGAGAATTTATCTGTGATTAAATTCGTCGAGAAGAGAGAACGCGATTAATTTAAAATTAATCGGTAAAGTAAATTTAATAGTGAAATTAGATTTTACTATTTAATTTATTTAAATTGGGCTAAAATAATATATTGGATATTGTTGACGGTGGATTTTGGTCTCAGGGTAATATAGGAATATCACCTCCGAGGGAATCCTCCTTCAACTGTGAATTTGTTTGGTTATAGGGAACCAAAAGCAAACTTAGCGGAAAACAAGAAAATACGCCATGACTTTAAGAAGACGAGGGTTTTACTGTTCCATTTTTTCGGCAATCATCTGCTTCTCTTCTGTAATTTTTTTGCGATCCATTCAACTCCGTGTTCTCGAAACTCATCCGCGGTCTTCATCTCTTTCGTTACCGAGCACCTAAGGAGCGAGCATCACCGCGCCGTATAATCTCCTGTTATTTTGAAAAAAAAAGTAAGTCTTCTGAGCAACTTCTCCTCCTTTGTATGCTGTGACTCTGTTTTGTTTATTTTGCTTAGGGAGAGACTTGTGGTTTTGTTGGGTCTCTGATTTAGGGCACTTTTTTTAGAGACTCCATATCTAGTTTAGCACGGGCACCGTGGGTAGCTTCTCGTAGACTGATTCTCCCCCTTCTCTGTTTTTCTGGGTGTCAGGGATGTCTGACAGTAATTCTTCCTCCGAAAGGCCTGCCAAAATCTCAACTCCCCCTGCCGAAGAGCTCTCCTCGGGCTCAAGGGCGCCTAGTGTAGAAGATCTCGATACTACCCCCACTCCTTCTGATATTGAAAATGACTCCTACCATCAGAGAGTTCCTCGGAAGGACCCAGAGCCTGGAGAACTTGGGTTGTCGGCTCTGGATATGAACCGTCCTTCTAAGATAACCGAGGATGATCTGGCGCTATTGCGGCAACGATTCAGCATCCCAATAGACATTGCTCTAGAAGTTCCCGGCCCAATGGATCGTGCTAGTCAGCCTGACGAGGGCTCGGTGGCACTTCTTCCTGTTTTTTTCGAGTGTGGGCTACGCTTGCCGATTCAACCTTATTTTGCTTGGATATTGGCCGAGATGGAGATCGCCCCCTGTCAGCTGAGTCTAAACAGTTGGAGGATTCTGGCCGGGTTGTATGTGGCTTGGCATCGGGCAGGACTTGGCGAACCTTCCTTTGAAGAGGTGAAGAGGCTATATCGGTTGAAGGCCAATCCCAGGTCGTACCATGGATGGTATTACCTTTCAGCTTATGACAGCTCGTCAAATGTCGTTAAAAAACTCCCTGACTCCAATAAGAACTTCAAAGATCTCTGGTTCTGGGCCACTGGGGATTGGCGGCGGACCTTGAGGTCGGATGAAGGGGAGACCTTAGTACCGGATATCTTCAGGGCGGGAGGTTAGGAGATCGTCCTTTAGCTTCTTTCTTTTCCCCATTTTTTTGTTTGGGTTCTTACCCTTCTTCTTCTGTTCTTTTTAGCCTGTTGGAGGGATGCTCCCAAAGTTTCCCGCCGGGTCCGGCGGCGAGTGTTTTGGGCTCGTCGGTATGCCGCCCACTGGAGGGAGCTGGTAAATGACGCGGCTTTTATTGGGTCTGGCCTTATTCGGGCTGTCCCCATGGATGTCTCGGGTCGGATAGGTAGATGCTTGCTGTTTGTTTTGTCTTCCTTGTTTGTTTATTTTGATGTCTCTCTTCCTTTTTCATCTTCTGTTTATATGCTCCGGTCTTGATTTCTCTTTTTGCCTTTGCTTTTTGTAGGCATGTCGAAAAGGCCAAAGTTTCTTGAGAAGTTGGCCGGTACCGTGAAGAAGGCCGGCCATGCTGATGCTGAAACTTCCCGGGCACGGACTGATCTTGCTGAGAACATATCTTCTGGACAAATCCAAACAAGTGCTCGGGGACTATCTTCACCTTATGGTGTGCAATCATCGGGATCTGCTCACCTTGCCAGTCCGCCGAAGCCTCTTAGGAAGAGAAGGCGTCAGTTCGGGACCGAGGAGACCGAGTTGGCCCAAGAGGGATAAGATGAGGGAGCTGCTCCAGTCAAGAAGAAGGACGTTCGTAGGGGGAAGAAGTCCTCTGAAGGTCCCTCCAGAAAGCGGAAGGGCCCTGTGGTCCTCGGGGTGGATGACTTGGGAGAAAGTATCCGGGAGGCTACCTCTCACTTAGTGCCGGCTTTTAATGAATTGGCCGAGGTGATTCCCCCGGGGGAGGTCTCGAGGTACGAGGATGTATCTCCCGAAGGTGTTGTGACTGAGATGAGTTCTCAGATGGCGAAGGTATTTTCATTCCCCTTCTCGGTTTTTTGGATCTTGGTTCTCTCTTTTCATGTATTGACTCCTTCTTCCCTTTTTGTGTGCAGGCCAACTACCTTATGGCCAAGAACAAGGGTCTTCTTCTGACTTTGCTGTCCGAGGGCGGTCAGGCCCAGAGGCTTCAAAGTCGCCTCTCCGAAGTGGAAGCAAAGCTGGCCGACCGGGAGGAGGTGATTAAGAATCAGGAGGCGGCCGCTGTTGAGAATTTCAAGGCGAACAAGGCTCTCAAAGCAGCTGCTGTGCTGGAAAGGAAACTTGCTGATAGTGCCCGGGAGGATCTGAAGGCTGCCCAATCTGAAATTGGGGTTTTGAGGGGGAAGGTAGCAAGTGCTGAGGCCAAGCTGAAAAGTAAAGACGAGGAGGTAGTGCGGGCCCGAGATAGCCTTGAGAGGAAGAAAACCGAGCTTGAGGAGAGGGAGATTGATCTCGAGGAGAGATAGACCGAGCTGGAAAAGAGAGAAGCTGATCTCGAGGTCGAAAAGGAGGCCATCCGTCTCGAGGGAGTTGGCGACTGTGCCGAGATGATACCGATGGTGCTGCCAAGCCTGAATATGGACCCTATCTACGCGGCCATCAGTTACTGTAAGGGGGACATTTCCGAGGAAGAGTTTCAAAAGTGGATCCCTCCCCCATCTGAGGAGGTGATGGATCCCGCCCCCATCTCGGTCGTTCCGGCTCCTGAGGTTCCTCCTGAAGAAGGATCGGAGGTTCCTGCCGTGGACGAGGACTGCCTTGAGATCCCTCCTCCTGTTGCCGAGGTCGAAGTCGCAGCTCCTCCTCCCGATGCCGAGCCGCACCTTCCGTCATTTGAGCCAACTGAGGAAGAAGTTCCTGCCCCTGCGCGGGATGAATGAGAAAGGGTAACCCTACCGGGGCCCTATGTACACTTTAACTTTTTCTTGTAATAATATTACAACTTGTATTTATATACATTTATGCATTTATGTCTATTTCTTTCTTTCTTCTTTTTCTTCTCCTTTTATGCTTCTTGCCATCCTTGCAATTTTAAGGCCCATCAGGGGTCAGAACGAGTCAGAGGGGTCTGGTTTGACCCTGGGAAGAGTGAGGCATTTGGACCCGGGGGAATGTTATGTCCCCTGATCCGGAGGGCTGACTTGGTGGGGCGTATCTCGACTCCGAGCTGAGCAAAGGACTTGGGTTCTGGGGGGGATGTTACCTCCCCGGACCAAAGAAGCTGACTCGGTGGGACGTTGCCCGACCCCGAGCTATTTTAATCACTTGGTCCTGGGGGAATGTTACGTCCCCAGTCCAAAGACAGACTCAGTGGGACATTGCCCGACCCCGAGCTGTTTAAATCACTTGGCCCTGGGGGAATGTTACGTCCCCAGTCCAAAGACAGACTCGATGGGACATTGCCCGACCCCGAGCTATTTAAATCACTTGGCCCTGGGGGAATGTTACGTCCCCAGTCCAAAGACAGACTCGGTGGGACATTGCCTGACCCCGAGCTGTTTAAATCACTTGGCCCTGGGGGAATGTTACGTCCCCAGTCCAAAGACAGACTCGGTGGGACATTGCCCGACCCCGAGCTGTTTAAATCACTTGGCCCTGGGGGAATGTTACGTCCCCAGTCCAAAGACAGACTCGGTGGGACAATGCCCGACCCCGAGCTGTTTAAATCACTTGGCCCTGGGGGAATGTTACGTCCCCAGTCCAAAGACAGACTCGGTGGGACATTGCCCGACCCCGAGCTGTTTAAATCACTTGGCCCTGGGGGAATGTTACGTCCCCAGTCCAAAGACAGACTCGGTGGGACATTGCCCGACCCCGAGCTGTTTAAATCACTTGGCCCTGTGGGAATGTTACGTCCCCAGTCCAAAGACAGACTCGGTGGGACAATGCCCGACCCCGAGCTGTTTAAATCACTTGGCCCTGGGGGAATGTTACGTCCCCAGTCCAAAGACAGACTCGGTGGGACATTGCCCGACCCTGAGCTGTTTAAATCACTTGGCCCTGGGGGAATGTTACGTCCCCAGTCCAAAGACAGACTCGGTGGGACATTGCCCGACCCCGAGCTAAGTAAACAAGCGGCCTCAGCGGAACGGAATCCAGCCCCGATCCGTCGTTTTTCGAATTTAAAGGATTTCGTCAAAAAAGGAATTTTTATTCATGTTTGGGGGCGGACCGCCCTTTTTACAACAGTTGTTCTTTATGGGAAGTACTTTCTTAACATCTCGGTGTTCCATGGTTTCTTCAATCTCTTGCCGTTCAGACACTCCAGGATGTATGCCCCTGGTCTTACTATCTCAGTGATCTTGTAAGGTCCCTCCCACTTGGCACCTAACGAACCCTCTTCAGGTCGTCGGGTGTTCAGAGTCACTTTTCTTAGCACTAGATCACCTGGCAGGAAGGAGCGGGCCCGAACTCTCTTATTGTAGAATCGGGCCATTCTCTGTTGGTAGATGGCTGCTCTTACTGCTGACTGCTCTCTTCTTTCTTCGATCAGGTCGAGGTGATTTTTAATAAGTTCTTCGTTCCGTTCGTTTTCAAAGTGGCGGACCTTGTGGGTTGATATTCCGATCTCTGCCGGGATGACGGCCTCACATCCGTATGATAGGGAGAAGGGTGTCTCTCCTGTTGAGTCCTTGAAGGTCGTTCGGTGTGCCCACAGTACCTCTGGTAGCTCCTCGACCCATAGGCTTTTGCTTGATCCGAGCCGAGCTTTCAGGTTTGACTTGATGGTTTTATTGGTGGCTTCGACCTGTCCGTTCGACTTGGGATGGGCCGGCGAGGCGAATTTTAAGGTTATCTGGAGGTCTTCACAAAGTTTTCTGAATCCCCTGCTGTCGAATTGCTTTCCGTTGTCGGTGATGATTGCCTGGGGGATTCCGAACCGGCAAATTATGTTTCTCTTCAGGAACTCCGTGGCTTTCTTTTCCGAGATGGTGGACAATGGTTCTGCTTCTACCCATTTGGTAAAGTAGTCTATGGCCACGATTGCATATTTCGCCTGACCTCGTCCTTTCGGCATCGGCCCTATAATGTCTAGCCCCCACTGTGCGAAGGGCCAGGGGCTGGATATGGTGGTCAGCTGTTCTGCCGGCTGATGGTGGAGGTTGGCATTCTTTTGGCATCCCTCGCATTTCCGTGCTATCTTCACGCCATCCTCGTGCATGGTTGGCCAGTAAAATCCTTGCCTCAAGGCTTTGAAGGCGATTGATCTTCCCCCGGCGTGACTTCCGCAGATGCTTGCGTGAATCTCCCTGAGCACGTAGTCTGCTTCTTCTGGTGCTAAGCATCTTAGGAGGGGTACGGTGTATCCTCTCCGGTAGAGTACTCCCCCAATTAGGGAAAACTTGGTGCTCTTGAACTTCAGCTTCCTGGCCTCCTTTTTATCTTTTGGGGTTTCTCCTGTTTCCAGGTACCTCCTGATCGGTTGCATCCATGAATCTTTGTTTTCTTCTTCTAGTACATCCACCTCTGTCTCCCCTATGCTTCTTTCTTGGAGGTATATAAGAGGGATTACCCTGGGGTTTTCTGTCTTCATTGAAGAGGCAAGCCTGGCCAGGGAATCTGCTTCGCAGTTGTCTTCTCGTCCGACCTGTTCGAAGAGTACGTTTCCCACTTTCTCCACCCACTTCTTTACTTCGGCTAAGTAAGCTACCATGGCTGGTTCTCTGGCTTGAAAATCTCCTTTCAGCTGCTGTATTGCTAGCTGAGAGTCACTCCTGATCACTACATTGTGGACTCCTACTACCGTACACAGCCTTAGTCCGGCCAGTATCGCCTCGTACTCTGCTTCATTGTTTGTAGTTTTGAAGGCGAATTTGAGGGCGAGCAGTATTTCTTCTCCCTTTTCACTTTTTAGTGCTACCCCTGCTCCGTAGCCGTGCGAGCTTGCGGACCCGTCTACAGACATTTCCCACATGTCTTCTTCTACGGCTAAGACTTGCGGTTCTGTGAGTTCTGCTATGAAGTCTGCTAAGGCTTGCCCTTTTATTGCTGTTCTTGGGAGGTAGGAGATGTCGTGCTCGCTTATTTCTACTGACCACTTCATCAGTCTCCCTGAGGCCTCCGGTTTCTGCAAGATTTGTCTCAGGGGATAATCCGTGTATACCTTGATCGGATGTGCTTGAAAATAGGGTCGTAGCTTCCGTGCTGTAGTGACCAGGGATAGGGCAATGAGTTCGTGTATGGGGTATCGAGTTTCTGCATCCAGCAGGGCTTTACTAATGTAGTAAACTGGTTTCTGGACGTGGTCGGTCTCTTGTATCAGTGCCGAGCTTACTGCGTGCTTTGAGACGGCCAGGTATAGATACAGCGTCTCCCTTGGGAGGGGTTTGGCTAGGAGAGGGGGCCGTGCCAGGTATTGTTTTAGGTGCTGGAAGGCTTCTTCGCACTCGGGTGTCCATTCGACCCCTTTTTGAGCTTTTTTGATGACTTTGAAGAAATGATGGCACTTGTCGGTTGCTCGCGAGATAAACCGGTTGAGTGCGGCGATTCTTCCTGTAAGGCTTTGCACTTCCTTGACTGTCCGGGGAGACTTCAGGTCTAGCACGGCCTGTATCTTTTGCGGGTTCGCTTCAATGCCTCGTGAACTTACCATGTAGCCCAGGAATTTTCCCGAGGCTACCCCGAATGCACACTTCTCCGGATTGAGCTTTAACCTGTGTTTCCTCAGGAGTTCGAAGGTTTTCTTCAGGTCGGCTACATGGTCTCTTGGTTCCTCGGACATTGTTATCATATCGTCGACATATACCAGCATGGTCGTGCCGATGAGTGGTTTGAAGACTTTGTTTACCAGTCTCTGGAAAGTCGCCCCTGCATTCTTCAATCCGAAAGGCATTACTTTATAGCAGTATAGCCCTTGGTCAGTAATAAATGTGGTCTTCTCCTCATCCGCGGGGTGCATCTTGACTTGATTGTATCCCGAGAAGGCGTCCATGAAGCTTAGCAGCCCTTGGCAGGCTGTTGCATCTACCAGTTGGCCTATATTTGGGAGGGGAAAGCTGTCTTTTGGACATGCTTTGTTGAGGTCGGTGAAATCTACGCACATTCTCCACTTTCCGTTAAACTTTTTCACCAGTACCACGTTGGACACCCATTCTGGGTATTTTACTTCCCGGATGAAGCCGGCTTTCAGCAATTTTTCTACCTCGGTTGCTATTGCTCCGCACCGCTCCTGGTTGAATATTCTCCTTTTCTGTTTAACTGGCTTGTGTAAGGGGTTCACTGCTAGGCGATGGCTTACGAATTTTGGGTCGATCCCGGGCATGTCATCGTGTCCCCATGCAAAAACGTCGGGGTACTCCTGTAGACATTCCAACAAGTCTTTTCTTAGGGCCTTGTCTAGACTTCCTCCTACTTTTACGTTCTTCTCTGGCCCGAACAGTTTTACTTCTTCCAACTCTTCGGCTGATCCGAGCCGTGCAGCTTTATCGGGCCGAGGAGCAGGGTCTTTCCTTGTATTTTCGTCATCCTCGTCTCTCTGTCTCTTCTTGGTGCCTTTTTCTACGCAGAGGGTTTCTCGCGAGAAAGTGGCAAAACAGCTGCGGGCTTTTTTCTGGCTTCCGCATACAATTCCGATCCCTTCCCGTGTGGGGAACTTCAATTTCAAGTAATGACAGGACATTGCGGCCTTGGTTTTCATCATGAAGGGGCGGCCGACAATGACTTGATAACTGCTCATGCAGTCTACTGCGGTGAAGTTTATCATGATTGTTCGGGTTTTGGGGGCGGTCCCGATCGTCACTGCTAACTGAATTTTTCCCAGGGGGATGACCGTTGAACCCCCGAATCCGTACAGTGGGGTGCTGTCTTTGGTTAGGGCTGTGCATTCTACCCCCAGGTCCTCCAAAGTCTCTTTGGAAATTATGTCTACCCCGCTCCCAGGATCCACCAGGATTCGGTCCACTTCTGTGCCGCCGATCGTTGCTTTGATTATCAGTGCGTCATCGTGGGGGAAACTTACCCCCTGAGCGTCTTCATCGGTGAACATAATGGGTGTTGACCGATTTCCTTGGGGGTTTAGGATTTTTTCTGTTTTCAGCACCTCTGTTCCCCGTGCTCGGCTGTAATTCTTTCTTGACCGGTTAGAGTCCCCGGCCAGCGTTGCTCCTCCTGCGATGACGTTCACCCCTCGATTCCTTGCCCTTTGTCTGGCGGCCATGATTTCGTGGTCGATGTAATTGTTCAGGTACCCGTTCCGGGCCAGGTCCTCCATTTGTTCCCGCAGATCCTTGCACTCATCGGTTGTGTGCCCTTTTAGGTTGTGATGTAGGCAGTATGACCTTTTGTTTTTTCTGTCTGGGGGAAACCTTCTGAGGTCTGGTTCTATTAAGAGACCTTTCTCCCGTATTTCCATGATGATTTCTCCTGGCGGCTTGCTCAAAGGGATATATGCCTCCTCTCGAACCACGTGGTTTACCTGAGTTGTGGGCCTCTTTCCTTGATCCTTCTGTGCCATTGGCTTGAATTCTTTGGGTCTCGGATTGAATTTCCGGAATTCTCTCTCCGGTCGCCGGTGGTCTTCCCTCCTTGTCACCCTTTCTCTGGTGGTTGTCCCCCTCCGGGATACTTTTTCTTCGCTTTATAGTAGGACGTACTTCCTGGCTATCTCCAGTGCGGCAGCATAGTCTGGTGTCTCATGGATTCTCAGGTGGGTCCAGAGTTTCCCGACCCTTAGGGCCCCTTTCAGACTTTCCAGGGCCTCTTGGGATTCATATCCTCCGACCTCGAGCACGGTGTTGTGGTACCTTTCAATGAAGCTTTTTAGTGTTTCGTCATCTCCCTGTTTTATGAGCCTTAGTTCTCCTATTGTCTTTTTAGGGGTGCAGGCTCCTTTGAAGTGTCGGATGAATGATTTCTTAAGCTGGGAAAAGCTCTGGATGCTTCCCGGGGCCAGACTTCTATACCATAGGATGGCAGGTCCACCCAAAGTTAAGGGAAATACTTTGCATATGGCGTCGCCCGTTACCCCCTGTACTTCCATCAGGAGGACAAAATTCTCAATGTGGGATTTTGGGTCGGAGTGGCCTTTGTATGGCGCTATGGTCGGCATGTTAAACCACTTCGGGAACTGTGCTGACCTTATTTCTTCCGTAAGGGGAGACCCCTCTTCCTCGCCTCGGGTGTCTCCCGCGCCGATCTTGAGGCCTTCTCCCCATTTGGTCATCTCTTTTCTCAACCAAGACTTTATTTCACGGGTTGTGCCCCCATGTCGCCTTCTGCGTCCTTATGTCCGCCTGTCGTTCCGGGTGTGGCGTTCCATAAGCCCGGAGGTCTCCTGCACGTCTTCGTTGTATTTTTTATTCTCCCTCTCGGAGTTGTAAAAACTGTTGGAGGAGGGGTCGAGTGATTGTTCCTCTTCTTCTTCCCATGTGTTTTCTGAGTGCGGCTCTCTTCCTACCACTTCAGATCTTATCCCATAAGGGCCTCTCTTTCTGGGTTCCTCGTCCTCGCTTACATCTGCTACTCTTTTCCCTTTTTCTCTTTCTTTCCTTTTCTGGCCGGCCCTGGTTTCAGGTTTCTCGTTGTCCGTTCCTCCCATTCTTTCTAGTCGATCCATCATAGTCCTGATGCTATCTTCCATTCTTTTCATCCAGTCCATTGCCGGACCTCCTGGTTGGTGATCTCCGTCTTCCGCCATTCGTCTTACTACGTGAATTGCTTTTTGTTGAAGTTCCCCATAGACGGCGCCAACTGTTGACGGTGGATTTTGGTCTCAGGGTAATATAGGAATATCACCTCCGAGGGAATCCTCCTTCAACTGTGAATTTGTTTGGTTATAGGGAACCAAAAGCAAACTTAGTGGAAAACAAGAAAATACGCCAATCAGACAAGGTGATTTAACGTGGTTCGGTGGATTTTGGATCCGACCTATGTCCACGGACAAGAACAGGGTGGTACTTTTTTATTACTCAAATACACCTCTCAGACCTCTCCTTTGCTCTTACAAATTGGAACTTTAATCCCTCACTCTTGTGATGATTTTCAGATGCCCTTCTTACACATGCTCTACCCTCCTATTTATAATAAAAACGGGGGTCAGACTCCTTCTCTTACAAGGGTTCCTAATTGAGTCAACCTTCTTCTGCCACAAGTTTTCCTAATTTCAAACTACCTTTACTTCCTTTGTCCTATCAAGATACTAATTCATCAATTCTCCCGTAAAAGTAGGATGACTTGCCTCATTACCGGAGAAAATAGGATGCTCTATCTTCCTAAACACACCTCGTTATCTGGTCGGCATTCGTGAGGTCGGCCATGGTGACCTTTCATGCCGAGAATGTTCTTGCCGTCCTCTATAATGTCCGGTCGTCCGAACCAAAGTGGTCGGCCTTCTCATGATGTGGTCGGTCTGACCATGAAGTGGTCGGTCTTCACATGATGTGGTCGGTCTGACCATGAAGTGGTCGGTCTTCACATGATGTGGTCCAGAGAAGGAATTTACCCTTTTGTCCTTGTCGTACTGTCTTAAATACTGTAGTGCCTGAAAACACCATCAACAGATATATTAATTAAAATTAGATTTCAATTCGGAATTAAAGTTAGATTTTAATTCTAGCGAACAAATTAATTTAGAATTAATTTGTTAGCGACTTCCGTAATAAATCTACGAGGCATTATTATTTAATTAAATTGGATTTAATTACGTCACGACCGAAAGTTCGTTTAATCGGATTAAACGTAATCGAGCCCGAAGTGTGTTGTCTAATCCCATTTGAATTTTGAATTTAATTGGGTGGGACCCACCACTCACATCAACATGTCACAAGTTGATGGTGGTTGTTGAGAGCATTTAATGTATCTTACACAACACACTTTCTTTATTCTTTTTGGAAAAGATATACCAAATTTTTAAAAGGCAATTTGGTAGTTGGGTTTTAGAAACACAAAACAAAATTTTCTCTCTCCCTTTTCTTCTCCATGGCCGAACACTTGCTTCCTTGGAGGGCAAAATTTTCTTTCAAAATTTGTTCAAGCTAGCACTTAAAGGAGTGGATCAAGGTGATAGGAAAACTCACCCAAGTGTTGGAAACACTCAAGAAAGCTTGGAGCTTCCACGGAAATGCATAAAAAGTTTTGAACTCATCCGATCAATGTGAGTGTTTTCCACAACTCTTTTGATTTTATTCACACAAATCACTCTTAGACGATCTTGCCATATTCTAGGAACACTCACAAAGTATTCACCACATCGGTCAGACCTTAGTGACTTAATACTTTTGTTAAGCTGGTTTTCTACTTCAGCTTTGAAGTCTTTGAATTTCTCAAAGGCTTCAGATTTGTACCGCATAAGGTACACATACCCATATCGCGAGTGATCATCGATAAAGGTAATGAAGTAGGAGAATCCACCTCTAGCGGTGACTGACATTGGTCCGCATACATCAGAGTGTATGAGTTCTAATGTCTCCGTTGCACGCTGTCCTTTACCTTTGAAGGGTAATTTGGTCATTTTACCAAGTAAACAAGACTCACAAGTTCCATAAGGTTCATATTTGAAGGGTCTGAAATACCCATCCTTTTGTAGCTTAGTTAATCTTGTTTCATTAATATGACCTAAGCGATTGTGCCATAGAAGTGATTTATTGAGATTATTCGAGTTAACGTTGTATATATTAGAGGTTGAACATTATTTGTTAGTTTGTAAGATATAGATACCATTATTCAAAATACCATCTCCATATTTTATTTCATTGAAATAAATAGAACATTCATTACAACTTATTAGGCATGAAAAGCCTTTATTACATAAAGAAGAAATTGAAATTATGTTTTTTACTAGAGAAGATACATAAACACAATCTTCTAAGTCTAAAACTAAACATTGTTACACAAATGAGTCCCACAACCGGTGTCAAGCACCCAAGTAGAAGGTTCAGAGTTTTGAGAATATAGTTCAATCATATACAACATACTTGCAATATTGGGCTTCTTGGCCTCTTGGGCTTCCATAGCTTCCTTGGCTTTCAAGGATCTGCAGTCTTTCTTCCAATGACTATTCTTTCCACAAAAGAAACATTTCCCCTTTCCCTTTTTCTTCTCCACATTACCATTGGGCTTTAAGTGATCTGGAGCCTTGGCATTGCCCTTATTTTTCTTTGGGCCTCGTGGCTTCAGGTCCGTACCCGTAAGCATAACGGAGGTTTTAAGCTCCGATTTCAAGTCCTTCTCTGCTTGCTTTATCAGATTGTGCAATTCTGTCAAAGTAACTTCTTTATTAGATAGATGAAACTGCATAATAAAGTTAGAGAAGTCTTTTGGTAAGGACTGAAGAATTAGATCGTGACCTATCTCATGATCCATGATGAACCCAAGGTTGGCCAATTTTTCAATGTGGACAATCATCTTAAGCACATGTCCACTAACAGATCTTTCCTTATACCTTGTTTGAAATAAGGCACATGGCACTTGAATCTCACGGTATGAACGGAAGTTGCATACAACTCCTTCAAGTGAAAGATGATGGTTTGAACATCCATATCTTCGTGAGCTTTCTGAATTTCGTCCGACATAGAGCCAAGCATTATGCAAACTGCTTGCTCATCATCATCGACGTGTTTCTTCCAAGCATCAAATGTATTTTGATCAGCATCTTCTGTGGGTTCAGGGGGAAATGGTCTTTCAAGAACATAGAAAATATTTTCTTGTCGTAAGACAATTTTAAGGTTTCTAAACCTGTCATTGTAGTTGTCCCATTTGAGCTTATGCTCATCAAGGATGGAATAAAGTGATATTCTATTTTCCATTTGAATTTTTGTGAAATATTTTAACCCACCTGTTAAGAGAGAATGTTAAAATTAGGAATGTGCTTTCATTAATGTTTCATAATAACATGAGCTCTTAATATTATGAAGTTTCTCCCACTCAATTATTTTAAAATTTTAAGCAAATCGCATCAACCCCAATATGATGGATTTCATGTGGGCAAGGATCCCATTATCATCATTTCACAACTCCGACTAGGGCCGGTCGTTATAAAATACGATAATTAGGTAGGTTCCCAACCAATTTATGATATAAATCACAATTCCTTGATCATTGGGTTGGGCAATCAAACATGTCATAGCTTATGCTAGTCCTTGTGGACACCCAATCTTTGCCACTAAGTTATAAGACCATGCCTAAGGGTTGATGCGTCATTTGACTCATAAAATTCAAACCATTGTCAATAGTATGATTTAGGGACAAATTGGTATTAGTCAATCTGGTAAAGCCTAGTCCCGCCAATACGGTTTAAGCCCTTTGGGTCTATACTTTACAATGGGAGGCAAATTTTAGACTTAAATTATTATTGAGGATTTTAGCAAGTTTAAGTGAATAACTATCAAATGGATTCCTCCATTGAAAATTCCCCAGAGGGAGGGTGGAGCGAACTCTCTTAAATACCCTTACCTCTTAGGCTCTTATTGCCTTGGTGACAGGAATAAACAATAGATCCTCCAAATTAGTCCAACACTTTAAATATGCTTTAAGGTAAGCTTTGAGTAAATGATTATCTAGATGTCTTCACAGCTTTTCCTTTTGGCTATAAAAAGGTAGTGAGTGAAGGAAGACACCAAATAATTATCTAACTCTAGTAATACCTTTGGTTGAATTAATTTTAGTTTGGAAAGTTTTATTAACGCCTTGGTCCCACCCCACTTGTATCTTTTATAATGTCTTTTATTATAAACAAGTTATTTATATTTATTAGCCTTAAAGGTAATAAATCTCTAAGTTCATAACGAAATAATTACTTAGCTAAGGGATAAGCAATACACTCTCTATTTCCTTAGAAAGTCTCTAGATGCTTGCACCCTAAAATAATCATGCCAATTCTAATAATACATAGAATCATCAAGCATATGAGTTTTAATATGTTGGAATTATTTTAGGCATTAAATAACTTTGATTAATATTTAATTATGATATTGCATTTTATTTTAATCAAATAAATTTACTATTCACATTTCTTTACAGATGAGTGAACCTTAAATGCAATTTTACAATTCAAATCTTAACCAAATCATGCAAAACTTGTGCCTAAAAGTAATTTCAGGGTGTTAGCTTTCCAACGAGATTTTACACACCCAATTTCGAGTTCAAATGAAAGAGAACTAATCAAAACAAAAATGGCGCGTTGATACCACTGTTGGGAAGCGGCCGCAAGTGCGCATCGGAAAATTAAAAATTATGATGCCGCTATCCCTTTGCCCAAGACCCATTTCTTTGATTATTCTACAAGCCTATGCATGTTACTATATATTCTAAGCATAAGAAACTCATAAAACATGCAAAGAACATAAACCTAAACATGCTAACTATCATAAGAACTCTAATTAAAATAAAGAAAGAAAAAGACTTACTTGAACCGAAGACTCCTTCAGTCCTCCCTCCAATCTACAAGCTTTTCTCGAACTCAGTAAGCTCTTCCACGTTCCAAAGAGCCACCCAAGTGTGTGGCCTCCAAAGGTGCACACACTAAAGCCAAAACTCAACGGCAAGACTACGCCTTGAGTGCACGGGTATTTTGCCTTTGGTGCTAGCCTAGGTAAATACCTCAAAACTTTTAACTTGAGATTCCTCTAGTCAATTAGACTTAAGGATCCTCAAAATCAGTGGCTTACTCTTAAACTTTAGAGTTTCTTACTTATATAATCCCAATATATGAAAGGTTTTGGTGTAAAAATTTGTAAAGAATTCTTTGGGTTTATATAGGTGCTCCAAAGACAGCAAAATTAATTAAGAATCTGATGTGGGATAAATGCTAATTTAATCTTAGCCATTGGATCTTAATTTAGTGGTTTAATGAGATTATAAAACCCTAATAAAAGTTTGGGCCGAATTGGAATTCAAAACAAATAACAAATAAAAAAAAAATGAAGCGCCATATGCGCCCTTATTTATTTATTTATTTATTCCAATTCCCAAAGTGCCCCTATCGTCATTCACCAATCCCTAAGCCACTATGGAACCTCATAAATGATCTGTTCAATAATTAAATACATTGAACCATTTATGAACAATTCCTACAGTAATCATATATGCTGTTAAATTTGTATTGTGCACTGTTAACCATTGATTTCGACTTTGTTGTGTGTGACCTTTTGGGTTCCCCTCAAGTTGGACATGAAATGAATTGTGATAATTTAATCGAACATAAATTATCCTCCGATCAGATGGTCGTTCGATTTCAATGACCAAGGTTGACATCTAGCAACATGCCAAGGCCCTCAAATGAGAAGGAAAGATATATACCCATTATGTATGCGATTTACATATTATACGGTCCATCGCCTCACTGTATCCCCACATTTTGACCTAGGGTACGGAAAATGTCTACCCATATGGTCAAAGGTATGATGCTGCTAGTGTCATGAATCGTACTAACCCAAGAATCTCACATGATTCTTCCGATGTGGCCACAGTCTCAAGCACTGATCACACATATCAACCCGCGAACTGGAATACTACTCTTATAAGAAAATATTATCCGAGAGAGTGGCGATTCTCTGTTGTATCTTTACAAACTTCATGTGTTTCAACAATGACCCAATCATACCTTTATGACCGGATCTTTTGAACTGGGGAAGGAGAATATCAAAGTTATTTGATCCACATATAAGATTATAAAGACCTCAAGTCTAAGGACTAGTCATACAATCGATACATGAAAGTTCTCACAGACACATGGGATAAACACTCCATGTGAAAACTTTTGGCGGTCAGTTCGATGGACACGAGCAACTCATGCATCCATGTGATACACCAAGCGGACAGATCTCCGCTAGTAGCCTATGAGATCGGCTACCCCACTTAAGGGCGAATCATATCATCATGCTAGTCTCTCCGCTAATCACAAAACTATTACTAGGAACGTTTGAGTGTAATGATTCTCATAAGGCGTGGAAGCCATCATCTTATTACTCCAAGGGCTTTATTACAGTGTTTGATGATTCATATAATTTATGTAAGACACGTATAATAAAGATTGCCATTTTATTAATTAATGAAAATATTACAAATACATGTACATATAGCCCATTCACAAGTTGGGTATAGGGCATATCCCTAACAATTGGTCACATTCTACTTTCGGTTTTGCGCCTTTGCGCTTCTTGGAGTTCTTCTTTGATAACTTCTTCTTCCCCATCTTTATTTTCTTTGACTTACTAGAAGTCTTTGAAGAGCCAGGTCCACCATGGTGATACAGTGTGGGATTTCCTTTCCTCAAATCTTGCTCCGTCGTACGTAGCATGTTATGAAGTTCTTCGTATGTGGCTTGCATCGAATGCATATGGAAATTTAATACAAAGCCAGCATAAGAACCAGAGAAAGAAGACTTAATCAAATTATGGCCCAGCCATTCATCAAACACAATGCCCTGTCGTTCCAGATATCGAATCTGGTCGATCATGTTCAAAGCATGAGTGCTGACAGCTCATCCCTCCTTGAGTTCAACACGAAACAATTCCTTAGACCTTCGATAAAGTATCATCTCTTGGTTTGCCTCGAAAAACTCATTGAGTGTTCGTATGATGCTCCAAGCATCCAGTACTTCAATGTACTATCTCAGCAAATCTGGAACCATTGATCCCCAAGATGTAGGATTTCACCTTTAGGTTATCATCCTTCCATCTATCAAAAGTTTCTTCCTCTTCTGGAGTGGAGTCAGGATCGATTTCAATAGGTAGTGGATTGACAGTGACATACGTCAATTTTTCAAACTCCAAGACAAGGCGCATGTTCATTTCCCATTTGAAATAGTTCCCGGGTCCTTTTAGCTTATTGGTATCCAAAAGTTTTATCAATGGATTAGCGGCAGCCATCTACAAGACAACATTTTTTAAAAGAGTAGCATAATATTTTTCATTTCAAAAGTAATAACACTAATTGATTATGGAATTTTAAATCTATTAGTGTCATCACACTACTTTACGTAATTCTGTAATCTTCCTTAACAGAAAAATAGAATTTTGACTATCAAAATTTCATAGCGGGAAGTGGATCCTATGACATTTACTCCAGTCTCACACTAATGACGATATTGGTCTTTATAAACTCATTAGGTAAACCTCTGAGGTCAACCACTTGATGTGACTCCTAGTTTGGTCCTGAACCGTTTCTTATCCTCACACTAATGACGATATTGGAATAAGACGTGTTCTAGATATATATTTGTCAATGTGCACTAATGAGCTTCGTATGTACACCTTCACACTAATGACGATATTGGGTGACTATGTTAACTCATCACGCTACATCTAATATTTAACCGGAGCGACCTAAGTTCCAAGCATTTATACCCTCACACTAATGACGATATTCGATATAAGTAGTAAGAACCCATTCATCTCCGTATTGACAAGAAGGACCATCTAATAATGCTCCAACATTACAAATACTATTACGTAAATAAAGTAATCACCTAATCACGGGAGATTTATGACAATCAAGTCATTAACTTAATTATGTCAAAGTTTTAATTTAAAACATGCAATACATATCCAATATATCTTATGCATAATTAAATTAAAATTATTAGGCATAGATTCAAAAACATGTGTTGTGTGGTTAAGCCTTGCTATTAATATCATTATGTTAGGGCAGTTGTGGAACCCCTAGGGTCGGATCGGTGTCTCACGCAGCGGAAATGGGTCAAACCCGTGGATATCAAGTATGAGTGTAATTTTAAATTATTTAATGAAATACTATATTCCATTATGAGTGTATAGGAAAACACCGGGACTAAATTAGAGTCTGGAAGCTCCAGAACGAAGCAAAATAAATTCAGCGCGCGTAGCGCGTACGCGCCCGCTAGAGTGCACGCGTGCACTGTGCGCTACAGTGCGCACATGTACTGCGCGCGCACTGCGCGCTGATCACTCCTTTTTTTTTTTATTTACAAATGCATTTCCTTTTCATTTCCTTCGGCTCACTTTCCGGTGAGTTGAATGAATTAGGATTTATTACCCTAATTTCTTCCGGTCTTCCCTAAACACTTCAAAGACACTCGAAATTAATTTTTAATATCAAAACCAACATCAACACGTGTTATAGAATAAAAATCAAGTTTTTCGAAATATCAAATATTTGTACAAAAACATAGATTTATTCTAAATACGCATTGCGGAAAATTTGAATCCAATACACAAACCAAATTAGAATCCCAATAAGAAATGTCTCGTGAACAATTCTAGGTCACCCAAAGATGGTCAAGTGATTTTAGAATGGTAGCCATAACTCTAAGCTTTAATCTAGAGTTCCAAACTCTAGTTTATGTTTATGTCTAACATAAATATTTTGACCAAAATACAAGCATATTGTGTTTATACTTCCAAAGCATCCTAACATAATTTATTAGCCTTATTTCAACATTAAGCTATGTGATCATGCATCTAATACATAAAAGAACATAGCTTAAGAGAAGATCAAACATTACCTTAGTAAGTTAGATGCAAGATCCAATCTATTTCTCCTTTGTTGAAATGGTTGGAGAACCTCCAAGGTGTGCAAGCTTAACTTCAAGATCCAATCTTGATTTCCAATACTAACAAGCTTCACTTCAAGATCCAATCTTGATTTCATATACTAGCAAGCTTCACATCCAGATCCAATCTTGATTTCTCCTAGATGAAATATTGTAGAGACCTCACAAGCTTATCTAAACACTTCTCTAACTTAGGCTAATTTTGATGGAGTTGGTGCTTGGAATGCCAATCCGAAATGTACATTTTATTATTTATTAATAAAATAACTACATTTTTCATTTCATACCATATTAATGGTATTGTCATTATGCGTATTAGATTGATGTATAGATATGCTAAGAATGACATCGACCTTAGAATAGTTTTGACACTAGATGTAAACTATTCTTAAAGTAAATATTCATAGTCGTTGGTTTTTGGAATACGGTCGAATTCCTATAACCTAGAAGACTAACACATGTCGTATATTGGAATTAGAGTTCAAATGGTTTAACCCGATGTACCATGAGTTTTGGAAACTCGTATAGACATGTGGGTATTCGTTGAATCGAATACTGAATGACTCACAGGCGATTCCTAATAGTTAAATTACACACCACCGTCAATAGGAATCTCCTCGATTCGAGTAGCATATGTAATCCTTTGACTATAGGATAACATTGATTTTGTGTGAGATCCTCCACACTTTGATGCCATGTATGTCAGAAAACTTTCATGGTCTGGCCTCTAGATGTTCGTTGGGTGTGGACCGATACACTCAGTTATCAAGTGCGAAGCAGGATAGGATCCGTCGGCCCGTATGTGTACCATAAGGGGTTTAGGTATCCATGTAAGTGAAGTCACGATTATTAAAGACTTTGGCCAAAGCCGATCACCTAGGGTGGATCGCATTAGTTGTAAGAAATCGTGAACATGTCGACATGAGATGTGCACCTTGGAAACTTGACAATGTATTCTATGTTTCCTGAGCACAACTCGGACAGCCTACAACAGAGGGATTATTAACCATATGTGATGACCTGGACTTGTATAGTTCAGAAAGGTCGTTCGTGTTCTTCACGAATTCGAAGGTGGCTGAATTACGTACATATTAGCTAGACTTATATGATGAACATGTCTGAACTTAGAGAGTCTCAATATGAATTGTACTCGTTGAGCACTTGGGTAACCGATTATTTTTTATAAAATATAATATTCGATATTATAATTATCAACTAAGATAATCAAGTGTTATTGGATAACATTGATTGTTTACTTCGACCTAATTGGATTAATTGGATTAATTCAATAATTACACAAGGGCTTAATTGTAAAATCATAATTATCTATACCATTTGAGGATATTATGGTAATTGTAAGTATGTAATAATATGTGGTTTTGGCTTGATTTAATTGTATTAAATCAAAGTGGCAAATATTTAACTAATTCATTTCCTAATTCTTGGCTTGATTTAATTGGACTAAATTAAAGTGGGAGACAATGGAGATTAGTCACACCTAATTATACATATTTGGACAAATTAGATTAAGGCAACTTAAAAGTTGATTACAACTTCTATTAATTAAAAATTGCCTAAGTTTTGCTATAAATAGCAAGCTTTAGGAAGGTTTTAATTATAAGAAAAATAACAAGCATAAGCAAATTCTTGAGAGATTAGCCTAAGTTAGAGAAGTGTTTAGAGAATCTTGTGAGGTCTCTACAATATTTCATCTAGGAGAAATGAATATTGGATCTTGAAGTGAAGCTTGGAAGCATTAGAAACAAGATTGGATCTTAAAGTCAAGCTTGCACACCTTGGAGGTTCTCCAACAATTTCAACAAATGAGAAGTAAATTGGATCTTGCATCAAGCTTACTAGGTAATGTTTGATGTTCTCCAAAGGTATATTCATTTGTGTATTAGATGCATGATCACATAGCTTAATGTTAAAATAAGGCTAATCAATTCTGTTATGATACTTTAGAAGTATAAACACAACATGCTTATAATTTAGGTCAAAGATGTTCATGTTGGGCATGGAATAATTAATAAGAGTTTGGAACTCTAGATTAAAGCTTAGAGTTATGGCTACCATTCTAGAATCACTTGACCACCTTTGGGTGACCTAGAATTGTTCACGAGACATTTCTTATTGGGATTCTAATTTGGTTTGTGTATTGAATTCAAAATTTACACAAATGCGTATTTAGAATAAATCTATGTTTTTATAAAAATATTTGATATTTTGAAAAACTTGATTTTTATTCTATAACATGTGTTAATGTTGGTTTTGAAATTAAAAATTAATTTTAGGTATTTTTGAAGTGTTTAGGGAGAGCCGGAAGAAATTAGGGTATAAGACCCTAATTCCTTCAGCTCACCGGAATGTGAGCTGAAGTAAGGAGAAAGAAACAAATGAAAACAAAAAAAAAATTATTTTTGTTTGCGCACACTGTAGCATGCGCGTACGCGCGTACGTGCGCATAAATTTTGTTTTCGTCCATTTTTGAGTTTCCGGACTCCGATTCAGCCCCGATTTTTTTCTATACACTCGTAATGGAATATAGTATTTCATTAAATAATTTAAAATTATACCCATGCTTGATATCCATGGGTTAGATCCATTTCCACTGCGTGGGGCACTGATCCGACCCTAGGGGTTCCACAACTGCCCCAACAAATTTCTCTAAGAATTTGCTTGTATTTCTACTTGTTATTAAAACCTTCCTAAAGCTTGCTATTTATAGCAAAACTTAATTAATAAAATTCGTAATCAACTTTTAAGTGGGCTTAATCCAATTTGTCTAAATATGTATAATTAGGTGTGACTAATCTTCATTGTCTCCCACTTTAATTTAATCCAATTAAATCAAGCCAAAGATTAGGAAATGGATTAGTTAAATGTTTGCCGTTTTGATTTCCAATTAAATCAAGCCAAAACCACCTATTATTACATACTTACAATTACCATAATATCATCAAATGTTAGAGATAATTATGATTTTACAATTAAGCCCTTGTGTAATTATTGAATTAATCCAATTAATACAATTAGGTTAAAGTAAATAATCAATGTTATCCAATAACACTTGATTATCTTAATTGATAATTATAATATCGAATATTATCTTTTATAAAAAATAATTAGCTACCCAAGTGCTCAACGAGTACACTTCATATTGGGACTCTCTAAGTTCAGACACATTCTTCATATAAGCCTAGCTAATATGTACACAATTCGACCACCACCGAATTCGCGAAGAACACGAACGTCCTTTCTGAACTATACAAGTTGAGGTCATCACATATGTTTAATAATCCATTCATCGTAGGCTATCCGAGATGTGCTTAGGTAACATAGAATATACCGTCAAGTTTCCGAAGCGCACATCTCATGTCGATATGTCTACGATTCTTCATAACTGATGCGATCCACCTTAGGTGATCGAATTTGGAAAAATCTTTAGGAATCGTGACTTTACTCACATGGATACCTAAACCCCTTATTGTACACATACGTGCCGACATATCCTATCTTGCTTCGCACTTGATTACTGAGTGCATTAGTCCACACCCAATGAACATCTAGAGGCCAGACCATGAAAGGTTTCTGACATACAATGGATCAAAGTGTGAAGGATCTCACACAAAATCAATGATATCCTATTGTCAAAGAGTTACATATGCTACTCAACTCGAGGAAATTCCTATTGACGGTGGTGTGTACTTCCAACTATTAGGAATCACTTAGAGTCATTCAGTATTCGCTTTAACGAATACCCACATGTCTATACGAGTTTCCAAAACTCATGGTACATCAGGTTAAACCATTGGAACTTCAATTCCAATATATGACACGTGCTAGTCTTATAGGTTATAGAAATTCGACCGTATTCCAAAACCAACGACTATGAATATTTACTTTAAGAATAGTTTACATCTAGTGTCAAAACTATTCTAAGATCGATGTCATTCTTAGCATATCTATAGATCAATCTAATACGCGTAATGACAATACCATTAATAAGGTATGAAATGAAAATGTAGTTATTTTATTAATAAATAATAAAATATACAATTCAGATTGACACTCCAAGCACCAAATCTATCAAAACAGAAGTTTGAGACTCTCAAAGGCTGATAAGATAGGAGTAGGGCAGTGACTGATGGGGTGGAAGAAGGTCTCAGACTTATACACTGACACACAAAACCGCGTGAGTGGTTGGAATATAGGTTGGCACATGGGCAGAGTATGTAGCAATTACAAAAAGATGGTGGATTAATGAGGTTCAGATGACATTGAGTAGTGGTGTCAGGTGGCAGAGCTACTACTTGTAGGGTGATTGAGGAAAAGAGCTTATGCAATGATAACTTGGTAACATGGCCAACGTCACGAATTGGTGAAATAGTGGATATAGACGCATTATATAAAGGGGTTGAAGACTTCGATTGAATGATTCTTCTTTTCTTTCTTTTGGAAGCACTTTTGAACATTTTCACAATTTGTAAAAAGAGAGAAAAAGTTTAAGTGTGAGAGAAAGATAGAGATTTGAAATAAGATTATATTTCTTTCTTCATCCGTGGACATAGGTTGGATCCATTTCACCAAACCACGTTAAATCCTTTGTCTTGTCTGTGTTTTCTGATTTGCTTGTCAAGTTTGCTTTGATTCTCAACTAACCAAATAAATTCACTGCTTTGGGAGATTTATTTGAGAAGTAGTTTTTCCCAAATTACCTCTAAAATGAAAAAACAGCCGTCAACGGAAAAAACACAACAAAACTATTTCATTTTGATTGTATTTTTAAAAACAAAATAAAATGTTGTTTTAATTGTTTTTTTTATTTTTTATTTTTTGTTTATTCTCATTTTATCTCCTTAATATTGATAAGTCCGGGAGATTGAACAAAAAATATAATCAAAATAAGAATAACTGAATAACTAGCTATTAAACCTTTCACATCATAACCCGCCAAGGAATATAATGTCATTTTTTATTTGGCTTTTTTTTTTTACAAAAAAAAAAAAAAAAATATTGATACAAATAGAGATGGAAATGATGTAATATTCACCAATTTGGTCTGTTGAATGCATATCTTCTTAAAAAAAAAAACAGAATGACTTGTGACAACATTAGTGATTTCAATTTTCCCATTTATGGAATCTAAAATAAAATAAGAAAAAGAATGAGCTATTATATGGTTTTTCCACTTCTTTTGTGCTACTAAGATTATTATTATTATTATTTAAAAAAATTAATTTTAAGTGAATAAGTATTATCCTATCAATTTTGTCCATTAACTCGAATAGAAATTGTTAATGCCACTTCACGAAAACCGCCAATGTGTTTTAATTCTAAGTTGACGTCTTTCGTTAGAATTAACGAATTAGGACAACAACAACAACTTCTTTTAACATTGAAATTAGGGATAGTAGAAATCTCTAAGGAGACGGGGGCCTTGGGGACCCTGCTGGACAGTTATGGCCCATAACATCACTATTTGTACAGATCATGGTATTGTTATACAAATTAACTATCTGACAAAGGAAATTGCCCTATTATCATTTGTAATTAGATTACCAAGATGTATAAATGATAGAAGGTCCATATGATTAGTTCTGGATTGAGATGATATGAGACAGTATCAATCCACGAAGGTTTAATCATTAAATATCCCTAGTCGTAGTATTATCGAGATTGGACATCGATGATGCGGAATAGACTAATATTACACTTGTGCGCGTTGTGGGAGCATAACGGCATAGTTCTCATATATTTTGGTATAGGATACTCATGCAAGTGTAATAGGAGGTTGTGTTTACCGATGGTACGGAAATAGCTTCGCTCTGGATAGACCCCTCGGAATTCCATTGGTAGTATGACTATGTGTCTATGGAAGTCCGAATGAGGGTAGGTGTATTTGGTCTTAACCTGAGACTTGCACCGCTAATACTTGCGACAATCAATATACTTTGGTTTTGATCGTCCAGGGCTTTAATAGGTTCTGTGTACGCCTCTTCTGGGTATATTGAAAATCGCAGTGTATTAAGTGTGATGTCGAGATGGAAGTATCACTCCAGTCATAGTGGAGATGATGATCACGTAGGATACGAAACTGGTTCTCTTTTATGCTGCAGCTATCGGGATATTATGACTAGGTCATGTTTATCCGATTATAGAGACTAGTTACCAGAGATCCGATATGTGCTTCGTAAGGGGCAAACACATTTCAAGCCCAAGGCCTTGCACGTGACATCCGATGCTGGATCGAAATACGCAATACTACGTATACTACGCCTGATATAGATCACATATTCCAGTAAGAATATTTCTGGAGAATTGGGTAAGCACGATGCTTTGCTAGAAGCCAACCATGTCTTGTAAATCGGTAAAAACGTAGTACTAGGTACGTACGTGTTCAGATAGTCCGACGACCGGATTTACTACCAACATATCCGGGGATCTCATAGGTTGCTTCCCGAAGATTCACCGATGACGTATGACTCGCACTTAATTAATCTGGGATTAATTATAAGAGAGAGAAAATTAATCTGGGATTAATTACGGAGATATTTTATCTGGGATAAAATATTATTTAAAGAGAGAGAACAATTAATTTGGAATTAATCGATAAAATAATATATTTGATATATTTTACGAAATTGGATTTCGACGCGGAATTAAAATTAGATTTTAATTCGGGCGAACGAGTTAATTTAGAATTAATTCGTTAGCAACATGAATAGTAATTTTGCTAGGCATAATTATTTAATTACGTAGCAACGGAAAAATTAGTTAATTTGGAATTAGCGAACCCGAGCCCGGGAGTGTTTGCGGGCGCACTCGCATTTCGAATTCAAGTGCGGCCCATAAGTCACATCAAGCGTCAAATCACTAGTCAATCGATTGATGTGATGTCTAGTCACTTTGAGTGATTTGACAACTTGTCATGAGTGATTGATGGTGGTAGTTGGTTGGCTTTAATGCCTTGAGTTTTTGAAAGTGAAAATTGGTATATGTTTTAATTGATTTTGGAAATCAATTTAACCAACACACTTAACACATTTTCTCTTTTCCCTCCTATTCTCTCTCACGCCCAATGGGCCATTTTCTTCTTCTCTTTTTCTGCTTTTGCCGAGAACTAGATGAAGAGATAAGGAAATTTTATGGCAAAAATTCCTAAGTGCTAGCACACATTCGGGGTCTTGCGAAGGTGATAGGGAAACCAACTTGTGAGCATGGAATCACCATTCGAAAGCTTGGAGCTTGGAACGAATTTGGAGGACAAAATGGGAGCTCAAAATCGTGAACATCATGGAACTAAAGCTTGAAGATTTTTGTTGATCCTCGCATCGCAAAGCCGATCGTTGTAAGTATGATTCCGCCATGCTTTTATGAGTATTCACATACATGTTTCTTGCTTGAAATCGATCTTGGGACTTAATAGAAACCCAACAATTGGTATCAGAGCCATTTTGAGCATGAAACTTTATTAGGGTAAATTTTGGGTAAAATCAATTTGAGCATGATTTGATAAAATTAATTGATTGAGTATGCTTGAATGATGATGTATTGAAGTTGTATATGATCAATTTCATGAAATATTGATTGGATCAATTTTTCCCCAATATTTGAGGCTTGGCCGAAATTATGAGTGCCCTAAATAGTCAAGGTGATTTGTGTTTTTGATCATTGGATGAGTTGGAAAACATTGGGTAATGTTGATTTAGGATTTAATTGGATTAAAACCGAATCGGACAAAGAAATCCCCATAATACCGTGACATTGAAGCATGAAAATGATGTGATTTTTTGATTCAAATGTGTTGGACATATGTTGATGATAATGAGCATAATTAATTGAGTGAATTAGTGTTTTCGAAATATTAATTTGGTTAATTAATTATGGCATACACTTTGGTTAATTTAATTATGAAATTTGGAATTTTGAAATTAAATTAATTGGGCTTAAATTTGGAATTAGGCTTGTAAAGTTGTAATTGGGCTTAATGGGCTTGGTTTGGCCAAGTTTGGTTTAGGCTAATTGGTTGGATCCAATTGGGCCCAAAATCATATCCATAAAGACCAATTATGACTTAATGGGCCTTTAACTTTAATTGGGCCTAATGGGCCTAAATTGGTTTCTTGGCAAATAAGGGTGATTCCTTAAATGGGCTTTGGTATTTGGGTTTGACCCATATTGACCAAAAGTCCATGCCTTAAGAAATTAATTAAAAGCCCATTGGACTTTAATTAAATTAACATTGGATGTTAATCGAGCTTTGAGACCCGTAACGATTAGTTTTGGAATCTAAGTCGTAAAGGCACATTAATAAAGTGTAATATTTAATTTGGAATTAAATAAATGAGTTAGTATTAGATACAAATTAAATTGGATTTAATGTTGTAGTTTAATATAATTCAAGAATTCGTTGTTTGAGTACTTATTCGCAAAACAAGTTGGACTCGCGCAAAATAAAATCGTTGTTTGAACATTGGATGGTCATTAATTTTCAGATTAATTAATTGGATTAGATTGATTGATAACATGCTTGTGTGAATACATGGATACGATGTATGAATAATGTATATCAGATGGATATTAGATGGGTGAGGGCAATTTTGGAAATTGTTGTAATAAATTTAGAATTTATTAAATTGGACCTGCGTGTCCAGCCTATTACCTCTTGACTCTGTGTATTTCTCTTCTCACATATTCCCCTCAATGTAAATGAGGTTTCTTTAGAAGTGTTATGTAATCGGATAGAAGTAATACTTGTGCTAGCGGGAGAGAGGAAAGGGAGAGATTTATTCTAGGAACAATGTGTTAAGTATCCATCATCATATCATTATTATATTTATTTATACGCGCCTTATTATGTGTTTAGAATGCATGTTTAAGGGTGTATGATGATGAGACCTTAACAAAGATAATTAATTGGTTTCCAATTACGCGAAAAAACCCTCACTACATATTAAGCAATTTTTCCTTCCATTGAGTGATTCTTACTCAAGATCCAAGACTGACACTGGTTTGTTGGCCAAAGTCAAGACCTTTGTCCTTCGCGGATGTGTTTGAATCATGAAGGCTTTGTTCCATATCGGTGTCTTGTCTAAGTTGTGATTTGTTGGCCAAAGTCAAGATCACTTCTTGTCCATCGACATTGATTATGAAGCTTTCCATAGTCAATGGGTTCCGCTTAACTGGGATCACTAAGTTTGTTGTGCCAAAGCCAAAGCTTAGTTGATTCAAAGGAAAAAGGTTAGGCAATATATTGGATATATTGGCATATATAAGATATATGTTTCGGACTTGGATGTCCACCTACTGGATCTAGGAATTGGATGGGATCCAATTGATCTTAGAGATCTACCTAGTTAATTATCATACAATTTGTTGGCCAAAGTCAAGATTGTGTGTTATTTAACGGGATCCTAGCCCACTAGGAAACAAGGTTTCCTGAGTATTCAACAGAGGGTTAGAGGCTCGTCGAAAAATAGTGGGAAGAAAGTATTAAATTTGTAATATTCGTTTAGTTACTTGCCATACGCGCTCATTTCGAATATTTCGTCAAATAAATTAATATATTAGTTGGACTAATATTTAAACGTTGTTTTAATTAAACAGTTGGACTGTATTCAAACTATTTCAATTAATAGTTGATTTTATAATTAGATTATAGTAATCAATATAATTGAATTGACCAATTTAAATTATAGTTGATTATATAGTTAGACTATAGTAATCATTATAATCAATAGTACCTAAAATCGTTGATTAAAAAGTTGGACTATTAGAATCAAGATAATTGAAAGATTAGTGTTTAAAACATAATCATGGGTGAAAATGTTTTTAAACGACTTTAATTTTCAAATTGGGAATAAAACCTCAGGATAGTCCTGAGAACTGAGAAGTTATTCTATTTGATAGAATAACATCTTGGGCCTAAGCCCGGAGTTGAGCAAATAGCAGAGCATGATCTTTGGAAGATTCATGTGATGATAACTTAAGTGCTTAATCCATTATGCTTGCCAAATAGACTCATTAATTTCTTAATCAGAACTAAGGATTAGATCCTTATAGTATGATAATGAAATTGAAGGATCTTCATAGATCTATCCTTGAATCTTAGAAGTACTAAATTGCAATAGAAAACTCTTGGAGAGTTAATGGCTATACTCAAGGAGACAAAGTCAGAGGTTGCAATATGGCAAGAAGCGCAAGGCGCATCTTACTTCGACATTCCGGAAGGCCAAGGCTTGGCCAAAGGCTTCTGGGGTATGAAAAAGGGCAAAGGCAAAATCATTATAATCTTCTGGGAAGACAAAGGACATATCCCAAGATGTCTGCCTAAACTGTGGAAAACGGGGTCACGGAAGCGTGACTGCCGTATGGACAAGGCAGACATGAAGGAATTGAAGACGGTGCAAGGCTCTGACTTCAAATATGTTTGTCATCAATATGTTCACTACTAGTATTAAAATTGGATTTTAGATACTGAGTGCGGTACATAAATATGTGCTGATGTGCAGAATCTGCTGAGAGCAGGATACTGACTTCAGATGAGATTGATCTACGAATCAGAAATGGGACGAGAGTCGCTGTTTTAGCCGTAGATACCTAAGTTTAGGAACTAGCCTTCGGGTGTGTACTTAAATTAGGAAACTGTTAGAATGTAACTAGTTTGACTAGAAACATTATCTCTATATCAGGGTTTAACCCGTTTCGGGTATACCTTTATATTCTAGAACACTAAAGTGTTTCATTTTATAAAGATGATATTGAGATAAACACATTAGATGTGAATAACAGTATTTATATTTTGAAAATAAAAGAATCTCAAACATATAACAAGACAAACAAATAGCTCAAACTGAGTAAATCAATTGAGATTTATAAGTGGCATTGTTGTCTGGGACACAATTAAACAAGACTCGTATATCCACACTTTCGAATAGTGGATACTAGGACGGATTTGATTCTATTCAAATAATGTCTACGAATCTAGTTTATTGGGCAAAGTGCCTAAAACACCTTTACTTGATAAAAGTGCAAATGCCATCGATCTGTTAGCCCTTGTTCATAGTGACGTAAGTGGACCCATGTCTAGTTAGGCTAGATGTGGATATGAATATTTCGTGACCTTTACGGATGTGGCATCACGTTATGGTTATGTGTTTCTTTTGAAACACGAATCGGAAACTTTTGATGAATCAAAGAGTTTCGACATGAAGTAGACAAACAGATCGGCTAAAGTATTAAATCGTCACGGTTAGACCATGATGAAAATACTTAAGCAATAAGTTTCTCATATACTTGAAAGAGTATAGTATTCTTTCAATGAGGACTCATCCCGGAACACGTCAGTTTGACGGTGTGTCTGAACGGAGAAATCGAATTTTGTTAGACATGATAAGGTTAATCATGAGTCGCTCTGAGCTACCATTTCCTTCAAATGATACGCATTAAACAGTGCAAAACGTATTTTGAATAAGGTTCCATAAAAATCTGTTTGACAGACTTCATATTAGATATGAACAGGAAAGAAACTAGGTTTTCTCAATCCTGAAGATTTGGGTATGCTAGGCATATGTTTGGATGATACCAAACTAAAACCCAAATCGGATAAGTGCCTAAGTTGTAGGTTATCCTAGGGAAACCAAAGTATAGTACTTATACAACTCACAAGAGAACAATGTAATTGTTGCTCGTCATGCGGTTTTCCTAAGAGGAATACCGATATACAGTGGTAAGTGGGAGGAAAGTAAAACTCGATGAAAATTGGAGTAATACTATTCCAGGCACCGATTCCTTAATGGAACATAAATAGTTTATCGGGGATGAAACTATACCAATAATCTTCGAATACATAAAAACCGCGCAAGTCGGAGAGAGTCAGAAAAAAACCTGGGAGGTATGGGTTTCTTATTTCACCTTATAAAGATGTCAATCTTATTGAGGAATACGAACTGACTACGTTTGAGGAAGTGATACAAGGTATCGACTCCCTTTATGGCAAACTGCCATGAAATCCAAAATAGATTCCATGTATACCAACCTAGTTTAGATACTAGTTGATGTACAAGAAGGCATTGTGCCTAATGGTACTATATCAGTCTTCTAGGAAGACATACATGGAAGGCAACATACCAACGTACTAAGCTAGGCTTGTAGCGAAAATGTATCGTTATCAAAATTGTGTCGATTATGATGAAACCTTTTAACTGTTGCCATGGTTAAATCCATTTGGATAAAGCTTGCTGATGTTGCATGTTTCATTCATGAAATATGACAGCTGAATGCCAAAATCGTTTTCCTTAACGGAAACCTTTTGGAGGATGTTTACAACATCCTGATGGTTTTGTCGTACCAGAATAAGCAAACAAGGTTTGCAAGTTAATTTGATCCATGGATGGATTGAAGCAAGCATAACATTCTTGGAACTGTCGCTTTGATGTAATCCTAATGGTATATGATTTAATTCAAAACGAAAATGATTCTTGTGTATATAAGGAGGTTAGTGTGAGCGCACTAACAGTGATGTCCTAAGTAATGATGACATGTCATTTCTTGGAAATGATATTCCAATAAAACAATCAGTGAAAGCTTGGCTTTCATGAAAATTCTCGGTAGAATTATTGGGAGAGACAACCTTTATTCTAGGAATAAAGATCTACTGGGATAGATCTAAAGGTTGTTAGCACTCTCCGAGAACTCGTACATTGAAATAAATGTACACGACCTGGTGTCTCATATGCTTTGAGCATATGAAGTCACAATCGGGCCAATCCAAATGATAGTCATTGGATTGATGTTAAGAACATCCTTTAGTATCTTAGATGATCTAAGGATGCTGTCTTGCACTATGGAGAATGAGAACTTGAAGTGACTGGGTTCACCGTTGCAAGTTTCCTAACCGATAAAAACGACTATAAGTCGTAACAATGGTACTATACAGTTTGAACAAAGGAACAGTGAGCTGGAAATCTTCCATGCAAGATACTGTTACCGAATAAACAACAAAAACGGAATATTGCTGCAGCTGAGGCAGCAATAGAAGCCTTCTGGATTGATAATAATCTAATTAGATTAGATATAGTTCTGTTAGCAGCTGAGCTAGGCTACAGCACAGGCTAAAGAATTAATGGTCTCATCAACGATCCAAATATATACTTCAAATATTCATCCGATTCGTTCGGATCATACATCGTGGCGATGTGATGATCGAATAAATTGCATCAGATGATAACCCTGCAAATCCGCTGACGAAAGCATTCCTCAGCAGAAGTTTGAGCGAACCGTACATAGTTCGGGTGTAGGACACTTGAGTGAATGGCTATAGGCCAAATGGGAGATTGTTGGACAGTTATGGCCCATAACATCACTATTTGTACAGATCATGGTGTTGTTGTACAAATTAACTATCTGACAAAGGAAATTGCCTTTTATCATTTGTAATTAGATTACCAAGATATATAAATGATAGAAGGTCCATATGATTAGTTCCGGATTGAGATGATATGAAACAGTATCAATCCACGAAGGTTTAATCATTAAATATCCCTAGTCGTAGTATTATCGAGATTGGACATCGATGATGCGCAATAGACTAGTATTACACATTTGCGCGTTGTGGGAGCATAACGGCATAGTTCTCATATATTTGGGTATATGATACTCATGCAAGTGTAATAGGAGGTTGTGTTTACCGATGGTACGGAAACAGCTTCGCTCTGGATAGACCCCTCGGAATTCCATTGGTAGTATGACTATGTGTCTATGGAAGTCCGAATCAGGGTAGGTGCATTTGGTCTTAACCTGAGACTTGCACCGCTAATACTTGCGACAATCCATATACTTTGGTTTTAGTCGTCCAGGGCTTTAACAGGTTCTGTGTACGCCTCTTCTGAGTATATTGAGAATCGTAGTGTATTGGGTGTGATGTCGAGATGGAAGTATCACTCCAGTCATAGTGGAGATGATGATCACGTAGGATACGGAACTGGTTCTCTTTTATGCTACATCTATCGGGATATTATGACTAGGTCATGTTTATCCGATTATAGAGACTAGTTACCGGAGATCTGATATGTGCTTCGTACGGGGCAAACACATTTCAAGCCCCAGGCCTTGCACGTGACATCCGATGCTGGATCGAAATACGCAATACTACGTATACTACGCCTGATATAGATCACATATTCCAGTAAGAATATTTCTGGAGAATTGGGTAAGCACGATGCTTTGCTAGAAGCCAACCATGTCTTGTAAATCGGTAAAAACGTAGTACTAGGTACGTACGTGTTCGGATAGTCCGACGACCGGATTTACTACCAACATATCCGGGGATCTCATAGGTCGCTTCCCGAAGATTCACCGATGACGTATGACTCGCACTTAATTAATCTGGGATTAATTATAAGAGAGAGAAAATTAATCTGGGATTAATTACGGAGATATTTTAAGTGCGAGAACAATTAATTTGGAATTAATCGATAAAATATATATTCGATATATTATACGAAATTGGATTTCGACGCGGAATTAAAATTAGATTTTAATTCGGGCGAACGAGTTAATTTAGAATTAATTCGTTAGCGACGTGAATAGTAATTTTGCTAGGCATAATTATTTAATTACGTCGCAACGGAAAAAGTCGTTAATTCAGAATTAGCGAACCCGAGCCCGGGAGTGTTTGCGGGCGCACTCGCATTTTGAATTCAAATGCGGCCCACAAGTCACATCAAGCGTCAAATCGCTAGTCAATCGATTGATGTGATGTCTAGTCACTTTGAGTGATTTGACAACTTGTCATGAGTGATTGATGGTGGTAGTTGGTTGACTTTAATGCCTTGACTTTTTGAAAGTGAAAATTGGTATATGTTTTAATTGATTTTGGAAATCAATTTAACCAACACACTTAACACATTTTCTCTCTTCCCTCCTCTTCTCTCTCACGCCCAAGGGGCCATTTTCTTCTTCTCTTTTTCTGCTTTTGCCAGAACTAGATGAAGAGATAAGGAAATTTTGTGGCAAAAATTCCTAAGTGCTAGCACACATTCGTGGTCTTGCGAAGGTGATAGGGAAACCAACTTGTGAGCATGGAATCACCATTCGAAAGCTTGGAGCTTGGATCGAATTTGGAGGACAAAAACGGGAGCTCAAAACCGTGAACATCATGGAACTAAAGCTTGAAGATTTTTGTTGATCCTCGCATCGCAAAGCCGATCGTTGTAAGTATGATTCCGCCATGCTTTTACGAGTATTCACATACATGTTTCTTGCTTGAAATCGATCTTGGGACTTAATAGAAACCCAACAGACCCTCCTCAATTGGCGAAAGGATTAGAGATAAAAAAAATTGAAAAAATTAATGTTGGGGTTGGGGATTGGAAAAATTTAATATCCATTTAGTATTCGGGGAAGAGATGAGAATCATGTAAATTCACATCCCCTCTCTATTACCTATTTAAGTTTTTAATTTTTCTATTTTTAAAATTTGTAATAAATATATTCAAATTACTATTTATAATTTTTTTATATATGTAAATAAAAAAATATCTTAATATTTATAAAAATTTATAAATTATAAATAATATAATGACTTAAATAAAATAATTATAATGTTATCTTTTTAGTAAGTTACAGACATAACAAAAAGAAGAAAATATGAATTTCAATATAAAATATATATTGTGATTTATATAATATATATATTATCAATTTTTTTTGAATATATATATTTTATTTTTGAATAATATAATAATTCTATCAATATATTTTAAATTATTTAAATTTCTTTTAAAAAAAATTGTGTGTTATTTGAAATTCAAAAGTTGCAGGATCCCATTTTATTATTTAGGATCCTTCATTCCTTCACCGAAAATAATTACAAATAGACGAAAAGATCTAAAAATTATCGAAAATGAATATGGAGACGTGGCTTCCCTCGCCTCCCCTCCGCAGTAGGCTTGGGGGTTAGCCCGTGCGAAACTCAAAACCCCGAGTGTCAAACACGTAGCAGTTATTAGTCCAACAACTGTTGGGGCGTCCTCAATTCATCATCCCTGCCTAACCCTTCAAACAAGGCAAAAAATCTATTCAATTCAACCAGTCAACATAACTCAGGCACAAACATTGAATTTTTATTCAACTTATTATGTATTTGTTGTATTTAATGTTATATATATCTGTATCTATATATATATATATATCACATGTATGCAAAGACAGATAGATAGATCTCCTTTGAAATTGTAGAAGATGAGTGAAGGTGGAGGTAGAGATGGAGATTCATCACGAGCTCGTACAGCTAGGGACTTGGTTTGCCACGCGGCAGCTGGAGCTGCAGCTGGTTAGTTTCTTTATTTAATTTTCTTAATTTCTTTTTGTGGGGGTGTTTAAATTTGTTGAATTTGAGGTTGTTTAGGCTTTTTGTTTTAATTTTTTAAAACACTGTGGGTGGTTTTTTCTCTTTCCGATTTTGTGTTTCTGGGCTATTGTAGGTGCAATTGCGGCAACTTTTGTGTGCCCGTTGGATGTGATCAAGACAAGGTTACAGGTACATGGCCTCCCTCAAGGGCCTCAATATGCTGCCAGAGGTACAGTTGATTCTATAAAACCTTGAATAACTTCTGTTAATTTAGTGCTTTCCTGTGCTTATTTCGGCATTGTTTCTTTCACTTCAGTGTAATTTGGATGATACAGTCTTAGGATATATTTGTAACTGCTCTGATTCTACTTAGTTTTGAGAGTGTGATAGCTATAGTGATTGATAAGCACCCATTCTTACTCGGTAGCTAATGTTTACTAGTCACCACCAGCCCACTCATACTTGATAACTGAATAACTGATTATTCTATGCAACAGCAGCTGTGGTTTAAAAGGCACAACACCTCAATCCCAAACACACCCTTGTAGGGCGCAAAGTTATGAATGTTGGAATAGAGGGTTGGTGTAACTTTCTTAATTTACTGTTTGCATGGGGTATTTTCTTGTCATATAAGTGATTTTATTTGTATCCCGAATCGAACCATGTGAAACATGGCACTCCAAATCTTACGAAACAGGTGCTGCTAGCTCGTTTGGTTTCAATTAGGTACACAGGGTTGCAAGCTTTTGTCCCAATATGGGCAGAGCATGTCCTGAAAATTTAGATATGAGGACATGGCTAAGCGTTGTGTTTATGAATTATATCATGCTTAGTATAAGCATGAAAATTGGATTTTATTTTTATTTTCATTCAAGAGACTCATTGGTGGTAAAACAGTTACAAATATGATAGCATCTAATTTTCTTGACAAAAATTAACAGTATGAGTGTGATTGTACACAGTTTAGGCAAATGGACTGTCAGGAGAAATTCCATGTTGTTATACGAGTATCAGGAGAACTAGGAACTGGGCAGGACAAACTGTGGGCATGAAATTGTAGTTATCATTAAAAAGTTTTATTTTTATGATTATCAAAACATGGTCCTTTATTTTTTGGATGAAACATTCTTATACTTGGGTTTGATGGAGACTCTTTGTTTTTATGCGTATTGATTTTGATAGTCATCTACACATTTCTTTCTTGACTTCATGTAGGTAGTATCATTATAACAAGTCTACAGAACATATTAAAGAACGAAGGTCTGAAGGGATTGTATCGTGGCCTTTCACCAACAATACTAGCATTACTACCAAATTGGGCAGTGAGTCCTACTTTTGATGATTTGTTTCCAGAAAAAAGTGAATAAAGCAGTTGAATCCCCTTCTGCAATGTTGAGATAACAGCCTTTTGCATCTTATTAAAAAATATCAGCATGTTTTGATAGACCTTTTCTTCTGAAGTATACTGTTGAGGTTCTCTTGGGAGTGAAATCAGATTTTTTAGTCTTCTTATTCTACTTTAGCCTTTATTTCTGTTTTTCTTCTTTAGTCATATATTTTTCGGAAACTCTGTTTTGAGTAAATCGGGTCTCTTTCTCGTAACTATTAGTTCAGAAATGACAATCGATTATATTTTCATTACAATATTTAGGTTTATCAGAAAGCTGCTTGTTTGAACAGTTTTGTAGTCCTTTTACTCCATGAAAAAAGCTTTGAGCAAATTCTCAACAATTCATAGATTGCCAAAGGATGTGGATCTTTAGATGCAAGATTCCCTAGCCAAACCTTTTTAAATTTTCATCTGGTTCATATATCACTGAACAAGATCATTCATTTATAACTTTCAAGGATCTATCCACCTTAGAGAATTGTTAGCCAACTTTTGCTTTAACAAATTGGGGAAAATTCTACTGGCATGCATCTATCCCATATGTTTTTTGAAGAATCAAATGCAATCTCGGGCATCTGTTTTCCTTGAATCAGTCAAGTTTTTGTGCACATGCAAATTACCATTTTTATGTTATTTAATATTTTGACAAGTGACAGGAATGCTCATTTTGCCTGTAGGTATACTTTGCAGTTTATGAGCCACTAAAAGGTCTTCTCCTAACACATGGTTGGTCTTTTTCATTATTCTTTACTTGATAAATATGTGCTTGTCTACTTTTGAATTCTTATGAGACATATTGATCTGCCATTAAGCTTTAATTTATTGCTGAGCCATGTAGACAGCTGAAACCTTTTGGGTTGGTTGGTTAGTTTGATTTCTGTTGACTTCTATATTGTCTATTGTAGGGGATAGCAATAGTCAACTCTCAGTTGGTAAAAATATGATAGCTGCAGCTGGTGCTGGAGCTGCCACATCCATCACAACCAATCCATTGTGGGTTGTGAAGACCAGACTCCAAGTAAGAGGGTTTTTATTTGTCTGCAATATCTTTGTTTTATTTAAAGTTAGAGAATATTGGTGGTTGTGTCACTTGATTGCATGGATAATCTGTGAATCTAGTATGGTTTATCTCTAGCTAGGAACTATTAAATAACTATTGGAGTATGTTTTTTTGCCGCAACAAAACTCACTTCTCTTTGTTTTATTTAAAGTTAGAGAATATTGGTGGTTTTTTTACTTGATTGCATGCATAATCTTTGAATCTAGTATGGTTATCTCTAGCCAGGAACTATTAAATAACTATTGGAGTATGTTTCTTTGCCGCAACAAGACACACTTCTCTATGCCACATTTCCCCTTTGAAATTGCAATCATAAGATATCTTTTTTGGGTAAGATTTGATGAAAATAGTCAGACTAACTAGGAAATACTTCAGGATTCTATTCTAGGAAACCCCAGTTCAAACTGGTTTTGCATTTGGTGCATTGAACTTGCTTGAAGTAATACTTTGATATGACTTTTAAGGTGTTTTTTTTTTTTGGGAATTAATGTGTTTTTCATCCTGTTGTAGACACAGGGAATGAGATCAGATGTGGTTCCCTACAAAAGCATTCTTTCTGCTTTGAGAAGGATTTCACAGGAAGAAGGCGTTCGAGGGTTGTATAGGTCAGTGCCTTAGGTTCTTAAAATAAAAATTTGGACATTATTGTGTTTTTGGATACACCCTATTAGGCATTGAAGTATGACTCTTGTAATTGATACTTACTTCCAGTCATTGTCTTTTGTTGCTGGAATTTTAGTTAGACATAACTCTTCTATTAAAAAATATTTTTCCTTTCAATTTTTTTGGTCGCTTAATGTTATTTTCATGGTTTCAAACAGTGGCATTCTGCCGTCACTGGCCGGAATTAGTCATGTTGCCATTCAGTTTCCTGTATATGAGAGAATAAAATCTTACATGGCCAAAAAGGGTAATATGATCACTATATTCCCTTTTGCTCTCTTTTCCTGTTAAATCACTGATGATTTTGTAATGTTTAGTCTTTGCTAATCATGTTAATTTTTAAGTTATCAGACAACACAGACGTTGACAAGCTAAATCCTGGAAGTTTTATGATTGCTTCATCAATAGCAAAAGTACTTGCCTCTGTAATGACTTACCCACATGAGGTTCGTGGCCAGGCTCTGCTCACTAATTCTCTTACCGTCATGGGCATATCTCCCAAGAATTTATCTCTCTCTCTGGAATATTTACACATCAGTTTTAATTTTCATCTTTCCTGTTCATAATGTTTGAAAACATTTCACGCAACCAGGTTGTACGTTCAAGGCTTCAAGAGCAAGGGCAGAACAGAAAGGTCGATGTACAATATGCAGGCGTTGTTGATTGCGTCAAGAAGATGTTCCAAAAGGAAGGTTTCCCTGGCTTTTACCGTGGCTGTGCAACAAATTTATTGAGAACAACTCCGTCTGCTGTCATTACATTTACCAGTTATGAGATGATACGTAGATTCCTGCATCAAGTTCTACCTCCGGATAAGAGTCATTCACAAATCCGCCCTAAATCTGATGGCCATGTCAAGCCTCAGCAGGAAAACGATACTTTGCAGCAATCACAAATCCAATCAAATAAACCAGCTCCCTCAATCCTTCTGGCAAACAAGGATCAGCTAACGGCGAGACACTAACCGACTTTTTTTTCCCCAACATCCCTTGTGGGGAAATTTTCCAATAAATTGAAATTAGCTGAATAAAATGTAATTTTTTTTTTTTAAATTCCTTTTTGTCGATTTTTTCCATTATCATCTTCCTGTATCCTTTCCGGATGTTGTACAAAATTTCAATGCATTTATGAGGTTCTTTTTTGGGTTGAAATTTTTCTTCAATACATAGCATTATTTAATTTTCATTGGAGACATAGTATCGCAGATGTAGAATCTCCACTCTCTAGCATTCCCTTAACTAGTTGAATGAAGCTGGTAAATACCTTGTTTCTCTGTTAGAATTGTCATTATGCTCCCCGATAAGGAGTTAAAAATATATTTGAACATATTCATCTTTTATTTAATTTTTTCCCATCATTATGCAAATTACTTAACAATACAATTAATAAATATTTTAACAGATTATAAATATTGTAATCACCAAAAGCAAAATTCAGCACATAAATCAGGAATGGTAGCAAGCATAGGTCTCCAAGCTTTCCTCAGCAACAACCGATGTCTAAACCCAACCCAACCGGTCTATATAAACCCGGTTCACCTCCCACTCATACTCCATTGCCATGCAACTTCTTCATCTTACCCAAAACTTCAGTATTGTCCCTAATCTTGTCTTCTTCTTCAAAGGAAGATCTTTTAACTTGTTGCGGATCCAAATAATCAAATATATGCCAAGAGACGTATTCAAAAATTTTATTCAGTCGGTACACATTCAAAATTTATTATAATTATTTTTAAAAATTCAAATTATAATATATAAAACAACAATTAATATTTTATTACGAATTCGTATAATGAAAACGATGATATATAATAGTTTTAAAATTAATCGATGATTAGCATAGTCTTAAAAATTAGGATACATTAAAATCAGTTATCTGTTTTTATTCTTCAAAAGTTGAATGCTCTGAAAGGAATTGGAAAAAAGTGAGAGGGTGGACAATTTCCAAGAAAAAAGTTCTACATGAGTGAATCAGATCAAAGAGAGATGGAGGGTGTTCAATGTTCATTCTTGTCTTGCTTATAAGCGTATTTCACCCAAATGAAATCTGAGATCAAGTTATCTCATAAGCTGTATCTTGTTCATATCAACTTAACCTATTTTGTGCATCAATTATTGTCATCATTACTACACGTACAGAGTTCATATTAAGAAAATATTTCATCTTCAACATATGAACACTAGTATTAACAATGGAACATTCAAAAAGAGAAGCCATGGATACTAAAGATCGAACAGCTCCATTTACAGTACTTGTATACATTCTCTGTAACTAAAGTTGTCATCCTTTTGACTTCTTCATTTGACTGATACCCAAGGCATGGATCAATCAACTCATCAAGTGCACATTTCTGAATCTTATGTAATGCTAAGTTAGCCAAATTAGTCTCATGTCTATGCCTGGTGATATCAACTGCAGGCATTGATGATATGAGCTCAATAAGGACTGCTCCAAAGCTGTAAACATCACTCTTATCGGTTAGCTTATAACATTGATGATATTGTGCATCAACATGATGGGGTTAGACGTAGCGGAGGAGCGGTTCGGACGAAAACGTAATTTTAAAATTTTTAAAGTTACCGAATAAGTTATTCTATATCATAAATTAATAATTTATTATCGAATAATTTATTCATATTTCACTTAAACATATCATTCGATATCAAGTAACAACATAATTAATTATGAAAACACCGCGAAACTTTACGAAATAGTTTTTATGTAAAATGGCATAAATCGTATTTTCGGCTGAACGGACCAACCGAAACCACACGGGACTACCCAGGTCAACCCTGATAGTATTCGGTCAGTTCATGGGTTGTCCAAACAGTGACGAATTCACTGTTTAGACAGTCTTTACTCGATTAGCCTGAATTTCACCCGATAACGCCGTTTTTTTTTTTTTTTTTTACCGTTTTTGCTTACTTTCACTCCGAAATAATTTTCGGAAATTATCCTAACTCCCAATACACATTCAACACATCCAAATGACATATTTTTATCACAAAATTTCCAGAATTTTCAGGTCTAAAAACAGTGAGTGAAATCATCATTTTTCATACTTTAAATTCAATTTTCTCAAGACTAATTACATTAATCTTACACCAAATCAAGTCACCACTAATGAAGAACTATAGAATAATTCTAGGCATAACAAGAGTGGTCATTACACTCTAGAATGACTACTAAGTTGTCCAACAATAAATTGAACCCAAAATACATTAATCTAGTTCAAAGTTTACGTACACTCAAGCCATCATATTGTACAGCAAGCCATCATATTTATCAACCAAAAACAAAAGCCCCAAAATATAGAGTAAGAGGAATCTCTACAACAGTTGAAAATAATTAAGAACAATAAAAATAATTTTTCAAGTTAAAGGAAATCAAAGATTACCTCTAATTTTCAACTTTTCTTCGAACTTTGTTCTTGATTTGTGATTATTCTTACTCATTTAATTTCCCAATTTTTGGAAGATAAAATGGAGGCTAGGTTTAGGCCATCTCACCAACCAAAGAAGAAATAGAATAATTTCACTTTTTATACACAAAAATGGCGTGAGTGGGGGTTATTTATTTTTTTGGTCAACTTATTCAATTTAATCATATTAAAAAATATTTGAAAAAAAGGTGGGACACATGAAAAATTATTTGTCATATATTACAACTAATATATTTTAAATAATCAAAGCCACCTTACATGTGTAAGCTAAATAACATAAGTCAAATATTACACTAATAATGACAATTATTATTTACTTTACATGTGCCAACAAATAATTGTGTCAATTAATGTGTATCTAATCTAATTATGTATTTAATACAAATACACATAAGAAAAACCAAAAAATTCACCGGCATGTGTAAATTCGTTTACCGATTAAACGATTCGAATTAACTAATTTAATCCAATAAAATATTATGAATAATCAGTATTATTCATAAAGCGTTGCTCAAATGTTCAAAGAGTACACTTCATATTATAAGACTCTCCAAGTTCAGATTTATCTATCACGAAATCCAATTTCGTGTTCATAATTCACCAACTCATAAAATATGACGACCATTGATAATCTTGTAAACTATACAAATCGAGATCATTGCATGTGTATAATCCATCTGTCACAGGCTATCCATATTATATTGGGGACATATATGAGAATGTCAAATCCCTAAGGTATATTATAGTCTGCTTATAAATTTACGATCTCTAAATAACACTCGAACTCGCTTTTGCAATGTATTACGACCATGGATTTACTATATTGTAAACACGTGTATGATACCTATGACTTGGATATAGGATTAATGGATTCTATCTTGATACACACCGAATATCATGAGCATCAATCCACACCCAATGAGCAAGCGAAGGTCTGACCTAAAAAGGTCGGTGTTGTCATCAAAGTGTGGAGTATAACTCATATATAAACTGTAGTATCTCAAGTCTAAGGACCATTATGCTACTCAATTCGAGAAGATTCCTATTGATGTTGGTGTATCATCTATTAGGAAATATTCGGTGAGTCGTTCAATATTTATCGAATAAACTGATGAACACTAAAAAATGTACATTTAATAAATAAAAAATAATCATTTTTACACTTATAATTTCATTAATCCCCTTATTTAGCACATTTGTGAAATAATAATTATTTTTATGTTTTATATATATTTTTATTGTGATTTTTATACCTTATGTAGCTGAAATAATAATTTGGATGTATAACTAGAGAAATAGACGTGATATTTGGATTTTGGAGGATATGGTATTCTAATAGTGTACAATTTCGGAAATTCCAGCCTTGCGTAATTTTCTTATTTTGGCTATAACGTTTTACTCCGATATCGGATTGAGGCAATTCTAGTTCCATATGAAATAAGACTCAAATATCTACAACTTTGCTCTTTGCAAGAGTTTCTAGTTATTAGGTTTTCAACAATTGCATTTGCAATTGTTGAATATGCTCAACACTCATTTCCTCAACCCGGATTCCATAGTTTTCTCTCTGAAAATTTATAGAGTTCCATCTTTTGTTTGTTTTATTTTTCAAGTTTTGTTGTAATTTTTTTCAGTAATAAAATTATGTGTGTTTTTATTCAAAGCATAAGTAGCTAATTCCATCTTGCTGGGGTAAATGGTGAAGCTTTTAATATGATAATATATATTAATCTTACTTATATTATAATATATGAATTGTAATATAAAGATTAATATTTAATTTAAATCTGGAATAATTATTGACAAACTCTGTTACCGCCTATATGGCTGGTTTTTTATTTTTGGCATAATTGAGTACCTAACTGAACTTATTATAGATAAATGATATCACCACCTTTATGGCTGGTTTTATATGTTTTGGCATAATTAATTTCTGAAGTAAATTAATTGGATAATAATGATAATTTATATATTATAAAAAGTTAGAGTTTTCTAAATTTGAAATATCAAGAGTGGATCCCTTAGCCCCATCATTTTATTTTATTGTTGCAGTCCAATTTAAATTTGTCCATCACTTCAAACAATTCAGCCTTTTTATTTTTTCACTTGAATTATTATTTTATTTTACTAAATCTATTCCATGTTGATCGACCCCGAACTTACCAGGTTATTTGATTACTTCGACACTCTTATACTTGGTAGTAATGAACCACTTTGTGAGCGTGTCAAGTTTTTGTGTCGTTTCCGGGTATAATTTAGTAGATAAAATAATAATTTAACATACTCATAATTTTTTTCTTTTATTTTTTTATCTTTTTTTTTTTTTGTATTTTCTACATCTCATTTTTTATTTACAATTATATAAATCCAAGATGTCCTGACTGATCCTAAATAAATTCTGAACCCAGACATCCCGCATATTGATTCTTTAAGGTTACAGGAGACAAAAAAACTCAATTAAAATGAAGTTTTTACTATGCCAAAGAATTTCTTGAACCATCCCCATCTAGAGATTCTTCCATATATTGTTTTTTGTGAGAACTTAATTCGAGAAATTGAGACAGCTGAACGAGAAATTCAATTGAAATCTGATTAGACAAGAATCAAAGGACCTTTTTTTTGGATCTAATCACTATATTTTTTTTCATTTATTTTAACTTTTTTTCTTTCACTTATTTATTATTTTTTCCTTTTGTAAGTATTGCATTTACATATTTAAATTTTAGCAAATAGTCTGCATTTTGTTTGAATGAGACATTGGTCTCGATCATCTACCGGTAGATTAAATAGAGATCATCACACTCCCCAACCAAAATGAAAACCCACCTAACCGAGATGAAAATCCAGTTGATCAGATAGAACATGAGTCTCAGCAGGGCACTTAGAGAATTCATGAATCCCACTAGGACATGATCACCATCTTGCATTACTTTCCCCCCAGATGCATCATGTTTCAATTTCAAACCAGGTGTGATCTAACTTTTACCTGCATTCCAAGGTCTAAAATCAGAAAATCCTTATCTTCATTTAAATGAATTGCTAAATATTGATATATTTACCGCTTATCAGCTATGAATTGCTAAGGCCCCATGGTGGGTGCCAAATTATGGACGCTGATTTTTGCCCGAGGTCCACAATCGAGAATTTATAGTATGAGGCATTAGCGATCCTAAAAAACAAAGGTAGAATAAGCGAGGAGTACTGCCCACCAGTGTGGTGGGTTCTGTTGGCACTCCAACAATCAAGTCAGTAGTGAAGACGAACGGTAAATAAGGAAAAGCAAGGTCTAGGGTTACCTTGACCTCTGTTGACTGCCGTGAGGGCGTTGGGCCGATGTTTAGAGAATATGAGGCTCTGAGAGCTCCAGTTTGAGTGATAAGACTTGAATCCCTCTGTACTTTGAGTTATCCCCTCTATATAGGTTGATAGGTATTACCTTTATAGTTGGCACAATGCTGTATTTATTGAGTTGGGACCAATAATGTGTTTGATGTTTCTACTTTCGGTGGGGGGAGAATATTTGCATGTGAAGTTAGTATTTATGTTAGGAAAAGAGGGTTACAACAGGTGAGAGATTAATGGGAAAACATAAGGCTTGTCTATGGCCTTACTTATCCACAAATCCGAAGTGAAATGATGATTTTACCCTTAGACCCAAATTTGGCCCCTACAGCCTTCAACGGGCCATTATTTCAAATAGCTTGAGAGATACAGGACCAATGGCTGTTGACAGATCCCGACCTGAGAAGGTTCCCGATAGAGAAGAGGGACACCATGGCCTATTGTGTGCATCACAATATAAAAGGACATGACACCGAGGCTTGTAGTAAGGATGACACAAAAGCCCGGGCCCTGTCTTGCCCGACCCAAGATAAAAAAAATCTCGGGTCGGCCCTAGAATATTTTTATATTGATATAATAAATTATATATATATAATTTTTTATTATTAAAAAATCGGGTCGGATAAAGCCCGGGCGGCCCATTGCCACACTTAGCTTGTAGAGATATGTGGGAGAAGATTGAGGATTTAGTGATGAATGGTTGCCTCAAGGAATGTATCGTGAAATTAACTCGCTAGCACACAAATAACAAGTACTATACCCAAAATTTGGGTGAATTGGGTAATCGCCAATTAAAAATTCTTTTTCAATTTTAAGCTACTTAGATGGTAGCTTTTACCAATTAAGCTTAGTGTTCAATTTATGCAATTAATACACCCAATAATTAATTTTATCAATGACAAGCCATGTTAAATGATCTGGAAATTTAATATAAATCTTGCAATAAATTAAAGATATAAGATTAGAGAAATTGACACCAGATTTATAGTGGTTCGGCCAATAATGCCTACGTCCACTTCTTCAAACCGCGCTCGAAGATTTCCACTATCAAACGTGATTCCACACTTTACACTGTGAGTTTTTTGTGGCTCACTCACAAGCAAGATTTTTTTTTTGGTTCACCTCAAATCAAGGGTTTTCCTAGGTGCACTCCAAACCTTTTACAACACCAAAAGTTTTCCCACTTAGGTTCACTCTTTAACCTTTACACAAATTACCCTTTTGAGTAAACCCACTCAACGAAGGATTTTCCAATCACAAGTGTTTAATAAAAAAGTTTACAAAATATATAAGGCACTCATAAAAGATAGAAAGATTTAACTGTGAGTTTGTAACCCAAGTAAATCAAGCTCACTAAGATGATATGAAGGTGCACTGTGTGAGCTTTGATTATGATAAGAGTGTTTGATAATGAAGGTTTAAGTTACTCTCAATGTTTTTTCCTTAGAGAAAATGTGTAAATGTGTAAGATAATAGCAAAAATGAAATTATGGATAAATTTATAGTGAGGGTGAAAACTGCCCGGCTCTTTATCCTAAGATCGATTTGTTGTTCTATAGGGGCCGGTATGTCGGTTCTATAATTCAAACGGATATATGATAATTGAATATAAAAGCGTACAAACCAGATTACTAACCGGTATGGTGACCGATATGATCCGTCCCAGTTTCAGTAGCTATGGAAACTCCAGATAGACCGGTATAGAAGACTGATTTGAAGTAGCCCGTTTTCAGTGAGCATGTAAATCCATCTTAGTTAGAACCGGTATGCCGGTATCTGGAACCGATATGACGATCTTAGTGCAGAAGATATAATATTTGAAGACTAAAATCATTTTGCATATGAGCTCTAATGCATATATTTGAATGAGTATGAATCTTATGAGCTTAGATTACTTAAATTATTAACTCACTTACATTGAGAGCCCTAAGCTATAAGACTATAGAAGATTTATTCATTAAGCTCTTAATTCTTCATATCCATTTGCTCTTCACAACCAACTTGCTCGACATCTTTTTATAATGCTCGCGAATGCACGACGAAGTCTCTTAAGAATATGTCACTAACATATCAATCAAGAGGCCATGAGAGTGAGGCAGCACAGGTAGTAGAGGTCATCAGGTTGGGTACCTATCACCGATAGCAGCTGGACACCGCTCGACTAATGATGTTTAAAAAAAGTAAAGATGTCAACTTTTTACAGTAGATATAGCCTCTTTTAAAATGACCTGCAAAAAATTATAAGATGGGCGGTAGATCCCGGAAATATAAGTAAAAATTTTCCCATTTTTTAATAAGTTACTAGCTCATTTACACGCTTGTTGTTTATTTTAATAGAAAAGTTCTACTTGGTATTTTTTAAGAAATACCTGTGATCGGTGATAATAAAATATATAAGATGACATGTGCAAAGCGCGCACCCCCGTGACACACCAATCACTAGTGACATTATCAAACACCCTTGGCCAGAATGTTAGTACCCATAACTTGTACCTTCGAAGATCGACATCAGCAAAGGGTACAACTAGATGTGTGGAACAGAAGTACCCCCGTTACATATAATCAACAAATGTCATGGGTCGAAATGTCAGTTCCCGATAACTTGTGCCTCCTCGATATCTGTAAAAGGTACAAGACGATGTGCGGAAAATACGCACCTCCGTGGCACACCAATCACTAATGACATTATCAAACACCCTAGACTGGAACGCTAATACCTGATGTTTTGCACCTTCGAATACATTAAAGGCTTACGTGGAATTTGGCATCTCGGGCATCCATATCACGCTCGACGAGAGGGTTGGCGTGGCACTTGGTGCCCCAAGTTAACCATAGCACGTGTGGCTTGAAGATAGTTATGAGCTACTTTGGTAGCCTTGGGTTTACATAGCATTGAGAGAGATATTTCCTCCATGGTTTTTTTCACCCATAAAAAAGTTGGAGGTGCATGGCGCGGGCATGGCTCACATACCTCTCTGGCTTTTGTAGCCTCGGGATATGGATGTTATCTTTACCATAATTCATTATTGAATAAACCTAGACACACATGTTTTTGTTTTCTCTCAAGTGTTGAACGAAAAATAATAAGAACAAAATAGAAAATAAAAATTTTGGTGTGACAAAAGTTTGTTTCAATCTCTAAAGGGTTTAGGGATTTTGTTTTGTGAGTGAAGCTCACACTTCCTTTTGTTGGTAACGTACCATAGCACGGAAGACCATTCAGAGTTGTTTTTTTCCATAAAATTTATGGAATATAAAGGGATATTTCAAGGGTTATTTTTGTGAGAAAAATCATATCTAAAACACTAGTACATCACACGCAAATTAGAGCTGATTTGGAAGAGTTATACGCGTGTTTTGGGTGTAAAATGGATCAAATCTAAACTGTTGTTTGGGGGTTATCCTGGAGCTGAAATATTGTTAAAAATATAAGCACAACATCATACTAGATGCTGATTAGATTCGATCATCAAAGGAAAAATGGTAGAAATTTTTTTCAAGGACGATCCCAGTGCCTAAGATGTTTCAGCTGCACTAAGAAAGTGGTTCCTGCATGGTTCTCTTGTGGCCAGGTTTTTCAAATGGCTCAAGGTTGGGTACGTCCCATCGAGGCCTTATGTTGTGAGATTGGCACGATGAGTGATCATTCCATTATGGCCAGATTTTCTGAAATGCTTGGGGTTGAGTACGTCTTATCGAGGCCTTATGTTATGTGAGATTGGCACAAAGAGGGATCGTTCCCTTGTGGCCAGATTTATTGAATGGCTCGGGGTCAGATTTCTTCAACCGAGGCCTTATTATACTTATTGGCATGAGGTTGGAATTTCTTACCCATACGCTTGCTAAAATGGCACAATGAATGGTCATTTCATTGTGGTCAAGTGTTTATGTTGGCTTGGGGTTGGAAGGGGTTGGATTCATTCCAACGAGACCTTATTATATCTATTGGTCTAGGGTCGGAGTTTCTCCCCTATAGCCTTACTGAGATGAACAACAAGAAGGGTCAGACTCTGTCATGAATCATTATGGAAGGCATGGGTCAGAGTTTCTCTCCCATGGCCTTGTTGAAACAAGCACCAGTAAGGTGGCTGGGATCCATAAGGATAAACACAACAAACAACACGGGGAAGTATTTCCATAGGCTATGTTTGTGGATCGGACATTAGAATGGATACGAAAGGAGTAGAGGTGAAGGCTACAGTCGCAGTATTGGCCAAGTTCCAGCCAGCATTGACTCAGGTCGGCCTTGGGAATAAAGTAATGCCTCAAAGTGAGATTAGAGAATTCCTAGTAGAGGACTTCTTTGAGAGATCTAGTTGAGGAACTATCAGGCCAATTTAAAAGGCTCAGAGAGCTAGAGACAACGATAGCCCTTAGTGAGAGTTTTCATTTGAGAGGATCAAAATTTCCTAAGTGTTGAAAGTTTCCCTATAACATCGGGTCAGGATGCATACCCTCATTGGGGCATCGCAATTCTGATAGACAGATTAACGGTCTGGTTGGGATGAGATTTTCAGAATGGGTCAGCCCATTTTTATGCTCGGACATCAATATTATTTTAGGAAAAAGTCTTTATTGGGTTAGCTGAATCTGTTGATGAGCCTAGTTGGGTTATATTAACAACTTTATTATTAAGATTGATTATGCAAATTCAAAATTTTGCTTAGTGCTGATAGAAGAAAATGCCTTAAATCGGGTCTTTGCTCAGTGTGTGCTTCTGTGTGAAAATGGAAATGCACAAGAGTATAAAAAAGGGAATTTTATTGATTTATTGATCATTTACATCATGGGCATCCTCGGGATTTTCCATAGAGGGAGATTAGTTACATAAAATGATGGATCAGGAACATTTTAGGCTAGAGAAAGGGTAGCTGCAGTGGATAAGGGGCCGAGAGCGTCATCAGCAACAAGAGGCACCGAATTCAGAAGGGCTGGAACGATGATTGCCTCAGTTTCTTCACAACACATGCCAATGGCCTCCTCAATGGTCATTTCTACCTTGATGACCTTTTATAGGTTACCTAGGTCAAGTTCGGGTAGGTCTCCCCAATCAACTCCAAGGACTCCGCCAAGCCTTCGACCCGGGCATCAATCTTGACATTCTTGATGCGATCAGTGAAACTGGCCTGTAAATCGCCCAACTAGGCCCGAGTCTTGATCAGTTTATTATTGGCTTTCTCTAGCTCATTCTTATTTTCCCTGAGCTTCCCTTCGGTGATGGATGTCTTTGTCTGCTGCATTTTGAGCTCAAATGCTTTTGAATCACCTTCAGCACGGACATCATCCCTCTCATTTCTTATAGTTTAGAGGGCTTGGCTGAAGTTAAAAGAAATTACCTTCGCTTGGAGACGGCCCATTTTCTGGACGACCTCATCGAGAGAAATAATCTCATAAGCTAAGGCTCTGTTGATGTCCACATGTTAGGCTAGATAGTTGAAGGTCGGAATGAGATGAGTCATGTCTTCCCTTGCACTCTCTAGGAGATCATCCATTCCAAAAGTATGGACTGCCCACTTCTTAGAAGTAGAAGCTGCCAGAGCCTTATCGCATGAGGCAGTGGTCTTCTTCTTAGAACCCTCCTCAGGGCGCTCCTCACTCTCACTCCTAACCTCGTGGAAGTGTATTTTTTTGGGGCCTTGGTGCATAGGCTGGAGTTTCAGAAGATTGGACATATGACATGTGTGATTGTCTATGTGGTGGTGTATTAATTGTTCAGGTCGGTGGAGCAGAGGTTTACATCAGAGTTTTTATTTTTGGGATTGAGGAATTATGGTGGTGACCCGCGGACGGGAGCCGCTTGGCCTACTATTAGGGTTGGTGCTCGGAGTGCCAATTTCTTATGTATTTCATTGTAAATACTTTTGTAAATATTTTATTAAGAATAAAATAAACAGTTTCTATAATATAATATCTCTTTATATATGGTAAAGACGCAATTGACCTTAGAATGATTAGTTATGATACAGTTAAAAAAACGTCGCAACTGACATTGAGTTGTATCATAACAATATCATTTCTTTAACTGTTCCTAGTCATTGTGTACATTACTTGGTCAGTAAGTAAACCCGCTGAGATCGGTACATGTAGTATATTGGAATATTGTATTTCAATGGTTGATTCTCAATGAACCATGAGTCTCGGAGACTCGTATAGACATGTAGATGTTTATATCGGATAAACATTGAACGAATCACCGAAGATTCTTAATGGATGCTACACCAAAGTAAATAAGAATCTTCTCGGGTTGAGTAGCATAGTAATTCTTTGACTTGAGATACAAAGGTGGATATATGAGATATCTTTCATACTTTGATAGCAGTCACGTCACCGACCTATTTAGGTCAGACCTCCACATGTTCGTTAGGTGTGGACTGATCCTCATGATATTCTGTATATGCCAAGATAAAATTTGTTAGCTCTGTATACAGAGCGTATGTATTCAATATGGAATTATCAATCTGTTAAATCCATGGGCCCGTGGTACACTGTAGAAGTGACTTTTAAGTGTTATTAAGAGATTGCTAATAGAAACATCGACGCGATTATATCTATAGAGATTTGATGTTTATATCTATATCTCTGGAATAATCCAGATACTTATGTCGGAGGGATTATACGTATGCAATGATCTCGACCTATATGGTTCAGTGAGTTTATCGGTGTTCATCATAATTTATGACTGGGTAGATTATGGACATGAAATTAGATTTCGTGTCAGATATGTCTGAACCTATAGAGTCTCACTAATGAAATATACTCGTAGAGCACTATGACAACTTTTATGAATAATATTGATTATTTATAAATCTTTTAACGGTTAAACGAAAGATACATACATAGAGACCTTTTGGTCATTTCCTAATTAATGTGTATTTATATTTAAAATATGATTTTATTAAATACACATTAATTAATTGTCAAATTATGATATTTGACATATATCATTAATATATGTATTTGGATTATATAAAGTAAATATAATACATATATTTGGATATTTATATTTAAATAATTATTTAATTGTTAAATAATTAAAGTAATTGAAAATATAAAATATCTAAGTTGATATTTTGTTTAGGAAATATCTTAGGGTAAATGTTTGACTTTTACATTAATGTTAAAGGTGTTAAAATGGCTTTTGACTTCTTTATTTTTGGTTTAAAATTTGAAAATATCTTTTCCTTTTTCTAAAGTCAAAATTTGGCCAACCCTAAAGATATATAAATTTTATGTTTTTTCATTTGCTTCACACAAGAGTGAAGCCTCCAAACATTACAAAAAGAAAGTTGAGAGAAAAAAGTTAAGGGTTAAGAAGAAAAGTGAAGAAAACTTCAACTTATGTAAGTTTTTTCTACTTTCCTCCAACTAGAAAAATATTTCTAGGGTTCTTAGCTACAACATGTGTTGCTTGGAAGTTATTTTCTACTCTCTTGGTTTTGTAATAAGTGTGTTGGAAGTTTAAATGGAAGATGTTTGCATGTAGGTTTTCAATGTAAGCATGTTAATGGTGTATTAGTTTTCTTTTGATCATTTGATGATCTTGTTGTCATTCTAAAGTTGTTAGGCCACTCATTGATGATCTAGAATTATTCTTAAGTTGTTCAAAGTGGTGAGACTTGTTTGGTGTTGTAGATATTAGATTAAAGTACTGGTTTGTTTTAATTTTGGTTAATTTTATTAATTTGATTAATTTTAGAAATTAAGGTTCTTAACCTAAACCAAAATTGGGGCTTCTCATATATGTGTTATATAATGATGTATATAAGATATGCAAATCGTTTTGGCGTTGATTGGATATCATGTAAGCTTGTTTTAACAAATTTGGACCAAAATGATCAAAGGCCAAAATGTTTGGGTCTCTCGGCCAAAATGTGTAAATCATTTTGGTAGTGATTTGAAATCACTTAAATCTATATTTGACAAATTAGGACTAAAATGATCAAAATGCAAACCTTTGGGGGTCTCACGGTAATTATGGGAAAATTCTTGATTTTGGGTAAAAACTAAATTTTAAGTATTGAGTAATTAGAATAAATTATTTTATTTTAATTACCCAAGAAATATTATTGAAATCCGAAAAATTTGATTTTTCGCGTTCCGCTGCGTTACCCGGTAATATCCCCTAAAAACCCTTACAAAATGGTATCAGAGAGAGTCTGATTCTGAACCCATGGTATGATTAGGCCTTTAAATTTGATAGTTAATCTAATTTTTAATTTATGCATGCATGTATTTATTTAATTTGATTAAATAAAGTGAATAACATCTTTTGCTGAAAATCTCTATTTAAAATAAGGTTTAATAATTAATATATATTTGATGCATGTTTCTTAGTCCGTCTTGTCAATACGACTTCTAGATAACTTTTCTACGGCTATATCCGAGAACGTACTAAAGCTGTGAGGATAAAGTCATTAGAAATTTATTTGTACCGGTTATATATGTGATATTAGGTAAATTCAAGCGAAAGCGAATCCTGAATGTGCCAAAGCTGTCAGGGTTACGCAAGTATCTTGAATTTATCATTAACAAGTTTCACATTGGTATGCCTCCTTATGAACGTGACAAAGCTGTCACAACGAGAAACAATCAGGACCGGAACCCAGGAGTCATTGGTGAGTGATTGACAATGAGTTGTCTACCTAATGTATATACGTAAACGAGAACGTGCCAAAGCTGTGAGCTGAAATATATTCATGGGGTCTACTTTTCACTATTGTATTTAACTTGATTAGTACTTGTAATATATTATGTTTGGGGATTACAGTTTTCCATGAAATAGTGGGATGAGCATTTTTAGATTAAAAATCCATGATCTATTTGATGCTTTTGATATTTTATGAAACTGTATTATCTGCTAACCATTTTTCACTATCTATGTGATAGATTTAGGATGTCGGCTTCTTTAAACAACCCTTTTGCTTGTATGCTTGATACGAATAAGCTCAAATGTACTGAGAACTTCGCAAATTGGGATATGGATTTGAGGATTGTCATCGGATCTGAGAAGATTGGATATTTATTAGAAGGTCATTTGCCCCTTGCTGTATCTGAGGATGCGGTTCCAGAGGAACTTGAGACTTTTCGGAGATGGAAAGATGATGATTTAAGATTTAAATCATATATTCTCAGTTCACTGGGTTCAGAACTCAAGAGGCAATATTTTGAGATGCATGATGCATATAGCATGATGACACAACTCCGAGAATCATTCATGAATCAAGAACAAGTCTTGGTTCATAGAGTTACGATGGAACTATTCCATTCAAAACTCGATGTGGGACAAGCTGTGAGCACACATGTGCTTCATTTGATCAATCTGATTGAGCAACTGAGGCGCAGTGATTTATCTCTCAATGATACTCTGGGATGGAGTGTCATTCTTGGTTCGCTCCCGACGTTATATCGCCAGTTTGTAATTTAGATTCTACTTGTCCTGTTCACATTTACAATTCGTTGTAGGTGCTGACGGAAAATAGACGGCTGAAATCTAGAGAGATGCAGTTGCGATTCGGGAGTGGTGACTCTCTGGATGCGATTGTAGTGGGATTATGCGAGATTCCCTTACCCAGTGGGAGATTTTTATCTCATGACTACTATGTTGTACCGGGATGCGTAGCTAATATTATATCACTTTTTGTATTAGATATAGAGGGATATCATGTAAATATTAAGAGCTGTTCCTTGTATTTATGTGATAGAAATAATATTTAGATCATTGTTTATCCAAATCAATGTGGTCATTACATTTTGCATACTTCTCAAGATATATTGAATACTGGAATTAATAAACGTAAGCTATATGAAATAAATAATAATGAACTTTGACATATGAGGTTAGGTCATATATGTGTGAAACGCCTAACCCAGTTGGTTAGGAATGGTTTGATTTATGATCTCACCATTGAACCCTATCCAACTTGTGAATCTTGCATTCGAGGTAAAATGACAAAAGCCTCATTTTCTGGTGTAGGACACCGAGCCACTGACTTATTAGAACTCGTACATTATGATGTATGTTGTCCTATGAGTCAGATTGCTCCCAGTGGTCTTTCATAGTTTATTACCTTTACCGATGATGTGTCATGATACAATTATGTTTATCTGATGAAACATAAATCATAAACCTTTGAAAAGTTCAAAAAATTTCGAAATGAAGTAGAAAAATAAACTGGTCAATATATTAAATTTCTTCGATCGGATCAAGTCGGTGAATATATGAGTGGTGAGTTCACTGATTATTTAAAGGAGAATGAGATTCTCACTCAATATACTCCTCCGGGTACTCCACAATACAATGGAGTGTCCGAGAGGAGAAATAAGATATTATTAGATATGGTCCGATCTATGTTGAGTTTTACAGATTTGTCTATTACTTATGGGATTATGCTCTTTTAAATGTCGTTCATCTTTTGAATAAGATTCATTCTAAAGCTATTCCTACGACTCCGTATGAGCTATGGACGGGTAGGAAATCAAATCTGAATTATGTTAAGGTTTGGGGCTGTCCTGCATAAGTCAGGGTGGTTAAGTAGACAAGCTTTTACCTCGAGTGTAAAATTTTAGGTTTGTTGGATATCCTTCTAATATGAAATGATATTTTTTCTATGATACCGAGCATCGAAATTTGTTCGTATCTCACATCGAAAAATTTCTAGAGGTAGAATTGTTGACTGAATGAGGTAATCATAGACAAGTTTAACTTGACGAGTTACAACCTGAGACCAACGAACTGACAGATGAACCTAAAGTTCAAGTAGATGAATAACTGACCAGTGCGTAATCACACGCGTATAACGCAAGCGCACATATCGTTCAAGTAGTATAAAAATATCGATCCCACGATGACTTAATTCCTACTGTTGTTATTAATTATTGATACTATTTTTTTTACAAGTATCTAATTAAGGGAGAAGAGAATGATTTCTTTTGGTTGGTGGAATGTGGATTTGCTTAAATAAAATAAACAAAAGAAAATACTAAGAAAAATAAATAAAAGACACAAAGATCTAGGGTTGTGATTTCACACAATATTATCCTAAAGATGAATTGATTCTCTTATATATGTGTAATAAGTCAGTTTGCTAACCTGGAACACGAAGATATGCAAAAGCCTCTGTCGATGGTCAGACGTAAATACCCAAATAACCCAATTAATCATATGTCTATGTTAACCAAGTTACCTGAATTCATTAAGTTCAAGTTCCAAAAGTGGCTACCCCCGCCCGATAGGTATATGTCTATCCTGTAAGGAAATCTAATAAAAGGTTATCTATCCTCAAGAAAGATCGCGGGCTATTGAATCTAAGGCTGAAACCTAAAATCCCTTCGTCAAGTTCATTTTAAGTTTACCAAATCAATCTTATTAATGGCCAATTAACAAGAAGCATTAAGCTTAAGACTCAATAAGCAAACTAAAGAATTACCCATAAAAAGAAAATCAATTATTAAGTGTGTGAATATTATGTTTCATCACTTCCCTAGAATAAAAATAAAATGCTGGGGGTTGGGGGATCCACATTACTATTCTTAATTTAGAAATCTCCCTTACTATAATATAGAATTTATCAGTGATATTACCAACCAGCCATATAGAATTTTTCCATTTTCTTATTTTTTTATAATGACTTTAGTAATTACACAAAACACCTTGGATTATTCGTTTATTTTGGTCTTGAAAACTTCAGAATTCGAAAATATTTAAAATTTAAAAGTTGTATCTTTGAGTCTTCTTTAATATGCAACTTGAATCAGCTCAATCGGATATCGGATGAAAAGGTTATGGCCAAAATACCAAACTTGCGCAAAATTGGAATTTAGGACTGTACTTCGTGACGCGTACAATAAATTTTCGTTTTTGATCTTTTTTCCTCCGGATTTCACCGTTTTAGCCCCGAGTTAATTCTATTAAGTCCCAATATTATTTTTATCTGTAAAATAAATAAAAACACATCAAAACGTTCATAAAACTCGAGAAACTATACAAAATATTAGGTTAAATGAGTGGGAAATAGTGATATAATTACCACTCATCACACCCCAAACCTAACATTTTACTAGTACTCGAGCAAAACAACAAAATAAAATAACATAAATATCTTTAAAATAAAATAAAGCTAAGCCACTTTCGTAGGGATCACGGTTGCATTTAGCATATGCAACAAGCCTTTAAACCCCTAGGTGTCCCTAGTGGACGAGTTGTAGTCTCGTGAGGGTTTACAGCAACGATACACACAAACGTTTGATAAGAGTAAAAAGATAGTAAACTAATGCACACAAAAGCAAAAAGACAAGAGAAAATAGAATAAAGAAGTTAGTGATTAAACAGGTGAAACTTCTACTCCAAGTTAGTAGTTGTTTTCTTTCTTTCTAAATTACCGAATAAGTAAATTCTCCGATTATTTTTACCATTCTTCATATACACAACCAACAAAATATTAATCAACTCATTTTGCCCACAATAGTCACAAGTGCAGTTGAGAAGAGAGTAATATTTTTGTCCTAAAGTTTTATCAGAATTCACACCTTATTGTACCAATGGAATAATTTTTTTTTTTTCTGATTTTTCTAATTTTTTTCTTTGATTTTTGATTTTTGATTTTGTTTTATTTATATACAATATCTTCCATCTATGTAGCGAGCTTTAGGTCAGTGACTCCCAAACCAGTTGGCTTTAGGGCACTAGGTGTTAAGACACCCCTACAGACTTAATTACTCAGACTTCAGATATATATATTTTCTTGGCAACATCTTCGATCCATGTAACGAGTTTTGGGCCAGTGACTCCCAAACCAGTTGGCTTTAGGGCACTAGGTGTTAAGACACCCTTACAGACTTAATAACTCGGTTCTCAGACGTTTTTTTCCCACTTTTTTTTCTTTTTTTATCTCATCGCTTTTTTAGATGCTTCCTCCAATTAAACTAGAGCACTGAATATTACAAACTCGTCAATTACTTCTCATGTCTGTATGTTACCTTGAATGTTGATAATACCTGTCAACTGAGCATATAAAGATCCATTTTAGTCAGTATTATAGAGAATTCACAAATTAAATAATTCAAAAGGAAATAAAAAAATTTAACTTATTCCGAAATAGGTTGAAATACGTCTCAGGAGTGGAAATTCCTTACACAGCTATCTCACACAAATTTCACATGATTAATCAAATTTAAAAAAAAAATTATTTTGTAATTTTTGGAAAATTTTCAATTTTTTGTCTTTTTTTCAAAAAAAATTAGACCAAAAATAAAAATAAAACAATAAAAACAAGGTGCTAATTAACTATTCCTCTCCCCCAAACCTAAATGAGACATTGTCCCCAATGTCTTAAACAGTAGAAGAAGAGTTTAGAAGATCATACCTGGTTAACTGAAATTCTACGAAAAAAATTACCGATTAAGATATATGTCTAATTTACGCTTCTTACCACGATCGCTATTTGACCAGTTCAACTTGGAAAAAATGGGGTCGATTTTTGGTTCAAAGGCTAAAATTTAGTCAATTAATTCCTCGGCCTTTGTTGCAGTCAGGAAAATATCTTTTACTGATTTTGTGACGAACACATGTCTTTTGGCTTCCGCAAGAAATACAAACAGAAAATCGAAAAAATGATCAATGTTGAGTAATCCAATGGGCTTCCGATGAATGTTCAAGTGCGCCAATGATGCCACTGTGAATATTTCTTCAAATGTTCCGAGCCCACCTGGTAAAACAATAAACGCATCAGCAGTATTGACCATTTCAAGGAGTTGTTCAGACATCCCCGAGACAATGCGTTCATCTCCATTTGTTTTTCCGATTATGTGTTCGTCCGTCAAAGTTTTTCGAATGATTCCCAAAACTTGACCGCCACCCTCCTGAACGGCTTTTGAAATGCTTCCCATCAATCTAAGATTGCCACCGCCATATACTAGGTGCATATTTCGTTCTGCTATGACTCTCCCCAATTCCTTTGCAGCCTCAATGAACTCTGGTTTATTACCAGAGTTGGATCCACAGAAAAAACAAATTCACTTCACTTGCTGCTGTGAAGTTGCTTCCATTTTCTCTCTCTTATTTGGATGTATATCTGGATGTGTCGAAGAGAGAAATGTAAAGCTGAATTTATAGATACTGAAAATGGGTGAGTAATAGTAACACTAGTACCTGCCAAATGACAATTATTAGATGAACGTTAAAATAAATCGTGAAAAGTCAAAAAGTTTAGATCTTGTCGGTGAAAATAAAGGAAATAAAAACAGAAAAACAAATCAAAGCAATTATTAAGACAACAGAATTGTGTACGCAATACGCCACTAGCTTAGTATAAATTCATAATGATGCGTCTCAAGAATTCATTCTTTACTCAGCCAAACAAATGAATTAGCTCTCTTCTTTGTTATTGCCAAACACCAAACCTTCTGTCTTAAAATGCTCCGTTTGTGCTTTTCCCTACAAAAATATCACACAATATTAAAAACTCTACAACATGTATACATAAAATATGGAAACAAAATTTACAACAAATTGCATGGGTTGCCTTCCTGCTAGCGCTGAATATTTCGTCTTCAGCCAGACGTGACTGAAATCCATCTATTAAGGAGGTTTCAGCATCGTTTTGGATGTCCGATTAAAGACAATCCCGTGTGCGTTGCTTTTGAAGGGTCTCTTCCAATGGTAAAGTGGCAAAAAGAGTTTTGTCTCATTCAGTGCTTGTGCCATCTTTTTTTTTTTTTTATCTTTGTTGCTCCAATGATTCCTGAAAAGAAAGAAAGAAAATCAGAAGGTCTTGTATGGGCTTGACTTGGAATGGGAGTTCCATTCTGTCAAGCTTTTGGGAGATATATTTAATTTGTACTCCAAAAAACAGTGATGTTTATTTTGAATGTCTGAGATCTTTAACTTGGTCAGACTTTTGCTCCTCCATTTGCTCTGCTTCTTGCTCCACCTTTTCTTCACAAATGTATTTTAAAATTTCCTCATTCAGCTCTTCATCTGTCATCTGTGAAATGCATGCCTCATAAGTGTCAACTTGAGGATGTAAAGAGATGTCTGATTTTAGGTCTTCATCCTCTGATATGACTGAAATGATTGGTTCAGGTAGATCTTCTTCAAACATTTGTGCAATGGAAGCTCCAAGATCTTCATTTTGAGAATACAGAGTTTCATCCTCAATTTTTGTTGGCACAAATATATCTGCTTCTTCATCCTTGTCAGAGTCCAAATAATAAAAATCAAATAGAGACTTTGCTGGTTCGGGCTCCTGAACTGATACATCTGGTTCTTGATACTTCTCAGCCTCTTTCTTTGCTAAAATGTCATCGTTAAATGCTTGGTACTCGAAGGCTTCGTCAGTGTCATCTGAAAATGCTCTATGAGGTATGTAGCTCTGGTTTTCTATTAATTGTCTCGCTTGATCTATCATTCTCTATATGGATTCTGCTTGACTATGAAATTGTGCATCAATTTGAGCTTCTCGTTCCTTGAACCAATTTTTGAGCATGTGAATCAACTGATATTCCTCTGATGGTTCTGGTTCTTGATGAAGATCGTAGGTGGATGGTGAATAAGATGGAGAATATGATGGTTCTAGGAAATATGTTGGTTCTTCATACCTTGAATGATTCTGATAATTCTGCAACCCTGAAAGGTAAATGCATTGATCGCTAGGGTGGTTACCATCACATATCTCACATCTCCCATTGCGTTCTGTTGAGCAAATGTAATATTGCTTGGTTCTGACATCCAGTGATTATTGTTGGGCTGGACAACATGCCTCAGAAAACCGGACTGTTGCTCCCAGATTTGGGGTGTATCTTTTTCTAGTAAAGCTTGTAATCTTTCAATCTCCCAATAGTGTTCCATTTCAACCACCTGAAAAATAAAAGAAAGAAATAAAAATTATAGATAAAAATAAAGAAAATTAGATACAAGTAAATTAGGTAGCTTCAAAATTAATGACTTAAGAAAAATAAGTCCCCGGCAACGGCGCCAAAAACTTGACCAGTGCGTAATCACACGCGTATAACGCAAGCGCACGTATCATTCAAGTAGTATAAAAATATCGATCCCACGATGACTTAATTCCTACTGTTGTTATTAATTATTGATACTATTTATTTACAAGTATTTAATTAAGGGAGAAGAGAATGATTTCTTTTGGTTGGTTGAATGTGGATTTGCTTAAATAAAATAAACAAAAGAAAATACTAAGAAAAATAAATAAAAGACACAAAGATCTAGGGTTGTGATTCCACACAATATTATCCTAAAGATGAATTGATTCTCTTATATATGTGTAATAAGTCAGTTTGCTAACCTGGAACACGAAGATATGCAAAAGCCTCTGTCGATGGTCAGACGTAAATACCCAAATAACCCAATTAATCATATATCTATGTTAACTAAGTTACATGAATTCATTAAGTTCAAGTTCCAAAAGTGGCTACCCTCATCCGACAGGTATATGTCTATCTTGTAAGGAAATCTATTAAAGGGTTATTTATCCTCAAGGAAGATCGCGGGCTATTGAATCTAAGGCTGAAACCTAAAATCCCTTCGTCAAGTTCATTTTAAGTTTACCAAATCAATCTTATTAATGGCCAATTAACAAGAAGCATTAAGTTTAAGACTCAATAAACAAACTAAAGAATTACCCATAAAAATAAAATCAATTATTAAGTGTGTGGATATTTTGTATCATCATTTCCCTAGAATAAAAATAAAATAATGGGGGTTGGGGGATCCACCTTTATTATTTCTAATTTAGAAATCTCCCTTACTATAATATAGAATTTATTAGTGATATTACCAACCAGCCATATTGGCGGTATCCTCATTAAGTTAGATTTTAATTAAGTCCGACCGACCATAAAGGCGGTATCATTATTTATCCATAAACCAGCCATATAGGCGGTAATCATCTGTCACATAAAGACCGGCCATATAGGCGGTGTCACATTATGTCAAATAAATAAAACCAGCCATTAAGGCGGTATAACCTTTTATGTTAAATTATAATTTTTCATATTATAATTAAGGGAGATTAATCTAAACTAAAATAATAAAAGCTTCACACTTCCCCCAGCGGAAAATTAACTACAAAACATAAAAGAAAATAAAAGAAAATAAACTACTACTATTACTGAAAATAAAAATGCATAAATTAAATACTGAAAATAAATACAAACAAGATGCAATCCTTAAATTCCTTACAAAAACCTAAGGAAAGCATGAGAATTACAAATGAAATGGCTTGGTATTTATAGGAAAATCTAAAGGCTTCCACCAATTTCTCCATCAATTGCTCCTCCAAACACTCCACAAAATCCTCCACCAAACACTCCACCAAACATGCCACAAGACACTCCATAAAACACTTCACCAAACATGCAAGCCTGTTTTGTGAAAGTTTGACAATTGTAAATTGTCATTTTCTATTTTTTTATTTTTTTGATAATGACTTTAGTAATTACACAAAACACATTGGATTATTCGTTACTTTTGGTTTTGAAAACTTCAAAATTCGAAAATATTTAAAATTTAAAAGTTGTAGATATTGAGTTTTCTTTAATCTGTAACTTGAATCAGCTCAATCAGATATCAGATGAAAATGTTATGGCTAAATACCAAACTTGCGCAAAATTAGAATTTAGGACTATACTTCGTGACGCGTACAATAAATTTTCTTTTTTGATCTTTTTTCCTATGGATTTCACCGTTTTAGCCCCGAGAGTTGATTCTATTAAGTCCCAATATTATTTTTATCTGTAAAATAAACAAAAACACATCAAAACATTCATAAAACTCGAGAAACTATACAAAATATTAGGTTAAATGAGTGGGAAATAGTGATATAATTACCACTCATCAATAACCTTCATTACTGTAGGCATTGCATTTTTACACATTAGCCAATGATGAGTCTGGAGGCAACTACCTCTTCAGTCATGAAAGTCGCGGGAAACGGACGTTGGATGGGTAAAGTTGGAAAATAGAATTTTTGTTGGATTTAACCTCGTTGTTTGGCTCGGTTGTTTGTTGGACTTCCGTTTCAAAGCTTACCTAAGGCCCAAAACCCAAACAAACCCAAACCAAACCAAAAAATACCCAAGTCAAACCAAACCCATGCCCATAGGATGTAATTCACGCCCATTGTGCTTCTATTTAGGTATATGCATATTTATCACATGTTTAAATCTTGTAAAATCCTTACCTAATTAAAAGAAATCAAATCAAATCCTTACCAAATCAAATCCAATCCCAAATCCTAATTAGGAGATCTATTCCTTATTAGAAACCAATTAGGAGATTCTCTCTTATTCAAATTAGGAAAGTCCTCTCACTTTGCCTATAAAAAGAGGCCTTCACCCCCATTCACAACCCTAGCACATACATATCCCTCAAGCACGCCTAAGACACTCATCTAAGCCTCCCTTGCACGCCCAAGGATCTCCTTCAAGCCTCCATTGCCGAATCATCAAGCCAAAATCACCCTTTAGTGCCGCAAATCCACTTTCTTCATCTATACCCTTCACGCCCAACACCCAAACTTAAGCCCTCTTTGCTGCGTCTTTAGCCACCATTCACAGCCCCAAAACACCCTCAAATAAACCTTATTCACAACCTTAAAGTCGTGCAAAATATCCCCCAAAAGCAGCCCCAATTGTGCGCCCAAGACAGTCCCGAAACACCCCTCACTGCACCTTGAACTGCCGAGTTTAGCTTACTGTTCTGGTCAGTATTTGCTGCGACTTTAGCCCCCAAAACAGTCCTAAAATCATCTAGAAACCATCCTAAAAACCTCCAAAAAGTTTCCCTAAAAAATCCTTACAAACGCACCTCCCTAAGCCACCAAAATCATCCAAAACAGTCCACAAAATCACCAAAACAGTGACCAAAAACGCAGCGCCAAACGGCAGTGAAACGGACTTAAAACAGCAGCCCAAGCATCAAAACAACAAGGAAAAAACAGTGAGCAAACAAATCGGGAAAGCATCGGATCGATCTCCCTTCCAACGGACGTGTAACGCCCTTTCTTAGACGACAAAAGAGGTTAGACCTGAGGGCACCTTTCTACTTATCTTCTTTATTGTTGTTTTATTTATTTTGATATATAATTGCATGAGAGTCGTTTGAAGCATGATGTGATTGTTGGATGAGCGGGATATGTGTTCTCTTTTGTGGTATATCGGATGGAAACCTGGACGTAAATTCCATAGCCGACTCCGAATGGATAGTAGTATGGTCTGCACTCGGGATACAATGCCACGTACCACTTAAGATACACGTATCTCGTCTCATCCCAACTTGTATTTGAGCATGTTATAGTCTTTAGGTTATTTGTTTATTATTTAAAGCATGGTTTAATTTAGTTTGTTATTTATTTGTTAAAGCATGTTTAGGTTGATCATTATGCATGTTCTTAGTTTATGATGCGTTTGGGTAATGATTTATACATGTTGATTTAATGGTTCAATATGCTTGTTGTGTTACATTGCGTGGAATTATTTGGATGAAAGCATGTTAGATCTAAGTACCCTTGAGCATGAATGTTGAATATATTCGGTTAGTTTATTGCACAAATTATATCATCACAAGTGACATAAGTAATGGACCATTCCGAACCCAACGGTTTGAGGTCTTCCCTTGCGAGGGGTGAGTGCGGCCTTAAATCTTTGTCCCGGTTCACACCGGGTGGCGACTCCATGTTATTTCGTACTTCCCAACTAGGCCGCGAGCCTAGAAAAGCGTAGCCCAAGTTCTGTTGTCTACAATTACCCATACTCCATAGGTCCGAAAGGGTATCTAGACCTCATGAATGCTTGTATTTGGTACAAGAAGTGATGTTTGACATCGACTCCGTGAACTGGCAAGATGCTATGAAATTAGAGTTAAACTCTATGCATCTGAATCAAGTTTGGACTTGATTCAGCTTCCTGAAGGAATTATTCCTATGGGCTGTAAATGGGTTTACAAGAGGAAGCTCGGGCCTAACAGAAAGGTTAAAACCTTTAAGGCCTGACTGGTAGCTAAAGGTAAACGCAGCGACCTAGTGCCGACTACGATGAAATTTTTTCGCCAGTAGCGATTCTAAAGTCTATTAGGATTTTATTGTCTCTTGCCGCTTACCATGATTACAAGATTTGGCAGATGGATATCAAAGTGGATTTTCTAAATGGATTTCTTGATGAACAAATCTATATGGAATAGCCGAAGGGTTTTGTATCCAGTGAAAACTCAAGCATGGTATGTAAGCTTAAAAAGTCCATTTATGGACTTAAACAAGCTTCACAAAGTTGAAATCTTCGATTCGATAAGATAATCAAATTGTCTGGTTTTCTCAAGAATTCAGAAGAATCCTATGTGTATAAGAAGGCCAATGGGAGCATGGTGGTATTTTTGTTCTCTATGTTGGTGACATCTTGATCATTGAGAATGATATCGGGATGATGCAGGGCGTCAAAGCTTACCTTTTTAATAATTTCTCCATGAAGGACATAGGAGAAACTTCTTATGTCTTAGGCATAAAACTCTATAGAGATAGAGAAATGAAGCTTATTGGGTTATTCCAAACAACGTACATAGATAATATCTTATAACAGTATAATTTTGGTAACTGTAAGACAGTAAATATACCGTTTAGACATGGCCTACATCTTTCGAAAAAGATGTGTCCGCAAAAAGAAGATGAGAAGATTAGAATGTCTAATCAGTCTTATGCTTCATATTTGGACAACATCATGTATGTCATATTATGTACTAGGCCTGATATCAGATTTGTAGTTAGTGTGACTAGCAGATATCATTCCAATCCAGGTAATGACCATTGGATGACCATTAAATATATCATAAAGTATCTTAAAGGTAATAAGGATAAGTTTATGTTTTATGGAGGAAATGAACTGCAGATTAATAGATATACAGATTCAGATTTCCAATCGGATCCTGATGATAGAAAGTATACATTAGGATTCATGTTTACCCTTAACAGAGGTGTAGTTATTAGTGCTTACACATGCCCAAGGTCTCTAAACATTGATTCAAGTGTGAATAATCAAGATAAGTTTGCGGAATTAACTTACATTGAGCGGATGAGAAGTTCAAAACTGTCTTTGTTATGATGGAAGCTCCAAGCTTTCAATTGAATTCCAAACTAAAGGGTGAGTTTCCCTATCACCTTTCTTTAACTCTCAAAGTGCCAGCTTGAAGAAATTTGAAAGAAAATTTTCTCCTCCAATGAGATGTATGTTCGGCAATGTGAAGAAAGAGGAAGAAAGTGAAAATTTTTGTGTTTTCCAAAAACATAATACAAAAGTTTTGACTTCCAAAGTTGGTTTAAGTTGGTTGTTGTGTGCATTAAGTAATCCAATTACTATTCCAACTACTTCCATCACAAAGTGACATGTGATGTAAGTTAATGGGTCCCACCCAATTTAAATTCCAAATTTAGTTGGCTTACACAACACACTTTGGGCTCGGGTTCGTTTAATTCGATTAAACGAATTTTCCGTCGCGACGTAATTAAATCAAATTTAATTAAATAATAATGCCTAGTAAAATTATTACGAAAGTCGATTACGAATTAATTCCAAATTAATTTATTCGCCCGAATTAAAATCCAATTTTAATTTCGCATTGAAATCCAATTTCAATTAATATATCTAATATATTATTTAATCAATTAATTCCAAATTAATCGCGTTCTCTCTTCTAGAAGAATTTAATCTCAGATAAATTCTTGCTTTAATTAATCTCAGATTAATTTTCTCTCTCATAATTAATCCCAGATTAAGTTTGTTCGAGTCAAATGTCATCGGTGAATCTTTGGGAAGCGACCCAAGAGATCCCTGGATATGTTGGCTGTAAATACGGCTATCGGACTATCTGAACATGTGCGCACCCCGTACCACATTCTTACCGATTTACAAGACATGGTTGGCTTCTAGCAAAACACCGTGCCTTCCCAATTCTCCAGAAATATTCAACAAGGAATATATAATTTGTATCAGGCGTAGTATATAAAGTATTGCATAATACGATCCAGTATCGGATCTCACATGCTAGGCCTAAGGCTGGAATTGTGTCTGCCCCGTACAAAGTATATATCAGATCACTAGCAACTAGTCTATGTAATCAAATAATCATGACCTAGTCATACTATCCCGATAGTTGCAGCATTTAAGAGTACTAGTTTTGTATCATGCGTGATCATCATCTCCATATGACTGAAGTGATACTTCCATCTTGACATCACACCCAATACACTACGATTCTCAGTAAACCCAGAAGAGGCGTACACAGAACCTGTTAAAGCTCCGGACGAACAAAACCAAAGCATACTGATTGTTACAAGTATTAGCGATGCAAGTCTCAGGTTAAGACCACATACACCTACCCTGATTCGGATTCCTATAGACACATAGTCATACTACCAATGGGATTCCGAGGGGTCTATCCAGAGCAAAGCTGTTCCTGGTCCAACGGCTAACAGAACCTCCTATCACACTTGCATAAGTATCCAATACTTAAATATATGAGAACTATGCCGTTAAGCTTCCATAACGCGCACAAGTGTAATACTAGTCTATTCCGCATTATCGATGTCCAGTCTCGATAATACTACGACTATGGATGTTTAATGATTAAACCGTTCATGGATTAATACTGTCTCATATCTTATTAATCCGGAACTAATCATATGGACTTTTATCATTTATATATCCAAGTAAAAACACCATGTCTTTTACAAATAGTGATGCTAGTCCCACAATCTCCCACTTGGCTCATAACCAATCACTTAAGTATCTAACACCTGAACTATGTACATGTCGCTCAAACTTTTACTGAGAAATAGCTTTCATCAGCGGATCTGCAATGTTGTCATCTGAAGTGATCTTTTCGATCTTCACATCGCCACGATTTATATAACACCAAATAAAAGCTCGAAGAGAGCTTAAAGAGTATATGGACTGTTGGAGAGGACAGCTTCTAAAGATGTAGACAAGACCCTCTGAAAAAGATCAAATCAAAATGATCATCAAAGAGCCCAAGCCCTCCATCTATAACAAGTTGAGGAGGATGACCTCCATGATTTCGGACTTTTGACAGTGAAGGAGATTGTCATGGACATACAGGAAGAAGAAGTGGAGAAAAAGAAGCTCTATAGCCAAGGGCAATATAGGAAGACTAATGGAGGAGGAGTATGAAATGAAGGAGCAGAAGTAAACACTATCCAGAAGCAACATTTTTCCAACTTAGGAAGGCCAATGTCCAAAATTTTAGCTAAGCTTGAGAAGCAAGGCCTACTGAAGCCCTTAGAGCCTAGACCAATACTAAACCCAATTGTAACGACCGGTAGTTATTACTACTACCTATGACGATATTACTGCATACGAGACAAAGGAGTATAAAAATAAATCATGTTGGAACTCAAATATAATTGTGCAAGGAATTTGGGAACGATCGGTAAATTTTTCGAAGTCCCGAGACGAAACTGTATCGTATGCCTTTTTATACTATATATAGTATTTTGGGCATAACTTTTTCATAAAAAATCGGAATTTTATGAATTTTATATCGTCGGAAAGCTTAGACCGAGACCTACAACTTTCTTGTTAAACATTTTCTTAAATTCGGAACAGAACCAGGTCAAAAACGCAAGTCAAAATCTGGATGAATAGTAAAAGCGGACCCAAATGATAAAATCTCAAATTTCTCCATTTCCCTAGAAGATTCTACACTCTTCTTTATCAATTAAGTCCTCCTATATAAGAGCAACTATTCACCTATACCTAAGAGGGAAAGAAACGAAATTGGAAGAGGGGAGAGGAAGAGAAACCGTGAGAGGGAAAGAAAGAAAGAAGAAAGGAAGAAGAAAGAAGAAGAAAGAGAGAAAGAAGAGAAAGGAAAGGGAAGAAAAGGAAGTCTAGGCATCCATGGAAGCTTTGTAGGAGGCTTTGGAATCAAGGAAGCAAGGTAATGATTCATGACCCATTTTCTTTAATTGAACCTTTAAGGATTTAAACAAATTGTGTAATATTAAGAGTATGAGTATGATAATGATAATGAGTTTCTAAGTAAGATGTTAGGTTCCATTTGTTCAAATTGGGGGAAAATGGGTTAGGAATTGATTTGATTTGATGATAAATTGATGGTTTAGATGATGAAGAAATGGGTGATGATGTTGGCTAAATTAGTTTGAAATGCTTAAAGAATTATTTAGTAATGTTAGTAAGTGATTTAGTGAATAAAGAAATAAATTGAAGGTTGGATGTGTGTGAAGTTGAGTAAAATGATGTTTTGTATGTTGGTTTTTGTATTTGGAAGAGTCAAACAAGGAAGAATAAATAGAGTAGTGAATGAGAACTTGACAGTAAGTTGGTATGCTATACTTTCTGGACAGGCTGTGGTATTTAGGTTATAACATGAGTTTTAGGTATCCGTTTGACAAGCCGTGAAATTCTTAGTAAACTAGAAACATAGGGGAATATCATATTCAAAATTCAGAATTTTTAGACTTAAGAGAGAGTCGTACCGAATTTGCAAACTTGGCCGCACTGCAGTAAACTACTGGTTCTGTGGTAACAGAACAAGGTGTAAAGAAAACTTTATAATTTTCGTTCTAGAAGTCGAAATCAAGTTCCGTAACGTTCTGGGTACTTTAGACATATAAGGGAGTAACATATCCAAAATTTAGAATTTTTGGACTTAAGCCGAGGTCGGAATGAATTTTTGAAGATGGGCGACCTGCTGCCCTAGTGCCCAGTTTTTCTGTTGGACAGCCCTTGAATTTCGGCCTATAGGTTGAGTTTCTGAAGTCCAAATCGAGATCCGTAAAAAATTTCATAAAGTAGACTCATAGAGGAGTATTTTATAAAAATTTAGCTCCAGAACTGATCCCCTCTATTTATACCGAATTTTCAAATTCAGGTCACTGTCAGTGACTCTTCTGTTTTGATGTAGGAGTTGTAGACGCGTAAAATGATTTGCGTAACCGCGAAACGAACCTCGTAAAAACTCTGTAGGGTGCTTTAACGTGTTAGAAAGACAGCGGGGGTGATAATTCATGCATTTCACGTTTATTCTTATCTATGGAAATATTCTCGTTGTAGTAGCTAACGAATTTGTTCTTATTCATATATTTAGATCGACCGCAAGATTCTCAGCGGCCTTCCACCCCTTGAAGGGACTCATCTTAGCCGTATACAGTGAGTGGACACTTTCTTTTTATTTGCTTTTGTTAAGTCGTATTTTGATAACAGACTTATTTTTATGCCTTAGGGCGTTAGATTTCTTTATCGCTGCTATTATATGATATTTATGTTTTATGACATGTTTAGTAATGCTTTACATGGGAAAGTTTTAAAATTTGATTTTTTTTATGTTTTCGGGGCATGAGGTAAAACCTCACCCCAGTATGTAACTAGTACAGTGGAATTGACGGATTCAGACGCATGTGCACATGTGGAGGACTGAGGGGACGCTCTCAGATCCTCGAGCAGGACTAGGGGCTACAGGGTCCCGAAATCCTGATTTCAGATGCCCAGTTGAGTTATGGTCCTGGGCATAGAGTACACCCAGTTGAGTTATGGTCCTGGGTGTAGAGAGACGTCCAGTTGAGTTATGGTCCTGGACGTAGAGCAGATTTCAGTTTTTCAGACTTACAGTACACAGCTTTTCAGATTTTTAAAACCCAGTTTTCAGAAAATAGATTTTAACAGAGAGTTTTCAGATTTCAGATTTTCAGTATAAAGTTTTCAGAGTTTCAGAACCCAGATTTTTAGCAAGTAGTTTTCAGAAACCAGATTTTCAGAAACAGATTTCAAAAGAAATAAAGTTTCTATAAAAGATATTTCTAAAAGTATGATTTTAAAGTTAAAAGACTCTTACTTTAGTTTTCGGTTTTAGTCCACTCACTTAGATTGTATAGCAATCTAACCCCCCTCCAGTTTTATTTGTTTTGTAGGGTTTTCCAGGAGGACGAGCTCGGGAGGATGGATACTGATGCAGTCACCAGGGTTAGAGTCTACCAGTTTAGAGTCAGAGTACTATAGTCCAGTTAGAGTTGCATACATGCACTAGTGATGTGATAGTCATTACAAGTAGTCCTTAAAGTGTTGTAAGAGAAGTATTCTAAGTATGCATTAATAAAAGTATTTTACGTTGTTTGAGTTATGGTCTGTATGCATGACATTTATATAGTTCAGAGTACAGTCAGAAAGTCAGAGGCTTATGGGGTTAGCACATCTATCCCCTGCCGGTAGCATCTCCCGGATCGGGGATGTTACAAAGATGGTATCAGAGCATGGTCTAGGGAGTCAGTGACTGCAGTGGGCAGAATGCTGGGGTCTTGTATACGTAGTATGTCCGGGATACCCGTATATGAGGCACTACCTCTCCAGTATCCGATCCTCGAGAACGTCCTCAAGCTTCCCAGACAGGTTAGTAAATACCTCCCAGCTACTCGAATTCCTTTTCCTCCCTCTAGTTAAGGGATTGTTCCATAGTCATCTTAGTTTACTTTTCGAAGTTCTGAATAAGCTAGGAAACCAGATTGATAAGTCCCAAAGAAAGGTGAGAAAAGATGAGACTAGAAGGAAAGATACCTAGAAATTTAAACTAGTTTGAGACAGAGATGTAAAGAGATAGAAGGAAATAGGAAAGCCTAAGGATATCCACCTTGAAAGGTAGATTAGTCTAAAGTCAAGTAGAAATCCATGAGAATGTACAAGGATAAACCTATAAGGATAAAAAGAGTTAGAAGTGACAAAAGCAGCAGCATGAAGCGTATGTAGAGTGCCATAGCTGAAATTTACAGCAAGAAAAGAGAGTATGGATTTGAAAGGCAGAAGTAAGATATAGAGGTAAATAGATAGAGAAATAGCAACAGACGAGTAATGAAGGAATCTATGGAAGTAGAAATCAGAGACATGGAGTTAAGCAATAATACCAAGACTAGCAGTAAAGGTAAGTATGGTAAGATAAGGATAGAACAAAAGATGATTAGATCGAAGAAAAGATTCTCTCATTAAGTAAGATACCCTCTTCCCCAAGAAGAATTCCTTCGAGATTGATTCAATATCCTGTGAACCATCTTGTATGGATAGCAAATCCTACGACTAATCAAGGCCATTATAAGATAAAGAAGCAAGAAAGTTGAGGACGATCGTGTAATTTTCAAATAGATGTTGAATGCTATAGAGGTATAGAGACTTTAGACTTTACAAACTCAGATCTATAGTCCAGTAAGATGAGTGGTGACCGAAACAGCAGTTAGTTACCCTAACTAAGGAATTCGATAAGATAAAGTCCGACCTACTCAGATCTTCACTTTTTCAAGATATAAGATAAGGAAGTTACCCGAATGGAACAAGGATGGAGAAATTCCACCAAATATAAAGGAAAGATTTATGAGGTTTAAGTAATTTATATTAGTATGAGTAAAAGCGATCATAAGAAATGGATGTAAGTCCGTTTTAGGAGATAAAGAGACCTTGAGAGGTAGGTTACCTAGAAGAAGGATCAAGGCAAATTTTAAGAATGAAACAAGGGAACCCTAGAACAGTGCAACGATCAAGGTGATTCAGAGTAAGGCTTACTAGACGAGTATGAGTCCAGGAATAGATCAAATGTCATAGAATCTACAGATAGGTAGAACTAACAGAGGTCTATTGTAAAGGATAAAGATAGGCTTGTGAAAATGTAAGAAATATAAGAAAGTGCTAAGTGTATTAGTATGGACAGTAGTATAAAGAGAACACATCAAGGTTTATAAGAAGAACAATGGGTTGAGATTTAAGAGACAAATAGAGAAATGACTCGTAGTTAGTAAGGAAATAGAAATTGGGGAATGATATAAGAATATTGAAGAATAGCAGGGAAATTTAGTATATTTTTCTAAGAAGCGATAGAATAAAGAATTGATAATAGTTATGGAACACTAGAGCGTAGTAAAGAAAAGAACTTGTGGAGAGGTGTAATGATAAGTTTAGGCAAAACACGGAATGGATTGTGGTATTGAGTAGAACGGGGATTTAAGGAAGAATAAAATGAATGGACCAAGGATTTAAAGGAAGATGATCTTGGGGGACGAGGTAAATAAAAGTTTTCAAGGGAACAAAGGAATAAAGAGTCAAGAAACTAAGATTAGGAAGGAACTTTCAAGGAATCAGAGAGAATAGAGGGACAAAGATTATAGAAAATCATTTATGAAGAAAAATAGTGAGGACCTCATAAAGAGTGAAAAAAGTAAGGACTGTAGAAGAAGGCTGGTATATTAGGTTAGAGATTAAGTGAGAATGCTCGCAATAGTCAAATAGAAACAGTTCTCTGAAAAGCAAATAAGTAAAAAGATGAAGGATTAGAACGAGAAAGGAACCATCATAGTAAAATAAGTCCCAAAAGAGAATAGCAAAAGAATTACAGTAGTATCTAAAGGAAGAGTATAGTATCAGCATAAAATTATGTAACTAGGAAGTAAGTTAGAAATTTCTTTTAGCTGTAAAAATCCAGTGTAAGAAAAGACATCAGGTAGGTATACACAGAAGCTCTAGGTAAAGTCATGTATTATCAAGGTACCGAAAGTTTGAGATTGACTCTCACCCTTTCAACCTTCAAATCGTACTGATAGCAAATAGAACGGAAGCCTAACTTGGAGATACTCCAAACAAGCAAGAATAAGAGTAGTGATAAAAGACTGAAATTTATGACCCTTAAGGAGAGTATCAAATCGGAATAACAAAAGAAAGAAAGAAAGATAATCCGAGCAATGGATAAAATGGGAAACCATTAGAGAAGGTAACAAGAGAAGAAAAAAGATCTGACCTGTGGTAGGTGCAGATAAAGAATGGAACAGAGAAGTAAATCAACAAAATAGTTGGTACTAGTATGGAAAGCAAGATAGCTAAAAAGTAATAACAAATAGTAGAGAGCATACAAGATAAGTATGGATAGAAGGATAATGTAATATAAAACCAGGACAGCAAGATTACCTTAATATGGAAATTGATGAAGGTAATATACTTAGTGGTGATCGCATATAAAGAGACAAATTGATATAAAAGGATAAGTAGAACAGATTGATAATTGAGACCTATAAGATATAGTCCAAGGATAAAGCGTAGGCCAAGTAAACTCCTAGTAAAATAAAGAAAGGATGTTAAGAATACCTAGAAAAGTTAAAGAGGAGATGCGTAAAGTACCCAGCCCTAGCTTAAAGAAACCAAACCACTACGGGTTTGGGATGGTTTAACCGCGGGTTATGGGTGGTTTGGTAGGTTTATAATATAGCATAAGAATGGCAGAATAAGTTGATACAAAACGAATGTCGAGAAACATAAGGCAGAAGAATTGAAAGAAAAGATCAAAAATGTAATTCATGGGTGACCAAGTAAGACTTTGAGAAGACGAGAAGGAAGTTGTTAAATTATGATAGGATAGAAGTCAAGCAATGGCAGAAATTTATCAGAATAGACCAAAGAAGTCTATACGAGTTAATAAAGGGAAGTAAAGAATAAGGAAATACGGGATAAGGTTAGGAGAAAATAATCGGTGAAATACAACCAAAGTAGGAAATAATTCTAAGGATAAGATGGACACATGGAGTAGGGAAATATTAGGTATTGGTTTTACATATTAGAATCCTCGATGGAAACTAAGAATCAAGCTACTGAGAGTTTACTCATGATAAAGAATCATAAGATTTGAGTAAGAGTCTAATAGGAAGAAATTTTAGAGATAATGAGAATAAGGTTCGACAAAAGGACGGTAGTCAGAAGTACCCAGTAGAAATACTATCAGAAATAAAGACTTAATAAGGGGAAAAATGAAACTCTTGTAGTCAGCAGTGGTTAAATACAAAGAGATGAGTATAGAAGTATATTTGGAAATTCGTAAAGAAGCAAAACCACGAGTTAGACGCCAAGAGGATTCGAGGACGAATCCTATTTAAGGGGGGGAGAATTTGTAACGACCGGTAGTTATTACTACTACCTATGACGATATTACTGCATACGAGACAAAGGAGTATAAAAATAAATCATGTTGGAACTCAAATATAATTGTGCAAGGAATTTGGGAACGATCGGTAAATTTTTCGAAGTCCCGAGACGAAACTGTATCGTATGCCCTTTTATATTATATATAGTATTTTGGGCATAACTTTTCGTAATTTTATGAATTTTATATCATCGGAAAACTTAGACCGAGACCTACAACTTTCCCGTTAAACATTTTCTTAAATTCGGACCAGAACCAGGTCAAAAACGCAAGTCAAAATCTGGATGAATAGTAAAAGCGGACCCAAATGATAAAATCTCAAATTTCTCCATTTCCCTAGAAGATTCTACACTCTTCTTTATCAATTAAGTCCTCCTATATAAGAGCAACTATTCACCTATACCTAAGAGGGAAAGAAACGAAATTGGAAGAGGGGAGAGGAAGAGAAACCGTGAGAGGGAAAGAAAGAAAGAAGAAAGGAAGAAGAAAGAGAGAAAGGAAATGGAAGAAAAGGAAGTCTAGGCATCTATGGAAGCTTTGTAGGAGGCTTTGAAATCAAGGAAGCAAGGTAAGGATTCATGACCCATTTTCTTTAATTGAACCTTTAAGGATTTAAACAAATTGTGTAATATTAAGAGCATGAGTATGATAATGATAATGAGTTTCTAAGTAAGATGTTAGGTTCCATTTGTTCAAATTGGGGGGAAAATGGGTTAGGAATTGATTTGATTTGATGATAAATTGATGGTTTAGATGATGAAGAAATGGGTGATGATGTTGGCTAAATTAGTTTGAAATGCTTAAAGAATTATTTAGTAATGTTAGTAAGTGATTTAGTGAATAAAGAAATAAATTGAAGGTTGGATGTGTGTGAAGTTGAGTAAAAGATGATGTTTTGTATGTTGGTTTTTGTATTTGGAAGAGTCAAACAAGGAAGAATAAATAGAGTAGTGAATGAGAACTTGACAGTAAGTTGGTATGCTATACTTTCTGGACAGGCTGTGGTATTTAGGTTATAACATGAGTTTTAGGTATCCGTTTGACAAGCCGTGAAATTCTGAGTAAACTAGAAACATAGGGGAATATCATATTCAAAATTCAGAATTTTTAGACTTAAGAGAGAGTCGTACCGAATTTTCAAACTTGGCCGCACTGCAGTAAACTACTGGTTCTGTGGTAACAGAACAAGGTGTAAAGAAAACTTTATAATTTTCGTTCTAGAAGTCGAAATCAAGTTCCGTAAAATTCTGGGTACTTTAGACATATAAGGGAGTAACATATCCAAAATTTAGAATTTTTGGACTTAAGACGAGGTCGGAACGAATTTTTGAAGATGGGCGACCTGCTGCCCTAGTGCCCAGTTTTTCTGTTGGACAGCCCTTGAATTTCGGCCTATAGGTTGAGTTTCTGAAGTCCAAATCGAGATCCGTAAAAAAATGTCATAAAGTAGACTCATAGAGGAGTATTTTATAAAAAATTCAGCTCCAGAACTGATCCCCTCTATTTATACCGAATTTTCAAAGTCAGGTCACTGTCAGTGACTCTTCTGTTTTGATGTAGGAGTTGTAGACGCGTAAAATGATTTGCGTAACCGCGAAACGAACCTCGTAAAAACTCTGTAGGGTGCTTTAACGTGTTAGAAAGACAGCGGGGGTGATAATTCATGCATTTCACGTTTATTCTTATCTATGGAAATATTCTCGTTGTAGTAGCTAACGAATTTGTTCTTATTCATATATTTAGATCGACCTCAAGATTCTCAGCGGCCTTCCACCCCGTGAAGGGACTCATCTTAGCCGTATACAGTGAGTGGACACTTTCTTTTTACTTGCTTTTGTTAAGTCGTATTTTGATAACAGACTTATTTTTATGCCTTAGGGCGTTAGATTTCTTTATCGCTGCTATTATATGATATTTATGTTTTATGACATGTTTAGTAATGCTTTACATGGGAAAGTTTTAAAATTTGATTTTTTTTTATGTTTTCGGGGCATGAGGTAAAACCTCACCCCAGTATGTAACTAGTACAGTGGAATTGACGGATTCAGACGCATGTGCACATGTGGAGGACTGAGGGGACGCTCTCAGATCCTCGAGCAGGACTAGGGGCTACAGGGTCCCGAAATCCTGATTTCAGATGCCCAGTTGAGTTATGGTCCTGGGCATAGAGTACACCCAGTTGAGTTATGGTCCTGGGTGTAGAGAGACGTCCAGTTGAGTTATGGTCCTGGACGTAGAGCAGATTTCAGTTTTTCAGACTTACAGTACACAGCTTTTCAGATTTTTAAAACCCAGTTTTCAGAAATCAGATTTTAACAGAGAGTTTTCAGATTTCAGATTTTCAGTATAAAGTTTTCAGAGTTTCAGAACCCAGATTTTTAGCAAATAGTTTTCAGAAACCAGATTTTCAGAAATAGATTTCAAAAGAAATAAAGTTTCTATAAAAGATATTTCTAAAAGTATGATTTTAAAGTTAAAAGACTTACTTTAGTTTTCGGTTTTAGTCCACTCACTTAGATTGTATAGCAATCTAACCCCACTCCAGTTTTATTTGTTTTGTAGGGTTTTCCAGGAGTACTGATGCAGTCACCAGGGTTAGAGTCTACCAGTTTAGAGTCAGAGTACTATAGTCCAGTTAGAGTTGCATACATGCACTAGTGATGTGATAGTCATTACAAGTAGTCCTTAAAGTGTTGTAAGATAAGTATTCTAAGTATGCATTAATAAAAGTTTTTTTACGTTGTTTGAGTTATGGTCTGTATGCATGACATTTATATAGTTCAGAGTACAGTTAGAAAGTCAAAGGCTTATGGGGTTATCACATCTATCCCCTGCCGGTAGCATCTCCCGGATCGGGGATGTTACACCAATCCCCCGCCACATGGACCTGAATTAAGAATATCACTTCCACCAGGAAAAAGGCCATAACAACGATAATTACCTTCGCCTCAGGGATGAGATCCAGTTGCTGATCGATGCTAGCCGAATTCCAGACCCTGAAGAAACCCTGGCCACGTAGTTGGGTCCTACACCATTGTATTTGCATATTTACTTTTCATCATGTAAAGACTATTTTTTTTTAAATAAATTTGACTTTGCATAATTTCCCATTCTTGATACGAAAGAGTATGTTCTAATTTTGAAAGAAGTTTCAAATTTGGAATCACTAGCAGAATTCCATTCAAAAATGTTGCGCACTAAAGCCTGAACTTAGAATTATAAAATACAATTAGAAAGAATTTATGCTGGCACAACTTGTAGAAAAGGTCGAAGCACTTGATATTCATTTGACCTTATTTCAAAAGCTAAAACTAAGGAGAGACTAGATTAAAGAGACTACACAAACAAAAATAAAGAAAAAGAAGAAAAAAGTGAAAAATAAAAAGGAGAAGAAAAAGAAAAGAGGAAAAAGAGAGAGGAAGAAAGAAAAAAAGGTGAATCCCAATAAATCTGCTCCGCTGTTTAAAGTGTTTAGTAACTAGAATTATCATAAACCCTACGACTATTTTTATGTCAAATGATAATTTGAATATTGAGTATACGAAGTAACTTGAGTTGATGAATTTTTGGGTAACCAGGGGCTCGCAACACGAATGTATAATTTTTGCTCCAAAAGGTAATTTGATGACTTAAGGAAGCCAAAGATGAACCCTACATAAAATAAACATTTGAAATATTCTGAAATCTTATTGATCCCTAACTAGATGTTAGATCACCTTGACCAAGGAAAAAATGAAATGATCTAAGGTGCTAGTACTAGTATACACTTAGCGCAAACATAAACTGATCCAGATTCAGCATAATTTTTTGTAAAATAATCGCGCACACACGAGGAGAAGCATTCGAAAGGTGAAACCTTAGTTAAAAATGAAGTTTGAATTTAGACAATGCTCATGCCTTGGAAAAATACATGATTTCGAAAAAAGAAACTTTTTTAGAACATGCAAAGAGTCATTGCATGATGAAAGAAATTGGGATAGAAAAATCAATGATTTGGGGGAACCTTGAGGGACTACCTGGATATGAGTAAGACAAAATTTGATGAAACCTATGCGGAAAGCATCGTGACCTCCTACAAACCAAAGAATGGGCAATCAGTTAGAGATCATTTTCATATATATATATATCTATACATGCATACATATATACAAACATATAGCATGTCTTTTGCAAGAGATTGGGATAAAACAAGCCTTCAAGAAAGGAAGCAAGAACACCCAGTTGAAGTCAAATATTTAAGCCTTTAAGAAATGAAGCAACAACAATTAGTTGAAATCAACAGTTAAATCCCCCAAGACACGGAGCATATGTCTGTCAAAAGGACAGGACATGGGGGGAGGCTCGCCTGAATGTAGAAACTGGGGGGGGGGGGGCGAGGCCCGTCTAGATGTAATAGTTTCAGGCGATGCCTGTTGCACAATTAGAATTTCAAACATCGACGAGAGCTAAAAAAATGGACCAACATACCAGAAGATATTGAAACAAGAAGTAGTCAATTGTTGAAGCTTCTAAACAATGGAGCACCCGATAAGCCAGATATGAGGGCGATACCCGCTTTGAAAAGACAATTGGGGGACGAGGTCCGCCTAAAAGAAAATACCGGAGGCAAAACCCACATACAAAATGGGACAAGGGTTGAAAAACCTCATCTGATCGAAGCAGTAGAAAGCCTAAGGGTCTTGTTGGGGTTCTATACGGAATCACAAGGTTAGCGCAGCGGAACGCGGAAATCAGATTTTTCCGATTTCAAAATTTTTCTTGGAACAATTAAATAAACTTATTTAATTAATTAACCAATACTTAAAATCTGAAATTTTAACCCAAGAAATTAAATTTCTATTAATTACCGAATTTCCCCAATATTTTGCAATTTGATCATTTTGGTCCTAAATTTTCAAATACATATTTAATTGATTCCAAATCAATCCCAAAATAATTTATACATGTATAATACATGAAATTATAAATTGCAACACAAATCCCCAATTTTTCTACAAATGCCGAGAGCGCCCCAGAATTTCCATTAATTGTGATTTGGCCCCAAATGTTCAAAACCTTTCAAGATCAAATCTAATCAATGCCAAATTTAAAATACATCATATATACATCAAATTACATCAAATATATGAAAAGCCCTAAAATTGGATTAGTTTTAGAACCCTAATTTCACAAATTACACCAATTGTACAATTTACACTAAATAGATAAAATTCAACACTTTAATCAATCCAATACGACACCAATCAAGTCTCACCATCATGAAAAAACTCAATAAAAATTCTAGGTTAATTATGAATGGCTAAGTAACTCTAGAATGACAACTTTGACTACTAATTAATCTTATAAGCTTAATTACTCATAATAAGCTTATAAAAAAACATACATGCTTAAACATCTTCAACAAGCTTCAAACACATTTAATTACAAACCCAAAAAGTAGAGATATCAACTTAACGACACAAATTGAAGCTAAGATTAATAGAAACAATTTCCATGTAGAAGAAAGTATGAAATTACTTACAAAAATCTAACTTTTGCCTTTGTTTTCTTTCTTTTCTTCCACCTTTGCTCTCAACTTTCTTTGTAATTATTTTGTGTAACTTGTGTTATGTTTGAAAAATGAAACAAAATAATTTTGTTAAGCATTTTCCAAAATGACTGAATTTTGGAACAAAAATAAACAATAAGTATTTAATTTTTGTTTCAATTTTATTGGTACAAGTTTCACTTTAATAAAGATAACCTTTATCTTTTATAAAGTAAACACCAAATGGACCACTAATATCAAGCCATTAAAAAGTGAAAATCATTATTAAAGATATTTAGTTTATTAATAAATTTAATTATTTAATAATTAAATAATTAAATAATAAATATAAATTTCTTAAATATATGTATTATATTTATATTAAATATCTCAAATACATATATAAATGATATATGTCAAATATGACAATTTGATATTTAATTAATGTGTATTTAATAATATCAAATATTAAATACAAATACACATTAATTCAAAAATAACGATTAGGTCCCGATTGCATGTATTTTTCGTTTAACCATTAAACGACTTATAAATAATCAGTATTATTCATAACAGTTGCCCTAGTTCTCTACAAGTGTATTTCATTAGTGAGACTCTCTAGGTTCAGGCATATCCGCCATGAAATCAAATTTCGTGTCCATAATTCACCCACCCGTAAATTATAAGGAACACAGATAAACTCTATGAACCATACAGGTCAAGGTCACTGCAAATGCATAATCTCTCCGTTACAAGTATCCAGATTATTCCAGCGATATAGATACAAACGTCAAATCTCTATAGATATAATCACATCGACGATTCTATTAGTAATCCCTTAATAACAATTACAACTAATTTCTACAGTATACCACGGGCCCATGGATTTAAAAGATTGCTAATTCCATATTGAATAACTATGCTCTGTACATAGAGCTGACAAATCTTTTCTTGATACACACATGATATCCTGGGCATCAATCCACATCCAATGAATAGGCGGAGGTCTGATCTAAATAAATCGGTGATGTGATTGTCATTTAAGTGTGGAGGATAACTCATATATCCACAGTGGTATCTCAAGTCAACGAATCACTATGCTTACTCAACCCGAGAAGATTCTTATTGACGTTGGTGTACCATTCATTAAAAATCTTCAGTGAGTCGTTCAGTGTTTATCCGCTATAAACATCTACACGTCTATACGAGTCTCCAAGACTCATGGTTCATTGAGAAACCATCGGAGTCAAAGATTCCAATATACAACATGTACCAGTCTCAACGGGTTTAGTTTACTGACCAAGTAGTGTAAACCTTGACCGGGAACTGTCTAAAAAAATGTCATGATACAACTCAATGTCAGTTCCGATGCTTTTACAACAGTATCATAACTAATCATTATAAGGTCGGTTATGTCTTTACCATATTAAAGAATATGTTATATAAAAGAAACTGTTTATTTTACTCATAATAAAATGTTACATTAGTATCTTCAAGGAAATATATAATATAATTGGCGCTCAGAGCACCAACCCTAACAAAATCTCCCACTTACTTTATTGCCAATATCGATTGTATCTAATACCCATCGACTTCACATGTTTATCAAATAACTTCAAAGGAATGGCATTGGTAAGCAGATCTGCTACATTATCTTCACTCGGTACCTTGCACATGATAATGTCTCTTCACGACACAATCTCTAGAATGATGTGGTACTGTCGTTCCACATGCTTCGACTTCTGATGCGCCATTGGTTGTTTTGCTTAAACAATGGCTCCGGTATTATCACAGTACAACAGAATCAGATTCTCGATACTTGGGACTACTCCCAATTCTTTGATAAATTTCCTAACCCATACATCTTCCTTTACAGCTTCAGAAACTGCAATGTATTCCGCCCCTGTGGTGGAATTAGCTGTCGACCCCTATTTGGAACTCTTCCAACAAACTGCACCTCTGTTGAGGGTAAACACGTCCTGATGAAGACTTTCTATCATCAGGTTCCGATTGGAAATCGGAATCCGTATACCTATTAACTTGTAATTCGTTTCCTTCATAGATAATAAACGTATCCTTAGTACCTTTAAGATACTTGAGGATATGTTTAATGGCCATCCAATAGTCATTTACTGGATTGGACTGATATCTGCTCATCACACTAACTGCGAAGCTGATATCAGGCCTAGTACATAATATGGCATACATGATGCTACCCAAACAGGAAACATAAGGTTGATTAGACATTCTAATCTTCTCATCTTATGTTTGCGGACATATCTTCTTGGAAAGATGTAAGTAACATCTGAACGATTTGTTAGCTTTCTTATAGTTACCAAAATTATACCATTCTAAGATCTTATTTATGTAAGTTGATCGGGATAATACAATAAGCTTCATTTCTCTATCTCTATAGAGTTTTATGCTTAAGACATAAGATGCTTCACCCATATCCTTCATGGATAAATTTTTACAGAGGTAAGCTTTGACGTCTTGCATCATCCCGATATCATTCCCAATGATTAGGATGTCATCTGTAGGAAACACTTTCCTCGCGCAGTGGAAGCATCTTAGGCACCTGGATCAGACTTGGAAAATTTTTCTGCTCTTCCCTTCTTGTGGCCGAATGCAACCAGCAGGTATACTGAAATTTTATTTCTGTTTCGGACAAAATTTCAACCCAGGAACGCCCCTAAAATAGTCCCCGAACAGCCCCCGAACTGCAGTGAAATATTGGACTATTTTGGACCCGTTATGCGCCCGAACTGCACCCAAATCAGCCCCTGATTTTTGGGACTAACAAAGATGTTTCAGGTCTAATTTTTCACCCAAAAATCAGTCCTAACACAGCGCAATAAAATCCCCAAGTTTTTCCCAAAATTTCGGATTGATACGAGATCAAACCGAGCCCTGAATAACATAAATAAGTGCTCGGTAGTGGAGAATGTAATACCCCACTACCGTGAGATGTAATAGATGAAAGAAATGATTTTGGTTCAACGCCACAAGGTCTTCCGAGCTATGTCTCACAACCAATGGAAAGTAGTGTGAGCTACACTCACTAAATGAATCCCGAAACCTTTTAGAGATTACTAGTCACACATGTATTTTTCTTATTTTTCTTGTTGTTCTTATTTTTTCTTTTCTCAACAATTGAGAGAGAATGAAGAAGAAGAAGGAGGCTAGGGTTAGAATGAGAGGCTTGTGAAAAGAAAAATCATATATTCCTTTTTATACTTAGGGTTTAATTTTACAAAATAAAATAAACCCTAATCCCTCCCACCATGCAAGTTTCGCCCAAGGCATTATGTTTTCTATTAATTTTGTAACATCTAATATTAATTTCCAAAATGAAATTATATGTTACAAAACTAAATAGTTATTACCTTTCAAAAAGGTGTAACTACTAAAATAAAGCCAAAGATTTATTATTTCCAAAATAAATAAAACTCTTCCCATTTTACATTGAAGAATTCGGCCAAACAAGGAATAATAGAGAATTTTTTGTAACATTAACCATTTTATTCCATAATTAAAATATATGTTACAAAATCAAAGAGTTACTACCTTTCATAAAGGTATAACTTCCAAATTTAATCCAAGGGTTTCCAAAACCCAAATTTGGAATTCCAATATTAGCCTTTATTTAAATTATATTAAATATAATTTAACAATAATAGATAATTATCATATAATAATTTATTATATAAACAATATATTAAATTTTAATATATTGTTCCAAGTGTGACAAAAAATATTATTAATCATATTAATAATATTTATACATATGTGTGTATATAATTAGACCATCCAATTATATTAAATCCGCTATAGTAAATTGAGCTAGCACGGGGACCAAATGGACCTACGGTTCCGAGCTTCTATAATCTCGAAATATTAATTAAGCTCTTAATTAAATATTCTGAATTATTAACTCGGGGTTATTCCACTAAAAACCCGGAATTGCAATCTTGTTGCCGCAGATGATATATTAAGCCGAACAAAGTCGGTGTCCATCGATATAGTCATTACATACGAATTGACCATTCACAAGTATCTCGTAAGAGAGTCGGGTCATAATGTCTGTTATACCCCTCTAATTATTTTTACCTTAAGTACCGTTGATTCTCTAATGAACGATTTATTCATAACCATTATGAATTGTAATCTTTCTATTCGTAATAGAAAGACATGAAAATCGTTCAAGCACCGAATCAACCCTTAAGAAAGATACTCATTTACTTCTAGCAAGAGAATCAACGGTACTCTCCATGTCTATGTAAAACGTTCCTAGCTACACAACAAACCATGCCCCCAAAGTACGTAATTATTGGTCGGGACTGCTACACCACCTCACCTTTGTAAATCAAAGGACATAGCCTGCCATGCAGGAGTTCGTAGTACACTCAAGATTAAGACCAATCCATATATGACCATCTAGTAGATCAAAATGAATTTTTTTTGTTTAACGGATATTATAAGAATGTCATTTCCATCTGGGTCCAGTCCTATATGATCGCATCATACAAGGTGCCTCCATTCTCATGTCTCTACATGGACGATCCCGGATCAAGGTCGCCATACAAATATAGAATGGATAGCAGCTATAAATAAACCACAAATAAAGTACCCATTTTGTTTGCTTACTATGGACTATTTAAGATTACTAACTTTAGACTTAAATCCTCTCGTGTATGACACTCATACACTAAGTCTGAAGGCACATAAGTAATCTAGGGTATTCAAGATGATTTGTAATATGCGAAAATTAAACAAACACTTTGATAAATGAATAATGCAATGTTTTATTTCAAAACACATAAAACCGTTTACATCACATGTAGCTCTAGGGCATACATTCCAACAATCTCCCACTTGCACTAGAGTAAATGGGACATGTCATGTAATCCTAGACCATCTAGGTAACCTTCTAACATTTTAGCCGACAAGGTCTTTGTAAACGGATCTGCCAGGTTCCTATGAATTTTCTCTCTATATGCTTTCTCTTCTTGTGGCTTCTTGGTTCTTTGTAGTTTGCCACTGCACCTCTATTATCACAATAGAGTGTGATTGGTCTATCCATATCTGGAATAGCTTCCAGATCTCCCAAAAGTTTACAGAGTCAGACTACTTCCTTAGCTGCTTTACAAGCTGCTACATATTCAGCCTCATTGGTGGAGTCAACAATGCAAGATTGCTTTATATTCCTAGAATCGACATCTGTCTAAAAATTAGAGTCTATATATCCCCTTAGGATCATATCCTCACCGAAATACACAAGCATATAATCTCTCGTTCTCTTAAGATACTTGAGAATGTGTTTCACAGCCACCCAATGATCCAATCCTGGGTTCGATTGAAACCTACTGACTACTCCCACTGTAAAACAGATGTCTAGTCTTGTGCATAACATAGCATACATGAGACTGCCAACTCCCGAGGTATATGTGATATGTCTCATTACCTCAATATCTTAAGGTGTCTTAGGAGACTGTTCCTTTGACAAATGAATTCCATGTCGATAAGACATATTGCCTTTCTTGGAATTATGCATCCCAAATTGCACAAGGATCTTGTCGATATAGGATGCTTGAGACATAGCTAACAGTCATTTCTTGCGATTTCGAAGTATCTGAATCCCAAGAACATAACTAGCCTCTCCCAAATCTTTCATTGTGAATTGGTTAGCTAGCCAGGTTTTCATGTTCGATAATATCTTTACATCATTCCTAATGAGTAAAATATCATCGACGTATAAAATAAGAAAAACCACCTTCCCGTCAATGATGCGCTTGTATACACAAGGCTCATCAACATTCTGCTCAAAGTCATAAAACTTGATCGTGGTATCAAATCTTATATTCAGAGATTGAGATGTCTGCTCAAGTTTATAAATGGACCCTTGCAGCTTGCAAACCTTTTGCTCTTGACCTTGGGCTATGAACCCCTCTGGTTGTATCATATAGATACTCTCATCAAGATTGTCATTCAAGAATGCAGTCTTGACATCCATTTTCCAAATTAAAAGAGTGTGGATGGATTTAAGCATGGCTACTGGCGAGAAAGTTTCCTCATAGTCAACTCTTTCTTTCTGGGTATAACCTTTGGCCACTAGCCTAGCCTTGAAGGTCTGTACCTTTCCATCTGCTCTCTTCTTCCTCTCGTAGATCCACTTGCAACCTATGGGTTTCACCCCATCAGGTTGGTCTACAAGTTCCCAAACTGAGTTAGAGTACATGGACTTCATCTCTAGGTTCATGGCTTTGAGCCATTCCTCTTTGTCATAATCATCCATTGCACTACGATAGGTCAATGGATCTCTATACCATCACTGGATGCGACAACTTGTGCCTCTCCAACCCCAAGGTAGCGATTAGGTTGTCGTACAACCCTCCCAATGCGTCTAGGTGGTAGATCATTCTGACGAACTTGCATCTGACTCTCAAATATCGAAGGTGTTATGTATTTGTTAACTGTCGTTAATGATGGTGTGCTGGTCAAACCAACAAGTAACTCCTCGAGTAACACTTTACTAAGAGGCTTGAACTCCCTCATATAGTCCTCCTCTAGAAACGTAGCATTTTTCGATACAAATACTTTGTTATCATCAGGACTATAGAAGAATCCACCCATAGTCTCCCTAGGATAGCCTACAAATAGGCACAACTGAGAACGTGGCTCCAACTTTGTAGTCTTATTCCTCAACACATGTGTTGGACACCGTCATATGCGGAAATATCGTAAACTAGTTTTACGACCATTCCACAACTCTAAATGAGTCTTAGGAGCATACTTAGATGGAACTACATTAAGGATATGCATTGCAGTTTGCAGTGCATATCCCCAGAACGAACTAGGTAGTGGGGTGTAACTAAATATAGATCTCATCATGTCTAGTAAGGTCTGATTTCTCCTCTCTGTAACGCCATTTTACTGTGGTGTTCCAAGTACTGTGAGCCGGGATACTATCCAATGCTCAACTAAGAATTCCTCGAAATATCTGTCAAGGTATTCTCCTCCATGATTTGATCGTAGAGTTTTGATTGTTTTACCTAATTAGTTCTCAACCTCAACACGATACTCTTTGAATTTTTCAAAAGTATATGACTTGTGCTGCATTAGGTAAACATACCCATATCTAGAAGAATCATCAATGAATGTGACGAAGTATTCATAACCACATCTGGCTCTTACATTCATCTGTCCATAAATGTCCGAATGTATTAGCTCAAGTGGTTGACTGGCTCTTATACCTTTTCCAATAAAAGGTCTCTTAGTCATTTTACGTTCTCAACAGGATTAGCAGTCTGGTAAAGTTCCGAGCTTTAACTAGTTTAAGGCTCAATTCTTTATCAATCTTTCTATCCGGTCAAGGCTGATATGACCAAGTCTAAGACGCTATAGATATGTGTCATCGTGAGAAATCTTTTGCTATTTATTTTTAGGTTTCTCAACCTAAAACATTTCAGTATTGAGCAGTGGCTTATATGTTAACGGTCTTAACACATATAAGTTATCTCCTAGTTTCCATAGCCTATAGGTAATCCATTTATGAAATAATAACTATTATTATTAGATAAAATGATAAACATCAAGCAATAGTTTTGAAACAGAAATCAAATTTCCATGACAAAATAGAAACAAACACCATTTTGTTTAAATTCAAATAATTTTTATTTGAAAAATTGAAAACCGATAACTTTCACTACTTTACTGAAACAACATCCCCTGTCCTGACTCGTATAGTAAAGTTACCTTCAGCAAAGTCTTTAAGTACATCAAGTAGCTATACCTTTAGCCTTCCTAGTGTTATTCTTCTTTATCTTTGAAGATTTTAAAGACTTGACAACATTTGCCTTAGCACTGGGTTTACGAGGATCCACAAGTATGGACTCGTAGTGGGTGAACTCATAAGCAGTTGGTGTTGGACAGTTATGACCTAAAGCGTCACTATTTGTATAGATCATGGTGTTGTTGTACAAATTAACTATGTGACAAAGGAAATTGCTCTCTTATCATTTGTGATTAGATCACCAAGATGTATAAATGATAGGAGGTCCTTATGATTAGTTCCCGGATTGAGATGATATGAGACAGTATCAATCCACGAAGGATTAATCATTAAATATCCATAGTCAGAGTATTATCGAGATTGGACATCGATAATGCGTAAAAGACTAGTATTACACTTGTGCGCGCGCGTTGTGAGGGCATAACATCATAGTTCTCATATATTTGGGTATAGGATACTCATGCAAGTGTGATATGAGGTTTTGTTTACCGATAGTACGGAAAATAACTTCTCTGGATAGACCCCTCGGAATTCCATTGGTAGTATGACTATGTGTCTATGGAAGTCCGAAATCAGGGTAGGTGTATTTGGTCTTAACTAGAGACTTGCACCGCTAATACTTACGACAATCAATATACTTTGGTTTTGGTCGTCCAAGGCTTTAACAGGTTCTGTGTACGCCTCTGCTGGGTATATTGAGAATCGTAGTGTGTTGGGTGTGATGTCAAGACGGAAGTATCACTCCAGTCATAGTGGAGATGATGGTCACGTAGGATACGAAACTGGTTCTCTTATGTATTGCAGTCATCGGGATAAAATGACTAGGTCATGTTTATCCGATATAGAGACTAGTTACCAGAGATCCGATATGTGCTTCGTACGGGGCAGACACAATTCCAGCCCCAGGCCTAGCACGTGACATCTAATACTGGATCGAAATACGTAATACTACGTATACTACGCCTGATATAGATCACATATTCCTGTAAGGATATTTCTGGAGAATTGGGTAGGCATGACGTTTTTCTAGAAGCCAACCTTGTCTTGTAAATCGGTACAAACGTAGTACTAGGTACGTACGTGTTCGGATAGTCCGACGACCGAATTTACTGCCAACATATCCGGGGATCTCATGGGTCGCTTCCCGAAGATTCACCGATGACATATAACTCGCACTTTATTAATCTGAGATTAATTAGTAGAGAGAGAAAATTAATATGAGATTAATTAGTAGAGAGAGAAAATTAATCTGAGATTAATTACGGAGATATTTTATCTGGGATAAAATATCATTAAAAGAGAGATAACAATTAATTTGGAATTAATCGATAAAATAATATATTCGATATATTATACGAAATTGGATTTCGACGCGGAATTGAAATTAGATTTTAATTCAGGTGAACGAGTTAATTTAGAATTAATTCGTTAACGACGTGAATAATGATTTCTCTAGGCATGATCATTTAATTACGTTGCAACAGAAAATTCGTTAATTTGGAATTAGCGAACCCGAGCCCGAGAGTGTTTACTAGCGCACTCGCATTGCAAACTTAAGTACGGCTCGCAAGTCACATCAAGCGTCAAATCACTAGTCAATCGATTGATGTGACAACTTGTCACTTTTGATGTGATTGATAGTAGTTGTTAGAAGTTGTTGGTTGGCATTATGTTTTGACTTTTGGAAAGCCAAAATTTTGGTAAATCCATTAATTGAATTTTAAAAATTTAAAAAGTGTGTATTAGATACACAAATTCTTACCAACCAACACATCTCACTCTCTCCCTTTTTCTTCCTCTCTCTCTCTCGGCCAAATTGCCATTTTCTTTCTTCTGTTTTTCAGTGAACTGCCGAGAACAAAGAGAAGTTCCATGGTGATTTTATGGCAAAATTACCAAGTGCTAGCACACTATGGAGACATACAAAGGTGATAGGGAAACCCTTATGAGCTAGGAATGACCAAACAAAGCTTGGAGCTTGATGGATCATGCAAAAGCCGAATTTGGAGGACACCAAAATGCTTACTGCCGAGAGCTCAAGGAGGGCAGAAAAGAGTTTTTTCTTCACTGCATCGCTCAACCGATCATTGTGAGTATTCTGCGACTTCCTTTGATGTATTCACATGTATGTTTCATCGCTTTAATCGATCCTCGGGACCATAGATTTTCCCAACAGTTGGGTCAACGTAAAAGTCAACTTGTTCATAACAAAGTTGCTTTTAAACTGCAAGAAACTCTTCGGAAGATTTTCTATAATCATGGTCACCTGGCTACGCTCATCAATACGAGCTCTATGAGTTTCAGCGGTGTTGAGATAGGTCATCATCCTCAAGACGTGCTCTCGGACTGATGTCCCGTCCTTTATCCTAGCAATCATGGCTGAGACCATGGCCTCATGACGTTGACGCTTCGAAGGCTGCCCAAACATACCTTGCAATGACTCCATCATCTGAGATGCTAGAGCCATAGGTTCATGCTTTGCAGCAAGAACCCAGACATCCCTGCTAGCAAGTAGCAGAGGGCTTTCTCATTTACAGGGACCCATTTCTTGTAGGTATCGCGCACAGCTTGGCCAGCATTTCTGGCCGGCTCGGGAGGAATCTCATCTATCAAGACAAACTTTAGGTCTTCGCAGACCAGGATAGTGTTCGTGTTACTTTTCCACTTAACATAATTTTCTCATATTAATTTATCGTTTGAGAGTATGAAATTAATTCGAGAAACCATGGCTGATAATTGAAACAAACATTCATTTAACATTCATTCATTGCATATTAAAATCATCAAACAATTTTGGCATAAAATTAAACATGATGCATGAACCATGAATAACGAATTAGAAACCTAAGAGAATTACTATGCCACGAAAATCCATCACCCCACAAGTAAGTGCCGCCGTAGGGTAGGTCAAGTACTTGCATGAAAGATCGAGACAATCTCAGTTGATTAATATATGCGGGAATAACTCGTATTCTTATATTAAACATTCATTGTTTCATTCGATTAAGGAATTTTATGAACAGTTAATTATTCTTTTGTTAGTGTGACCCACCGTTTCGAGATTCTTGGACTTAACGAGTGAAGTGCCGCTATAGGGTAGGCCAGTTCACAAGATACATCTAGAATCCTGTAACATCCCGAATTATTTTAGCGAGTTGCGTGAATTTTATTTTCGCGCATGAGGCCGAGTCTGAACGCGAGGTCAATTTTTATTGTTACATGGGAACTTTTCAATAAATTAATTATTAGTTAATAATAATTAAATTAAAGGGACTAAATTGAAAATTTAGTGACAAGTGTAATTAGAAATCTAGATATTTCTACACAAATTTAATTATTATATATAATCTAGATTTTTATCTCCTATACTCACACACACGTGACACATGTACACATTTAATTAATTAAACATATCTTTAGTTCACACACACACAGCCAATACACACACCACTCACGCACAGCACACACCCACACTGGTTACACACACAGAACACGCAGAAATAGAGGGGGAGAGAGAGATGAAAACAGAAGAAGAAGAGGGGAGAGAGAGCGAGACCGAGAAAAGGGAGAAAGAAAAGAGAAATGAGAGCAGAAGAAGAAGTCGAAGCCGAGAGAGTGAGATGAGAGAAGAAGCAGAATAGAGCAGACCAAACGAGAAAGAAAAAGAGAGGGGGAAGTCGAAACAGTGAAGGGAAGAGGGGCTGGATCGAAGAAGAGAAACCGAGTGAGGGAGATGCAATGAGTAAGTAATCTATGTGATGAATTTCTTGAGTTTGGGTGTTTATGGGTACGTTTGATTTGTTGAAATGAATCTGAAAATTGAAACAAGAATGATGAAAATGATAATATTAAAGCAATACAAGATTGATTATAATTTTGAAATCGAAAGGAATTAACCGGATTGGAGTATTTGGAAATTGGGAAAAATTTGATTAGAACCCTAGAATTTGGGGATATATAGAATTGTATTATATATATATATATGTGGTGTGTGTTATGTATGCTATTAGAGGTCTGGAAAATGGAATAAGATTGAGACCAAGAATAACAATATGAAATGAGTTTAAATCGGCAGCAAGTATGGTTAATTTCGGTTTTTGCTTTGTAATTGAAGATGTGTTAGTGTTATGTTGGAACGTATGTAAATTTTGGCTGAGTTAAGTGGAGCAAATAGGGCAGTGAGTTTGTGGAAATAGGCAGTATATTCGATTCCAGTGAAACCTGAACTGACTCTAATATTTCGATTCTAATTACCATTGACCTCATGGATCAAGTTCAATCAAATCCAAATCAGTGAGTGTAGTAATTGTTTTACAGAAAATCTAATTTGATTTAGTTGTTCTTTATCTTTAATTATGAGTTTGATGTACTTGTGTTTTAGCTTTGAGGTTTGATATTGGTTAACAATTTTATCGATTACTTCGTGTAGCATTATTATTATTTGGTAATATTGGATTTATAAACAAATATATTTGTATAGAATTTATGGATTTTAGAATGAGGTTAAGTGAATTATTAATTTGATATGAGAAATAATTTTGATAAATATTGATATTTGAAAATGAATTCAAGGATTTTAATTGTTTTCTTTTACAATATGCCCCGTATACCTGATTTTGGAGTTGACGGATTAAGAAACGCATAAGAATTAATGTTTGTAGCTATTTGAGATAATAAAGAGCGAAAATTTATAAATCAAAGTATTTATATATAGGTGATGATGTGTTTTATATGTTAACTAGAATCTTAGTCTTTGAAAAGTAAGGTTATGTTTTAAAGTTCAATTCGGTTTTGGCATTGAATATTTACGCTAAACTCCTGTAGTAGTGGGAAAGCAGGAAATGAAAATTAGACTTGACAAAATTGCGAAGTAAAAATGTTTAGTATAAATTGATAATTCTAAAGAATGGTTAAGTAAGCCTATTGTTGAAGTAGATGTTATTGTGTGACGGTAAGAAATTAGTGAGTAACGTAAGTGGATAAACAAGTTGAATATGTATAGCAAGTTATGCAATCGTTTATGTTAGTTAAGCAGGAATATATGAATATAAGCTATTTGTTAGATTGCATATGTTTATGAGGTTGTAATAAATTTATATTGTAAGTGAATTGCTTATCTGTATGTGCAGTAAATTAACGACAATAGTTAGTATATAGATTATGAGACAGTTAAAGATGGAAGTACGAAAAGATTAGGATTCGCATGTCATTATTTTATAAGTATGCATGTACATATATGTTAATATGGATAAGCATATGATTAGGATAAGTGAAAGCATGATGAATAAATTCGCATATATGTGTTTTACGATTTTCGGAAATTGATAAAGAAACTAAAAATGTTTTGGAATTTAAAAGCGTTTTAAAGGAAAAGTTTCAGACATTTTGAAAGAAATGTATTTCAGAAAAGTTTTACAGTTTTGAGATACAGATTATAGTTTTATGTTTTCGGGGCATGAGGGAAAAACTCACCCCAGTATGTAACTTGAGATACAGTGGAATTGACGGATTCAGAGACATTTGCACATATGGAGGACTGAGGGGACGCTCTCAGATCCTCGAGCAGGACTAGGGTTGACAGATCCCCGAAAGCCTGGTTTCAGAGCTTGGGTGGTAGCATTGATCCGCTCCCCCAGTTCTAGTGGTGGTTACGTTGTAGTTGAGCTGTTGTCCTGAACATGACTACACCCAGTTGAGTTATTGTCTGGGGGTAGGGCTTTACGTTGCAGTTGAGCTGTTGTCCTGGACGTAGAGCACCACCAGTTTCAGAGATGCCCAGTTCAGTTATGGTCCTGGGTGTAGAGAGACGTCCAGTTGAGTTATGGTCCTGGACGTAGAGCAGTTTTTCAGTTTTCAGAGTTTCAGTACCCAGATTTCAGAAGTCAGATTTTAGTAAACAGTTTTCATAAAACAGATTTCAGAAACAGTTTCCAGAACCCAGAGTATTAAAGCATGTTTTCAAAAGACAAGTTTTATAAAGAAAATTTCAAACAAAGTTTCAGAAAAGAGTTTTTATAAAGAGTTTTCAAGAAAAGAGTTTTCAGAAAGTATTTTCTAAAATGTATGGCATAATCAAAGTTCAGTGTAACTTATAGTTCAGAAAAGAGTTAACATACGAGATGCATAGAGTTGACATTGAAGCATGATAGCATGATTACATTTATGTGTTTATGATTGATGCATGCGTGTATTATATGTTTACATAGAAGGAACAATTTGTAAGATGCTAACATATGATTGTATGGTTTCATATACTTGTTTATGTGTCTAATACTAGTTCGTTGGATGTTTAATAGAAAGAATATTTTATAAATCCGATTTGATGATATTTCAATGAAATAAAAGAAAGATAAGTATAATAAATAATCAAACCAGAGTAGCAAAAAGAAAGTAGGAAAGTGGAAAGATATCAGGATAACGCAGCGGAAACGTAACAAGACTTGACACAATAAATGAAATTATGGAACCTCATGACTATATTATAGATGTTTAAAGTGTAAGTAGGAAACAAGATGCAATTGTGTGAAAGATTCAGAAAAGGAAATTAGTAACAAAGTGGTAATGTTTAAACATAGATAAGAGTTTTACAGTTAACTCAGAATTTGAAATTATGTGTGATTTACAAGGACGGTTTAGGTTATTAATAGACTAAGAAACAGACCTGTTTGTTGGCGCTCAAGGAATGAGCATAGTTACTTACTGAGTCTTATGACTCACACCACAACAGTGTTTAAATTTTGCGGGTTGGTGACCTGATCGGTCGACCACGGACACCAGAGCTTGAGGAGCCGGATAGCAGCGTTGCAGTCAACCAGTCACCAGGTCTTGGGTGGATGAGAGTCAAGTTGTTTACGAGATTAGTTAAAGAGAATTGAGTTGTATAAGTTTAGTTGTAAAAGTTTTTGTTTATACGCATTTTTGGGCATGAGCCCAGTTGTATTATGGCTTGAGTTTACTAATTTAGTGTATATTATTTGTGTCGGGCCCTATAGATTGTATTGAGGTGCTGGACCTGGACTTGATCCAGGTTTCATGACTTTTAGCAAAGGTTATGCCGAATTTTCGTCAGAGTCAGAGGCTTATGGAGGCAAGATTAGCCTGTCTCCTGCCGGTAGTATCCTGGCTTAGGCGGGATGTTACAAATCCCTATCCTCTCAGAACCCAAACCTGATATTGACTCAAAATGGACACCATCCTTAGGGGGACGAAAGCAAAGTCGTCTCGAGGCGCCTTTTGAATCTCACATTCTCGGACTAACAACGTAGATCGCGGATATACTGTCGTATATCTCTCTCCCACTCACTATTTTAAGATTAATGTTTGTATCTATAAAATATCTAATATTTTATTTTAACTAGTGTGGATAAATTATGGCGGCTAAATCATAATTGTTATTAACACTAGTTAAACATCAGTGACCTAACCAATTTTAACTCTTAAAATTTTATATCACAAATTTTTCGTTAGTCTCTACTAACAGTATTACTCAATTACCCTAATTTAATTAGAGTGGTATTAGTGACCTATTATATTTTAATTCTTAAAATATTAGAACACTAATAGGTTTAAAATTTTAGAATCCTAAAAGGTCAAGATTTGTATTAAACTATTTAATTAATCTTAGTGCGTTATAAAATCCAATGGTACATGGAATTGTATCCTGAGTGCAGATCATTACCGTCCATTTGGATTCGACTATGGAATTTATATCTGAATTTCCATTCTATATACCAATAGAATATTATGCACTAATTAAGCCCAATATATTAGAATTCAAATTTTAAACCATAAATCCAATTAATCTAATTAATTGATTTTCATGCATATCATATTCTAATTTAAACACTTTAAATTACATAAAATCATATTTTATGTCTATAATGATAATCTAAAACATGTTATGACATGTAAAATGCAAGAGTGGGCCCTAAGCTATATGACATGTTATTCAAACAATTCGAAATAAACATACATATAACATAAAATTATTTTGCATTGACCAGACTCTTATTTTTCCTATACTAATCTAATTAGTACATCAAATATACCAAGGCATCCATTGGTCTTCAAATCCCACTCCAAGATGGTGTTGGCTCATTTTGCAACTTCGGTGGTCCAAATTACAATAATTAAAATTTTACATTGGAAAATAAAATTACAACAATTGTAAACAATGGCCTTTTGGCCTTACATCCCAAAAACAAAACCAACTACAAAAATAAGAGTCGGCAAAATTTACGACCAATGCAAAATTCATTAATCACATGAAATAATAATAAACATTCATCATATGAATATTATTTTGTGCCCACTCATCTAAACATGCATATCATATTTATAACTCATATAAATATATAAAAAACAGAAACTTTAAATGAAAAAGAGAGGGGTTAAGAACACTTTTCAACCTGGCTCTCGATGCCAATTGTAAGAAACGCTTTGGAAGCGTCTTGGGCACCCAGATCGGACTTGAAATTTTTTCTGCTCTTCCTTTCTTCTGGTCGAATGCAACCAGTAGGTATACTGAAATTTTATTTCTATTTCGGATAAAATTTCATCCCTGGAATGCCCCCAAAACAGTCCTCGAACTGCAATGAAATATTGGACTATTTTGGACCCGTTATACGCCCGAACTGCACCCAAATCAGCCCCTTATTTTCGTGACTAACAAAGATGTTTCAGGTCTGATTTTTCACCCAAAAATCAGTCCTAACACAGCCCCGTAAAATCCCTAAGTGTTTCCCAAGATTCCGGATTGATACAAGATCAAACCGAGCCCTAAATAACACAAATAAGTGCTCGGTAGTGGAGAATGTAATACCCCACTGCCGTGAGATGTAATAGATGAAAGGATTGATTTTGGTTCAATGCCACAAGGTCTTCCGAGCTATGTCTCACAACCAACGGAAAGTAGTGTGGGCTACACTCACTAAATGAATCCCTAAACCTTTTAGAGATTACTAGTCACACTTGTATTTTTTCTTATTTTTCTTCTTGTTCTTATTTTTTCTTTTCTCAACAATTGAGAGATAATGAGGAAGAAGATGGAGGGTAGGGTTAGAATGAGAGGTTTGGGAAAAGAAAAATCATATTTTCCTTTTTATTCTTAGGGTTTAATTTTACAAAATAAAACAAAACCCTAAGCCCTCCCAACATGCAAGTTTCGGCCAAGGCATTATTTTTTCTATTAATTTTGTAGCATCTAATATTAATTTCCATAATGGAATTATATTTTACAAAACAAAATAGTTTTACCTTTCAAAAAGATTTAACTACTAAAATAAAGCCAATGATTTATTATTTCCAAAATAAATAAAACTCTTCCCCCTTTACATTGAAGAATTCGGCTAAGCAAGGAATAATAGAAATTTTTTTGTAACATTAACCATTTAATTCCATAATTAAAATATATGTTACAAAATCAAAGAGTTACTACCTTTCATAAAGGTGTAACTTCCAAATTTAATCAAAGGGTTTCCAAAACCCAAATTTAGAATTCCAATATTAGCATTCATTTAAATTATATTAAATATAATTTAACAATAATAAATAATTATCATATAATCATTTATTATATAGACCATAAATTAACTTTTAATATATAGTTCCAAGTGTGACAAAAAATATTATTAATCATATTAATAATATTTATACATATGTGAGTATATAATTGGACCATCCAATTATATTAAATCCGCTATATTAAATTGAGCTAGCATGTGGACCAAATGGACCTACGGTTTCGAGCTCCAATAATCTCGAAATATTCATTAAGCTCTTAAGTAAATATTCCGAATTATTAACTCCGGATTATTCCACTAAAAATCCGAAGTTGCACTCTCGCTGCCGCATATGATATATTAAGCAGAACCTAGTCGGTGTCCATCGATATAGTCATTACATACAAATTGACCTTTCACGAGTATCTCGTAATTAGAGCCGGGTCATAATATCTGTTATACCCCTCTAATTATTTTTACCTTAAGTATTGTTGATTCTCTAATGAATGATTTATTCATAAACATTATGAATTTTAATCTTTCTATTCGTAATAGAAAGAATTGAGCGCTCAAATCGTTCAAGCACCGAATCAACCCTTAAGAAAGATACTCCTCTACTTCTCGCAAGAAGGAGTGAACTCCATGTCTATGTAAAACTTTCACAATTACACAACAGACTATGCCCCCAAAGTACGTAGCTATTGTCGAGACTGCTACACCAACCTGTAGGCACTGCATTTTTGCATAAAGCCCAATGATGAGCCTCATATAAAGGCACTACCTGATAAGTTGCGAAAGTCGCGGGAAACGAATGCTGGAAGGGAAAACTCTAAAATTAATACCTCATTAAATTTAAACTCACTAGTTAGCATCGGGTTCCCTTGGTCGATTTCTGTTTTAAACATTAGCCTCGGCCCAAAACCCCCGCAACCCATGAAAGTCCATTTATCCAACAGGAAAGAAAATCTTGACCATAAGAGGAGTGGCGGCCACACACATGAAAATAATAATAAGAAACCCTAGCAAAATACAACAAACCAAAACCCTGGCATGCAACTATAAAAGATAACCTAACCCAACCCTAAGCCCTCTCTCTTCTCTCTCATTTTTCCACACGGCAAGAACACAACTGAAAACCCTAAGTCTCTCTCTCTCTCGAATAGATCTTCTGCCCACTCTCACACACCCACTCTCTTTTTCCTTCATACATACACAGCAGCAACAGGAAACCCTTAGTTGAAATAGCCAACCAACAAACATAAAACAAAGCAAGCAGACCCACCAACGAAATAAACAAAATCAAGCCGAGTAACAAATAAGCCAATTACCGTGAAATACTAAGCCACCAAAACTCAAATCCAACGTGAAGACAAATCACCAAAGACAAGAACAACACAAACAAATCCTTAGCCGACAACAACAAAGCAACTAAATAACTCCAAACCAAATAGTGCATGCAACCCTGAACGTAGAGACTACTTGGCGTGAACAACAATAAAAAACCAAGCTTCCCTTTCAACGAAATCAAACATAAAAACCTGACAGCCCTCAACCGACCAAGCCACAAACATAATTAACAACTCCACCGACTAAGCAACAAACAAAACCAGAAGCCAACAAACACACCAAACATCACCTCTACAACTGAACAAAATAGCAAAACCTAAGCCCACCGACAGCCACAAACAACCTCTTACCACCGATCAAATAAAGCAACAAAAATAGCCCTTTACTGACCGAAACCAAACACCCAAAAATAACCCCCAAGAACCAGCAGAAAAATGTGAATAAAAAACCCCTTGAAACACCAAAAAATAGTCCCAAAAATCACCCAAAATAGTCCCTAAAACACCAAAATAGTCCCCTAAAAATGCACAAACAGACACTAAGAACAGAAGTTGAAAACAGCAGCCCAAAACAGTGAAACATTGAGTAGAAACAGTGAACCAGCAAACTAGAAAAATAGTGAAGCTTTAATCCTTTCGGCGACGTCCCAACGCACTCCCGAGAAGCGACTTAAAAGGTAAGACCTGAGGGCACCCTATTACTACATTTATTTTGCTGCCCCAGACACGGCATGCCTGGTTGGACGTGAAATACGTCCAATCGGGCATGAGAGGTCATGTACTAAAAATGGCCAATTCTTTGGTCGCATCTCTTTTCTTTTATTTCGCTATTTATCTTTCTTGTCTATTTATTGTTATTTATTTTTCTGCGCTTAATTTCATATTTTATCTTTATTTTTTTACTCTGCATTTACCTTTGTTATTTATTGTTGTTATTTATCTTCTCTATTTATTTACTCGCATTTATCATTATTTTATCGTCTAGCTTTTACTTTTGTTCATGTTCGGCCATATTACTTCGTATCCACTTTCATGACTACTTACATTGGATTAAAGGTCACCCCTTTATGGGAAATGCCTGAAGGCACCATGTTGACGGTGGATTTTGGTCTCAGGGCAATACGGGAATATCACCTCCGAGGTAATCCTCCTTCAATAGTGAATTTGTTTGATTATGGGGGACCAAAGGCAAATTTAGCGAGAGACAGATAAACACACCAATCGACAAAGAGATTTAACGTGGTTCGGTGGATTTGGATCCGACCTACGTCCACGGACAAAAACAGGATGGCACTTTTTATTACTCCAATACACTTCTCAGGTCTTTTGTGCTTACAAGTCAGAGCTTGATGATTCTGATGATGATTCTTATCCTTAATTTTTTGATGCCCCTTACACATACTCTGCCCTCCTATTTATAATAGTGTAGAAATCATATTCCTATTTGTACAAGAATTTCCTAGTTGAAACAATTCCATTTTCCCATAAGGATTCCTAGTCAAAACTACCTTTACTTTCTTTATCCTACTAGGACTCTGACCCACCAGTTTACCCCATGAAGGTAAGATAACTTATCATCTTATTCGAGAAAATATGATGCCTTATCTTCCTGAGCACGCCTCACCATGTGCTCGGTCTTCATGAGGTCGGTCATGATGGTCCTTTGAGCTGAGAATGTTGTTGTCGATCTGATAATGCCCGGTCATCCGATCTCAAGTGGTCGGTCACCTATCATCAAGTGCTCGGTCTCTTACTGTATAGTGGCCGGGTCGGCTTTAATGATCTCGCCCAAGAAGGGAATTACCCTTTTTACCCCTGCCGTACTCTTTAAATAACATAGGTCCTGAAAACACCATCAACATCTCTCCCCTAGTTCTCGGTAATAATGAGTCTGCGAGTTGATGCCGGGAACTATAAAAAAGATGGTGTGCCGATGAATCCGTCGGTGGTCACTCCCGGAACCGCAGAGAAATTGCATTCGCCATCAACTAAGTCTTATGTTTCTATCTTCATATCCTCGGTTATTGGAGATGCTGACCCTATTCAGAACGATTCTCCACCTCAACGATGATGTGCTCGGTGGCATGTGATCCTGTCTCGAGCTGTGAGAGATGCTCGGGCCTGGGGGAATGTTACGTCTCCAGTCCGAAGGGCTGATTCGGTGGGACGTAACCCGACCCCGAATGAAGAAAGGCACTTGGACCTGGGGGAATGTTACGTCCCCAGACCGAAGGGCTGACTCGGTGTGACGTACCCCGACCCCGAGCTGAGAAAGGCACTTAGACCTGGGGGAATGTTACGTCCTCAGTCTGAATGGCTGACTCGACGGGACGTACCCCGACCCTGAGCTGAGAAAGGCACTTGGACCTGGGGGAATGTTACGTCCCCAATCCGAAGGGCTGACTCGGTGGGACGTACCCCGACCCCGAGCTGAGAAAGGCACTTGGACCTGGGGGAATGTTACGTCCCTAGTCCGAAGGGCTGACTCGGTGGGACGTACCCCGACCCCGAGCTGAGAAAGGCAGACTCGGTGGGACGTACCCCGACCCCGAGCTGAGAAAGGCACTTGGACCTGGGGGAATGTTACGTCCCCAGTCCGAAGGGCTGACTCGGTGGGACGTACCCCGACCCCGAGCTGAGAAAGGCACTTGGACCTGGGGGAATGTTACTTCCCCAGTCCAAAGAAGCCGACTCGGTGGGACGTAACCAGACCCCGAACTGAAACAAACATCTATCTCGGTGGTACAAGAACAGACCCGAGCCGGAAAGAAACAAGTGGTCTCGGCGGAACGAATCCAGCCTCGAGGTGATTAACCAAGTGGCCTCGGCGGAACAAATCCAGCCCCGAGCACTGGTTAATCCTTGGGATTTATCCAGATGAGAAGTGTATCCATCTTTAAATCCCTATCGAATCTGACTTGGGCGTCCCTTTGTCAGACCGATGAAAAAATAAAAATAAAACTTTCGAAGATAAAATCAAGAGGTGGGGGTGACTTAACACTTGTCCCAAAGCAAAACTTTTTCACAAGCGTAAACAACAGCACGGATTCCTTTAAACAGCGTCATGTCCGTGGTTTCCAAAACACAATTCTGAATCTTTCAATTCAGTGTCCCGGCGAACCAGGATTTAGATCAGTAGAGCGTTTGAATGGTAAGGGCACATCCTCTACACGTTGGGTCACTGTGGAGCCTGTGTATTGTACGAGGGCTCCTCCTTACCACGCTGGAGCAGGCACACGCTACAGGGGCACAACGCATCCCCGTGCTGCGCCTCTCTCGGATCCAAATGATGAATGGATCAAAGAGTGTCCGGGATGCTAAGGGTATATTCCTCCTTAGGTCCGGCATCACTGGAGCTAGCAATCGTCACGGGGGCATCATCATCCCCCGTGCTATGCTTTCCCACGGATCCGTTACATCGGGTAAAAAGAGTGCTCGACACATTAAGGGCATGTTCCTCCTTATGTTCGGCAACACTGGAGCAAGCAATCGCCACAGAGGTATCATCCATCCCCGTGCTATGCTTCTCACGGATCCTATGCATCGAGTATGTCCCTGAATATTCTGAGGACCCCGAGCTAAAAGAGACACTTGGTTTTGGGGGAATGTCCCGTCCCCAGACCTAATGAGCATGACTCGGTGGGACGTAACCCGACCCCGAGCTGAAACAAACATCGATCTCGGCGGTACAAGAGCAGACCCGAGCCAGAAAGAAACATCGATCTCGGCGGTACAAGAGCAGACCCGAGCCGGAAGGAAACATCGATCTCGGCGGTACAAGAGCAGACCCGGGCCGGAAGGAAACATCGGTCTCGGCGGTACAAGAGCAGACCCGAGCCGTAAAACATATATCAAAACCATTGTGTGGGCCACAACAAACAAGCATAAATAAATGTCAGCCTAAGATAGAAGAGGTCTTACTCACATTTTTGGGATCCGTTGTCTTTCTTGCAACTCTACAAGGGTCACTACAAGCAAGGCTCTTCTTAATGCATCCTCTCTGCATCTCAGCATTCCAAGCATCCGACCGGATGACTTCCGCTATCAACTTGGTCGACCTCAAAAACCGAATGGTCTATGTACATACTGAGATAGCCTTCTTTCACCAAGTCTACCACCTGCTCCCGCAGGTCTCTGCACCCGTCCGTTGCATGTCCTCTGGAGTTGTGATGTATGCAATAAGCCTTTTGGTTCCTCTTATCCGGGGGAAATCTTCTTTGGTAGGGTTCTACTAAGAGGCCTTTCCCCTGGATCTCCATGACAATTTGTCCCAGTGGTTTCTTTAGGGGAATGTATGCATCTTCCCCGACCACATGGTTTACTTGGGTCGGCGCCCTTCTCTCTTGGTTGTCACGGTGCAGTGGTTTGAACTCCTTGTGTTTCAGGGGTGGTCTTCTGGATTCTCTTTCTACCCGGCGGGGAGCGCCCTCCCTTGTGGTTCTTTCTCTGATGGTGTTCCCTTTTCGGGATATCTTCTCCTCGTTTTCCAATAAAACGAATTTTTGGGCCACCTCCAGGGCGGTGGCGTAGTCCGGAGTGTCTTGGATCCTTAGATGGGTCCATAGCCTCCCGACTTTCAAGGCTCCCTTCAAGCTTTCCAAGGCCTCGGGGGATTCATACCCTCCGACTTCGAGTACCATATTATGATATCTTTCAATAAATATTTTCAAAGGTTCATCGTCTCCTTGTTTCATAAGTCTTAGTTCTCCAATTGTCTTTCTGGGGACACAAGCCCCCTTGAAGTGCCGTATGAATGACTTTCTGAGTTGTGTGAAGCTGCTGATGCTTCTTGGGGCTAGGCTTCTATACCATAGAATGGCCGGTCCGGCTAGAGTTAAGGGGAACACTTTGCAAATGGCATCCCCTGTTACCCATTGTACCTCCATCAGTAGGACGAAGCCTTCAATGTGGGTTTTGGGATCGGTATGGCCTTTGTATGGCGCCATGGTTGGCATGCTGAATCTTTTCGGGAATTTCTCTGACCTTATTTCTTCTATGAGGGGGGACTCATCTTTGCCGTCCTGGGCATCCCCTCTGTCTCTATTGGGGCATACTCCCCATTTGGCCAGCTCCTGCCGTAACCAAGATTTCATGCTGCTGTCCTTGGTTCCATGCCGCCTCCTGCGGTCTCCTTTCTTTCTGTTATCCTGGGGGTGGTGCTTCTCGTGGTCGGTATCTTTTCGTACCTCTTCGTCATATTCTTTCTCCCTTCGCTGGGTGTTGCGAGGGCCATCATAGGAGGGGTCTGGTGACGATTGGTCATCCTCTTCCTCCCACGTGTCCTCGGTCTGGGAATCTCTCTGTACCACTACAGATCTTACCCTGTAGGGACCCCTCCTCTGGGGTCTGTCGTCCTCACTTGTATCGGCAATTCTTTTTCCCTCTGCTGTTTCGTTCCTTCGTCGGCTAGTCCCGGCCTCGAATTTTCCGTTGTGGACTCCTTCTACCTTTTTAACCGGTCTACTATGGTTTTTAGCAGAATTTGGTTTTCCTCCCTTTCCTTCCTCAGGTTCTCCTCGATCTTCTCCATCCAATCCGCAGCCGAGCTCCCTGACGATTGGTGGTTTCCTGACAATCCTCCCTCAATAGTGAATTTGTTTGGTTATGGGGGACCAAAAGCAAACTTAGCAAAAAGACAAATAATACGCCAATCGACAATGAGATTTAACGTGGTTCGGCGGATCTTGGTCCGACCTACGTCCACGGGCACAAAAAGGATGATACTTTTATTACTCAAACACGCTTCTCAGCTCTCTCTTTTGTTTACAAGTCTCACAATAATGATCTTGATCTCCACTTTTCACTTCATCCCCTTATGCACACTCTACCCTTCTATTTATAATAATGTAGAAATCATATTCCTATTTGTACAAGAATTTCCTAGTTGAAATAATTCCCTTTTCCCATAAGGATTCCTAGTCAAAACTACCTTTACTTTCTTTATCCTACTAGGACTCTGACCCACCAGTTTACCCCATGAAGGTAAGATAACTTATCATCTTATCCGAGAAAATAAGATGCCTTATCTTCCTGAGCACGCCTCACCATGTGCTCGGTCTTCATGAGGTCGGTCATGATGGTCCTTTGAGCTGAGAATGTTTTTGTCGATCTGATAATGCCCGGTCATCCGATCTCAAGTGGTCGGTCACCTATCATCAAGTGCTCGGTCTCTTACTGTATAGTGGCCGGGTCGGCTTTAATGATCTCGCCCAAGAAGGGAATTACCCTTTTTACCCCTGCCGTACTCTTTAAATAACATAGGTCCTGAAAACACCATCAACACACCATTTACCATATTTATTTTGTAGTCCCGGACGCTGCATGCTTGGTTAGACGTGAAATATATCCAACCGGGTATGCGAGATCCCATACTAAAATCGGCCAAGTCTCTTAGTCGCATCTCCTTTCTTTTATTTCGCCATTTATTTTTCTTTCGATGTTCCATTATTTATTTCCACCATTTTTCTTTTTATGTATTCATCTCGCTTGATTATTCCGCTCTTATTCATGCTCATGTCTTACCGCATCATTTCACGTTTACTTTCATGTTTGCATTGTGTCAATGATTGAGTGTTGCCTCTTGTGGTATATCGGATGGAAACCTAGACATAAATTCAGTAGCCGAATTCAAATGGACGGTAGTGCGGTCTGTACTTGGGATACAACTCCACGGACTGCTCGGGAAACATTCACGCGTGTGTTTATGTTATTATAGATGCCATTTCTGCCTTATCCTGTTCGAACGCATTCATGGACGCTACTCGAATGCATGCATTATACCTCGCTCCGTTCGAACGCGTTTACGAACACTACACGAACGCACATACACTGGACAGACTCTTTCTTAATATTTTCTGCACTTTTGTCTCTTTAGTTATTTACTTTACATTATTCATTTATTATTAACGTTCTAAACGTTCTTATAATTTACATTATCGCATTTCTTTAATTAATATGCTTTCAGAACTATGTATTCGCTTTCATTTATATTTATGTTCATGGGTGTGCAAACTTGTATGTTATTTGAATTATCTTGCATGTGCTGTATAAGACTTGTTATATCATTGTATAAACCCGTTCATTACAACTGGCATAAATAAGAGACCATTCTGAACCCAACAGTTTGAGGTCTTCCCTTACGAGGGGTGAGTGCGGCCTTAAATCATTTCCCAGTTCACATTGGGTGGTGACTCCTTTATTCTCCTATTTAGTCCCCCGTGAGCTACTCCGTACTCCCTACGGGCCGCGATCCTGGACAGTGTCGTCGGTCGCATGCCTACACAACCTCACCTTTGTGAATCAAATGACATAGCCTGCCATGCAGGAGTTCGTAGTACACTCAGGATTAAGTTCAATCCATATATGACCATTGACCGGCGTAATCACATACGTATAATGTAAGCGCACGTATCGTTCAAGTAGTATAAAAATATCGATCCCATGAGGACTTAATTCCTATTATTGTTATTAATTGTTGATACTATTTATTTACAAGTATCTAATTAAAGGGAGAAGATAATGATTGCTTTTTGGTTGGTGGAATGTGGATTAACTAAATAAATAAAATAAATACACAAAAGAAAATACTAAGGAAAATAAACAAAAGACACAAAGATCTAGGGTTGTGATTCCACACAATATTATTCTAATGATGAATTGATTCTCTTATATATGTGCAATAAATTAGTTTGCTAACCTGGAATACGAAGATATGCAAAAGCCTCTTCAGATGGTCAGATGTAAATACCCAAAGTAACTCAATTAATCATATTCCTATGTTAATCAAGTTACCTGAATTCATTAAGTTCAAGTTCTAATTATGGCTACCCCCGTCTGACAGGTATATGTCTATCCTGTAAGAAAATCTATTAAAGGGTTATCTATCCTCAAGGAAGATCGTGAGCTATTGAATCTAAGGCTGAAACCTAAAATCCATTTTCCAAGTTCATTTTAAGTTTACCACATCAATATTATTGGTGATCAGGCAACAAGAAGCATTAAGCTTAAGATTCAATAAACAAACTAAAGAATTACCTAATATATAATTAAATCAATTATTAAGTATGTTAATATTGTGCTTTATCACTTCCCTAGAATAAAAATAAAATATTGGGGGTTAAGGGATCTACCTTTACTAATTCTAATTTAGAAATCTCACTTATTATAATATATAAATTATCAGTGATATTACCAACTGACCATACAGGCGGTATCCTCATTAAGTCAAATTTTCAATTAAGTCCAACCGACCATAAAGGCTGTGTTATTATTTTTCTATAAACCAACCATATAGGCGGTAATCATCTGTCACATAAAGACCGGCCATATAGGCGGTGTCACATTATGTCAAATAAATAAAACCAACCATTAAGGCGGCAATCCTTTCATTTAAATTATAATTTTCAAAATATAATTAAGGGAGATTGATCTAAACTAAAATAATAAAAGCTATACCCTTCCCCCATCAGAAATCTAACTACAAAACATAAAAGAAAAGAAAAGAAAAGAAACTACTACTATTATTGAAAATAAAAATACATAATTTAAATTACAAAAAATAAACAAACAAGATGCAATCCTTAAATTCCTTACAAAAACCTAAGGAAAGCATGAGAATTACAAATGAAATGGCTTGGTATTTATAGGAAATCTAAAGGCTTCCACCAATTTCTCCACCAATTGCTCCACCAAACATTCCACCAAACATTCCACATAATCCTCCACCAAACACTCCACCAAACATGCCTCAAGACACTCCACAAAACACTCCACCAAACTTACAAGCATGTTTTGTGGAAGTTTGACAATTGTAAATTGTCATTTTCAATTTTTTTATTTTTTTGATAATGACTTTAGTAATTACACAAAACACATTGGATTATTCGTTAATTTCGATCTTAAAAACTTCGAAATTCGAAAATATTTGAACTTTCACAGTTGTAGATCTTTGGGTCTTCTTTAATCTGCAACTTGAATCAGCTCAATCAGATATCAGATGAAAAGGTTATGGCCAAAATACCAAACTTGCGCAAAATTGGAATTTAGTACTACACTTCGTGACGCGTATAGTAAATTTTCATTTTTTGACCTTTTTTGCTTCGGATTTCATCGTTTTAACGCCGAGTTGATTCCATTATGTCCCAATATTATTTTTATCTGCAAAATAAACAAAAACACATTAAAATGTTCATAAAACTTGAGAAATTATAAAAAAAATATTAGGTTAATTGAGTGGGAAATAGTGATATAATTACCTGTAACAACCCGCCTAGGCCAGGATGCTACCGGCAGGAGACAGGCTAAACCCATCTCCATAAGCCTCTGATTCTAACGAAATTTCAGCATGATGTATTCGTAACATCATGCAACCTGGCCTGTAGCCAGCATCCATATACATCCAGAACATAACAATCTCGGCCTCAGGCCGGTAACTCAACATCAAAACATTCATCCACAGGGCCTCAGGCCTGAACTCAATAAACAAAAATGCAAACACTTGGCATCCGGCCAGAACTCAAAATGAAATTATGCTATTATATGACTTATATATATAGAATACAAATGCAATAAAAGGACAAGGGCCGTGAGGACCCATAACTCGACCCAGGACTCTCTTGACTGCAAATGGGGCGATCCACCGTCTTCAAAGTCTTCACCGAACTACAGCTACTATCCTGCAAAATTACAACTGAAAGGATGTGAGTCATATTGACTCAGTAACTAATCATGCAGAAATTTACAAAACAAATATAACTGTATGATTCTTTTAACCATTTAGATACCATACTTCTAATTACTGGTCTTTTGATCTGAACACACATGCATAAACTAACTTCTGATTATTACACTCCTTATAACTCATCATGTTTTACTTTACTACTAGCAACTAAAGTTTATTACACTTATTCTGTGCTGCATGGATTCTTTTCTTAACCTACTTTTGTACTCTTTACCAATCTGGTGCAGACACTTATAATAACTTTTTCTCTTTCATTATCTTGAAATATCATCAAATCGGAGTTATAAATTATATTTTCTATCAAACAATCATCCTTGACCGTCTTATAAACTAGATTCTAGCTTCATTATTACATGAATATGTTATCATTACCTCATGAACTATCATCGTTTCGATATGTTCTTTCTAAGAAAACATACAATTCATAATCATCATTAATATGTATATATATCTTTACATAAGATCATGTTATCAGGCAATAAAATCTTACGAAAAGACACTTCTATATAAACATGTCACATACCTATATTAACCATGCACATATTTTGATGAAATTATGTCATGCTTCTATAATCTGTTACTTTAAAATCTTTCCTGAAGAACTCATGTGCGAAAGATACCAATGCCATAATGCATTTACATCAAATATATACATCACAAATAACTCACTCGAATGCATGATTTATATGCAGAAATCGTAAATCATTCTTTACTTCAACTTGTTGTGCCTTTTAGAACATATTTTATAAAATCATTTATGCAGAACACTAGGTTGAAAACGTTACTCGGAAACTAATTTCTGTATTAAAATTCTGAATTCCTTATAAAACCAACGCTTCTGAAAAACTTTCTTTTCTAAAGAGTTCTTTCTGAAAGCTGTAACTGAAGACTGAAAACCACCCTTGAAAACTGAGATCTGTTTCTAAAGAAATCTGAGACTGTGTTTAAAGCTATAAACTGTATTTGAACTGAAAACTGTATCACTAAAACTGTTTTCTGAAAACTTGATATTTCAAAACTCCTTTCTGAAAACTGGTATCTGGGTATCTGTAGAAAACTGGCGCATGGAGGCGTTACGTGTCGCCGTCCCCCCATACGCCTATCTGGAGGCAGAAGTGCAAAACCATAACTTTGGGGCGTTACGTCTCGCCGTCCCCCAAAACATGCCACAACTGTCTCATAATCTGGGGGTCTAGGGGCGTTACGTCTCGCCGTCCCCTAGCCCATCTGGAGGATCTGAGAGCGTCCCCTCAGTCCTCAACATGTGCACATGCTATCTGTGTCCATCAATTCCAGCTGTATCTGAAGTTACATACTGGGGTGAGTTTTTACCTCATGCCCCGAAAACTATAAAATCATGATCTGTAACTCAGTCTGTAAGAAAAATATTTTCTGAAATACAATTCCTTTCAAAGGTAATCACCACTTTTGAAGCCCTTCTGGCGCGATTTTCGAAATACGTTCAACAGGAAAGTTGTTCGTCTCGGAAAAACGAGTCCGATGGTTTAAGAACCAACTCGATCGGAGTTCGTTTTCTCTCTTCGTGACCAACACCGCAAACTTTATGCGTTATACAAAAATCGCGTATCTGACTTTTGATCCCACTCGTTTTCCAACGCGACGAATATTCATAATCTATTATTCCAACCCATATATCATCACTTGAACTCTTATTCTTCATTATCATCATGCTCCGAGACTATAACATTGGTCCGGGAATCTCCTAGAACAGTCCTGAAAATCTGGGATGTTACATTACCACTCATCACACCCCCAAACCTAACATTTTGCTAGTCCTCGAGCAAAAAAATAAAAAAAATACAATAATTCATTAAAATAAGCCACTTTCGTAGGGATCACGGTTGCATTTAACGTATGCAATAAGCCTTTAAACCCCTAGGTGTCCCTAGTGGACGAGTTGTAGTCTCGTGAGGGCTTACAGCAACGATACCCACAAAATTTTTACAAAAGTAAAAAGATAATAAATCTAATGTACACAAAAGCAAAAAGACAAGAGAAAATAGAATAAAGAAGTTAGTTACTAAACAAGTGAAACTTCTTATCCAAGTCAATAATTGTTTTTTTTCTTTCTAAATTACCGAATAAGTAAATTCTCCGATTATTTTTACCATTCTCCATATACACAGCTAACAAAATATTAATCAACTCATTTTGCCCACAATAGTCACAAATGCAGTTGAAAAGAGAATAATATTTTTGTCCTAAAGTTATATCAGAATTCACACATTTTTTAAGCAATAGAATAATTTTTCTGATTTTCCTAATTTTTTTTCTTTTTTTTTGATTTTTTTATTTATATACAATATCTTTCATCTATGTAGCGAGCTTTAGGTCAGTGACTCCCAAACCAATTGGGTTTAGGGCACTAGGTGTTAAGACACCCCTACGGACTTAATTACTCACACTTCAGATATTTATATATTTTTCTAACATCTTTGATCCATGTAGCGAGCTTTGGGCCAGTGGCTCCCAAACCAGTTGGTTTTAAGGCACTAGGTGTTAAAACACCCACTCGGATCTCATATGTTTTTTTTTCTTTGCATATTCCATCACTTTTTTATATGCTTCCTCCAATTAAACTAGAGCACTGAATATTACAAACTTTTCAATTACAACTCATGGCCGTAAGTTACCCTCCATGTTGATAATACCTGTCAACTGAGCATATGAAGATTCATTTTAGTCAGTTTTATAGAGAATTTACAAATTAAATAATTTAAAATGAAATAAATAAAAATTAACTTGTTCCGAAATAGGTTGAGATACGTCTCAGGAGTGGAAATTCCTTACTCGGCTATCTCTTACACCAATTTCACCTGATTAATCAAGTTAAAAACAAAACACAAAATATTTTTTAATTTTTTGGAAATTTTTCAATTTTTTGGCTTTTTCCGAAACAAATTTAGACCAAAAACAAAAATAAAACAATAAAAATAAAGTACTAATTAATTATTTTCCTCCCCCAAACCTAAATAAGACATTGTCCCCAATATCTTAAACAGTAGAAGAAGAGTTTAGAAAACCGTACTTGGTTAGCTGAAATTCTACATCTAAATGCAAAGTTAAAGGTTAAGATCCAGATTTATCCGATGCCTCTTACCACGATCGTTATTGGATCAGTTTATCTTGGAAAGAATGGGGTCAATTTTTGGTTCAAAGGCTAGAATTTGATCAATTAAATCTGGGGCAGTTCTGGCAGTAAAAATGACTTCTTTTACAGGCTTTAACACGAACCCATTTCTCTAGGCATCATCAAGAAACACACAAATAAAATCATAAAATCCATCAACATTGTACAGTCCAAGCGATTTCTGGTGTATGTTCAAGTTCGCCCATGATAATACTGTAAAAATTTCCTCCATTGTGCCTAAGCCACCTGGTAAAGCAATAAAAGCATCAGCATGGTTAATCATTTCTACCAGTCGTTCAGACATACCTGGCACAATAAGTTCCTCTCCGTTTGATGGTCCTATACGATACGAATCCGCCAAAAGTTTTGGAATGACTCCCAAAACATGACCGTCTCCTTCCTGTACATCATTTGAAATGATCCCCATAAGTCCAAGATTGCCACCGCTATATACTAAGTGCATATTCCTTGCGGCTAAGACTCGACCTAATTCATGTGCTGCTGCTTGTGGTGATAAATGTATCACTATTCCCACTCATTTAACTTAATATTTTGTATAGTTTCTTGAGTTTGTGAATATTTTGATGTGTTTTGTGTTATTTGTAGATAAATAAAGTTTCAGGACATTCTGGAGGTAATTGGAGCAAAGCTGTGAAATTTGGTGAAATTGGCAAAAAGGGTATTTTGGTAATTTTGGACGTCCCGACACAAATTTTGGTAATTTTGGACATCCCGACACCAAAATAAAGTTTCAAGATATTCTGGAAGTGATTTGGAGCAAAACTGTGAAATTTGGCGAAAGGGTATTTTGGTATTTTTGGCATCCCGACACCGAGGGTATTTTGGTAATTGCACCACCATGCCACATGTCAAAGATTCAACGAGCCGTCATTTTTTAGCACACCATGCCACGTGTCGAAAATTCAACGATCCAAAAAAAAATAATAATAAAAAAAAATAAAAATCAGAAAAATAATAAAAAAATAAAAATCAGAAAAATAATAATAAAAAATTAGATTTTTTTGCCTATAAATAGATTTCGAATTTTTAGTTTCAAAGTACCTCTTCCTCTGAAATCCTATAAATAAATAGAGAGTTCTTCATATTTCTTCTTTTATTCAGTTTTATTTACGCTTTGTAGTAGTAATTCTATTTTACCATGAGGGGAGTAACCTCACCATGCTGAGGTATTAAGGTAATACTTGTACTTTTTCTATTTAGATTAATCTCCCTTAAAATATAATATATAAAACTATTTAAAATCTGAATTAAAAAAGATACCGCCATACTGGAGTTGGTTTAAGTTTATATTTATGTTCCGCCTTATGGCTGGTATATTTGAATTTGACTTAATCAGGATACCGCCATTCCGGACGGTTGGTTTAAAATATCACAAGTTATATATATTATTATTTTATGGGAGATATCTAAATAGTATAAATAGAAGTTATTTCCTTTTACCTTAGCATTTCATTTATTTCTTTTGCATTAATTACTTTCTGCAATTTCATTTTATGTCTTTTAAGTTTTTATCAGTTTTAGTTATGTATAGTAACTAAGTTAAATATCCAGGGTTGTGATTAAATCTAATATCACGGATTTAAAAAGGGTTAGATTATAGTTTGAGTAACTAAAAGAATTATTTGTTGAGTCATAACCTTAATGTCTTTTTATTAACTGATCACTAATAAAATTGATTAGATAAAACTTAAAATGAACTAGACATAGGGATTTTAAGTTTAAAGACCTTATACTCAACAATCCACGATCTTCTTTAAGGATAGATAAACCTTTAATAGATTTCCTTACAGGATATGAATATACCTGTCGGGCGCGGGTAGTCATAATTGGAACTTAACCTAATGAATCTAGGTAATTTAATTGACATAGACATATGGTTCAATTGGATTTATCTAGGTATTTGTAAATGATCATTCGAAAGAGGCTTTTACATAATTTAGTGTTCCAGATTAATAATTCAATAATTTACCCAACTATGATTTACTACTTCATCTTTTAATTGATATTAGAAAGATTCACAACCCTAGATCTTTGAGTCTTTTATTTTCCTTAGTATTTTCTTTTGTCTTTTTATTTATTTACTTATTTAGCAAATCTACAAAATCAAATCAAATCAAGCAATTAATTCCATTCTCCTTATAATTAGATATCTGTAATTAAATAGTATCAACAATTAATAACAACAGTAGGAATTAAGTCCTCGTGGGATCGATATTTTTATACTACTTGAACGATACGTGCGCTTGCGTTATACGTGTGTGTTTACGCCGGTCAAGTTTTTGGCGCCGTTGCCGGGGACTTATTTTTCTTGAGTTATTAATTTTGAAGCTATCTAATTTACTTGTATCTAATTTTCTTTATTTATCTGTATTTTTATTTCTTCCTTTTGTTTTCAGGTGGATTAAAAAATGGAACATTTTGAATTATTACAGCTTTACTAGAAAAAGATACACCCCAAATCCGGGAGCAACAGACTAGTTTTCTGAGGCCTGTTGTCCAGCCCAACAACTATCACTGGAAGCCAGAATCAAGCAATACTACATTTGCTCATCAGAATGAAATGGGAAGATGTGTAATTTGTGATGGTAACCACTCGAGCGATCAATGTATATACCTTTCAGAGTGGCAGAATTATTGGAATCATTCAAGGTATGTAGAATCATCACATTTTCCATTTATCCACCATCCATCTACGATCTTCATCAAGAACCAGATCCATCAGAGGAAGATCAGTTGATTCACATGCTCAAAAATTTGTTCGAGGAACGGGAAGCTCTATTTGATGTACAAATTCAGAGTCAAGAGCAGCGTCTATACAGAGGATGACAGATCAAGTTAGACAATTAACAGAGAACCTGAATCACATATCTCACGGAGCAAATTCAAATAATACTGAAGAAGCCTTCGAATATCCTGAGATTCATCATGACATCATAACAGAGGACGAGGCTGAGCAGCAGTATCAAGAATCAGAGGTATCAGTTCAGAAGCCTGCACCAACAAAGTCTCAATTTGATTTTTATTATTCTGACTCTGACGAGGATGAAGAAGCTGAGCTACTTGTACCAACTGCACCAACAAGGAAGGATGAAACTTTCCATCCTCATAATGCTGATCTTGGAGAATGCTTTGCACTAATGTTTGAAGACGATCTACCTAAACCAATCAGTTCACTCAGATCAGAGGATGAAGACCTAAAATCTGATATTTCTTTACATTCTCACATTGATATTTCAGGAGCATGCATTTCCCAGATGACAGATGAAGAACTGAATGCTGAGATCCTAAAATTCATCTGTGAAGAAAATGTGGAGCAAGAAGCAGAGCAAATGGAGGAGCAAATGTCTGACCAAATTGAAAATCCAGAGCATTCAGGAGAAACATCGCTGTATCGGGGAGTACAAATTAGAGATATCACCAGAAGATTGACAGAATGGAACTTCATTCCAAGTCAAGCACCATACAAGACCTCCTGATTTTCTTCTTTCTTTTCAGGAATCACTGGAGCAACAAAGATTAAAAAGGTGGCACAAGCAATGAATGAGACAAAACTCTTTTTGCCACTTTACGTTGGAAGAGACCCTTCAAAAGCAACGCACATGGAATGTCTTTAATCGGACATCCAAAACGACGCTGAAACCGCCTTGACAGATGGATTTCAGTCACGTCTGGCTGAAGACGAAAAATTAGCGCTAGCAGGGAGGCAACCCATGCAGTTTGTTGAAATTTTTTTTTTTCATATTTCATGTTATAGAATTTTTAATTTTGTGTGTTGTTTTGTAGGGAAAAGCACAAACGGAGCATTTTAAGACATAAGGAATGATGTTTGGCAATCATGAGAACCAATTCATTAGCGATGGCTGAGTAAGGAATGGATTCTTGAGACACATCCTAATGAATTTATATTAAGCGAGTGGCGTATTGCGTACACAATTATGTTGCCTTAATATTGCTTTGATTTGCTTTTCTTTTGTTATTTTCTTTTATTTTCAAATACAAGTTCCAGACTTTTTGACCTTTCACGATTTCTTTTGGTGTTTAGCTAACAAGCTTCCTTTGGAAGATACTAGTGCTATTATTACTCACCCATTTCAGGTACTATAAATTCAGCTCGTCATTGCACTTTGGAAGGCATCCTGATTTGAGAAAGAAATACATAAAAAATGGAAGCCACTTCAAGAAGACGAGTTGAAAACATCTGTGTGTTTTGCGGTAGTACTGTTGGTACTAAACCACAATACATAGAAGCAGCACAGGAATTGGGTCGAGTCTTAGCTGTAAGAAATATGCACTTAATATATGGCGGAGGCAATCTTGGATTAATGGGGATTGTTTCAAAGGCCGTACAGGAAGGAGGCAGTCATGTTTTGGGAATCATCCCAAAACCCTTGGCAGATGCAAATCTGATTGAATCATCAAACGGAGAGGAACTGATCGTGCCAGGTATGTCTGAACGACTAGTGGAAATGATTAACCGTTCTGATGCTTTTATGCTTTGCCAGGTGGCTTGGGTACACTGGAGGAAATTTTTATAGTGTTATCTTGGGCAAACTTGAACATACACCAGAAACCAATTGGGCTGTTTAATGTTGATGGATTTTATGATTTTCTTTGTGTGTTTCTTGATGATGCCCGGAGAAATGGGTTCGTGTCAAAACCTATGAAAGAACTCCTCTATACTGCCAGAACTGCTCCGGATCTAATAGACCAACTCTTAGCCATGAACCACAAGTTGACCCTGTCATTTCAAAGATAAATTGGTGTGAGGACGATCGTGGTAAGAGGCGTCGGATTAATCTGGATCTTAACCTTTAATTTTCCTGTAGATTTTCAGCTAACCAGGTACTATCTTCTAAACTCTTCTTCTACTGTTTAAGACATTGGGGACAATGTCTCATTTAGGTTTGGGGGTGGGGAATAGTTAATAGTATCTTGTTTATATTTGTATTTATTTTTAGTCCAAATTTTTTTCGAAAAATAAAAAAAAATTAAAAAATTCAAAAACAAAGGGCATATTTAATGCTAGGTGATGGTTTGGTGTCTTCCTTCACTCACTACCTTTTTATAAGGAAAAGCTGTGGAGGCACCTAGATAATCATTCACTTGTAGCGTGTTATGACAGACTAGTTTGGAGGACTCGTTGTTTATTCCTGACAACAAGCGATAAGAGCCTAAGGGGCTAGGGTACTTAAGTGAGCCTCGCTCCACATTCCCTCTGGGGAATCTACAACGGGAAGTCCATTCGACAGTTAGTCACACACCATAAATTCGTTGGCACGTACCATAAGGTATAAAAAAGGTGCGTTCACTTGGTCGCTTGAACCCTTGAGTGGGGAGTCCTAGTTGTGAACAATCCTTCGTCAGCAAGAGCCTTTCATAAAAAAAAAAAAAAAAAAAACACATGTAAATTATAGTTTTATGACTAGTAGAAATGTTATGTTATGTGTTATGTTGTTAACTAAAAATGAAATTGGTAAGAAATAGCTGTGTAAGGAATTTCCACTCCTGAGACGTATTTCAAACCTAATTCAAAACAAGTTAATTTTTGTTTATTCACTTTTGAATTATTTAATCTATAAATTCTCCATTAAACTGACTAAAATGGATCTTCATATACTTAGTTGGCAGATATTATCAACATACATGGTAACATACGGACATAGGATAAAATTGAAAAGATTGTAATATTCAGTGCTATAGGTTAATTGGAGAAGCATCTCAAAAAAAAAAGTGATGGAATAAAAAAAAAAAAAAATCTGAGATCCGAGTTATTAAGTCTGTAAGGGTATTTTAATACCTAGTGCCCTAAAACAAACTGGTTTGGGAGTCATTGGCCCAAAGCTCGTTACATGGATCAAAAATGATGAAATATATATATATATATATATATATATAATATATATATATATTATATATATATATATATCTGAAGTCTGAGTAATTAAGTCCTTAGGGGTGTCTTAACACCTGATGCCCTAAAGCCAACTGGTTTGGGAGTCACCGACCTAAAGCTTGCTACATAGATGGAAGATATTGTATATAAATAAAAAATATAGAAAAGAAAAAAATCAAAGAAAAAATCAGAAAAATCAAAAAATTTATTCCATTACTACAAAAGGTGTGAAATCTGATAAAACTTTAGGACAAAAATATTACTCTCTTATCAACTGCACTTATGACTGTTATGGGCGAAATGAGTTGTTTAATATTTTGTTAACTGTGTATATGGAGAATGGTAAAAATAATCGGAGAATTTACTTATTCAGTAATTTAGAATGAAATAAAACAACTAATAAACTTGGAGTAGAAGTTTCACCTAATTAGTCACTAACTTCTTTATTCTCTTTTCTCTTGTCTTTTTGCTTTTGTGTGCATTAGTTTCACTACATTTTTACTTTTATAAAATGTTTATGGGTATCATTGCTGTAAACCCTCACGAGACTACAACTCGTCCACTAGGGACACCTAGGGGTTTAAAGGCTTGTTGCATAGCTAAATGCAATCGTGATCCCTACGAAAGTGGCTTAGTTAATTTTTATTATGTTATTTTATTTTGCTCGAGGACTAGCAAAATGTTAGGTTTGGGGGGTGATGAGTGATAAATGTATCACTATTTCCCACTCATTTAACTTAATATTTTGTATAGTTTCTTGAGTTTTGTGAATATTTTGATGTGTTTTGTGTTATTTTGTAGATAAATAAAGTTTCAGGACATTCTGGAGGTAATTTGGAGCAAAGCTGTGAAATTTGGTGAAATTTGGCAAAAAGGGTATTTTGGTAATTTTGGACGTCCCGACACCGAGGGTATTTTGGTAATTGCACCACCATGCCACATGTCAAAGATTCAACGAGCCGTCATTTTTAACACACCATGCCACGTGTCGAAAATTCAACGATCCAAAAAAAAATAATAAAAAAATAAAAATCAGAAAAATAATAAAAAAATAAAAATCAGAAAAATAATAATAAAAAATTAGATTTTTTTGCCTATAAATAGATTTCGAATTTTTATTTTCAAATGTACCTCTTCCTCTGAAATCCTTATAAATAAATAGAGAGTTCTTCATATTTTCTTCTTTTATTCAGTTTTATTTACGCTTTGTAGTAGTAATTCTATTTTACCATGAGGGAGTAACCTCACCATGCTGAGGTAATAAGGTAATACTTGTACTTTTTCTATTTAGATTAATCTCCCTTAAAATATAATATATAAACTATTTAAAATCTGAATTAATAAAAGATACCGCCATACTGGACGGTTGGTTTAAGTTTATATTTCTGTTCCGCCTTATGGCTGTTATATTTGAATTTGACTTAATCAGGATACCGCCATTCCGGACGGTTGGTTTAAAATATCACAAGTTAATATATTATTATTTTATGGGAGATATCTAAATAGTATATAGTAGAAGTTATTTCCTTTTACCTTAGCATTTCATTTATTTCTTTTGCAATTTAATTACTTTCTGCAATTTCATTTTATGTCTTTTAAGTTTTTATCAGTTTTAGTTATGTATAGTAACTAAGTTAAATATCCAGGGTTGTGATTAAATCTAATATCACCGGATTTAAAAAGGGTTAGATTATAGTTTGAGTAACTAAAAAGATTATTTGTTGAGTCATAACCTTAATGTCTTTTATTAACTGATCACTAATAAAATTGATTAGATAAAACTTAAAATGAACTAGACATAGGGATTTTAAGTTTAAAGACCTTATACTCAACAATCCACGATCTTCTTTAAGGATAGATAAACCTTTAATAGATTTCCTTACAGGATAGAATATACCTGTCGGGCGCGGGTAGTCATAATTGGAACTTAACCTTAATGAATCTAGGTAATTTAATTGACATAGACATATGGTTCAATTGGATTATATCTAGGTATTTGTAAATGATCATTCGAAAGAGGCTTTTACATAATTTAGTGTTCCAGATTAATAATTCAATAATTTACCCAACTATGATTTAACTACTTCATCTTTTAATTGATATTAGAAAGATTCACAACCCTAGATCTTTGAGTCTTTTATTTTCCTTAGTATTTTCTTTGTCTTTTTATTTATTTACTTATTTAGCAAATCTACAAAATCAAATCAATCAAGCAATCAATTCCCTTCTCCTTATAATTAGATATCTGTAATTAAATAGTATCAACAATTAATAACAACAGTAGGAATTAAGTCCTCGTGGGATCGATATTTTTATACTACTTGAACGATACGTGCGCTTGCGTTATACGTGTGTGTTTACGCCGGTCACTGCTATGTATTTTGGTTTAACACCAACACTAGTACCGCAAAAACACATATGTTTTCAACCCGTCTTCTTGAAGTGCTTCTATTTTTATGTATTTCTCTCTCAGTTCTGGATGCCTTCAAGAGTGCAATGATGAGTTGAATTTATAGTACCTGAAAAGGGTGCATAATAATAGCAATAGTATCTTCCAAAGGACGATTATTAGCTAAACAATAAAATAAATCGTGAAAGGTCAAAAAGTATAGATCTTGTCGGCGAAAATAAAATAAAATGACAAAACAAAGCAAATCAAAGCAATTATTAAGGTAACAGAATTGTGTACGCAATACGCAACTCGCTTAGTATAAATTCATTAGGATGCGTCTCAATTCATTCTTTACTCAGCCATCACAAATGAATTAGTTTTATTCTTTGTGATTACCAACACCATTCCTTCTATCTTAAAATACTCCGTTTGTGCTTTTCCCTGAAAATATCACACAAAATTAAAAACTCTACAACATGTATACATAAAATATGAAAACAAAAATTACAACAAATTGCATGGGTTGCCTCCCTGCTAGCGCTAAATTTTAAGTCTTCAACCAGACGTGACTGAAATCCATCTGTCAAGGAGATTTCAGTGTCGTTTTGGATGTCTGATTAAAGACGATCCCGTGAGCGTTGCTTTTGACGAGTCTCTTCCAACGGTAAATTGGCAAAAAGAATTTTGTCTCATTCAGTACTTGTGCCACCTTTTTTATCTTTGTTGCTCCAATTGTTCCTGAAAAGAAAGAAAGAAAATCAGGAGGTCTCGTATTGTGCTTTACTTGGAATGGGAGTTCCATTCTGTCAAGCTTATGGAGGATATGTGTAATTTGTACTCCCCAAAACAATGATGTTTCTCTTGAATGCTCAAGTTCTTTAAATTGCTCCTCCTTTTGCTCTGCTTCTTTCTCCACCTTTTCTTCACATATGTATTTTAGGATTTCCGCATTCAATTCTTCATTTATCATCTGTGAAATGCATGCTCCATAAGTGTCAACCTGAGGGTGTAAATAGATGTCATATTTTAGGTCTCCATCCCATGTGGTTGATATGACTGGCTCAGGTAGATCTTCTTCAAATATCTGTGCAATGGAAGCTCCAAGATCTTCGTTTTGAGGATACATAATTTCATCCTCAATTTTTGTTGGCACAAACAGCTTTGTGTCTTCATCCTCATCAGAGTCCGAATAATAAAAATCAAATCGAGACTTTACTGGTTCGGGCTCCTTAACTGATACCTCTGATTTTTGATACTGCTCAGCCTCCTCCTTTGTTAAAGTGTTATCGTGAAATGCATGGTACTCGAAGGCTTCATCAATGTCATTTGCTTCATGAGAAATGTAATTCATGTTTTCTGTTAATTGTCTAATTTGATATGTCATTCTCTGTATGGATTCCGCTTGACTCTGAAATTGTGCATCATATTGAGCTTCCTCAAACCAATCTTTGAGCATGTGAATCAAATGATCTTCCTCTGATGGTTCTGGTTCTTGATGAAGATCGTAGGTGGATGGTGGATAAGATGGAAAATATTGTTCTGTGAAATATGTTGGTTCTTCGTACCTTGAACTATTCTGATAATTATACCACCCTGAAAGGTATATGCATTGATTGCTCGGTGGTTACCATCGTATATCTCACATCTTCCCATTGCGTTCTGATGAGCAAATGTAGTATTGCTTGGTTTTGGCATCCAATGATAGTTGTTGGGCTGAACAACAGGCCTCAAAAAACTATATTGTTGCTCCCTGATTTGGGGTTAATCTTCTTCTAGTAAAGCTCGTAATCTTGCAATCTCCCAATGAAGATCCATTTTAACCACTTGAAATACAAAAGAATGAAGTAAAAATTATAGATAAAAGAAAATTAGATACAAGTAAATTAGATAGCTTCAAAATTAATAACTCAAGAAAAATAAGTCCCCGACAACGGCGCCAAAAACTTGATCGCCGTAATCACACCTGTATAACGCAAGTGCACGTTTCGTTCAAGTAATATAAAAATATCGATCCGACGAGCACTTAATTCCTATTGTTATTATTAATTTTTGATACTATTTATTTACAAGTATCTAATTAAAGGGAAAAGAGAATGATTGCTTTTTGGTTGGTTGAATGTGGATTTACTAAATAAATAAAATAAACAAAAGACACAAAGATCTAGGGTTGTGATTCCACACAATATTATTCTAATGATGAATTGATTCTCTTATATATGTGCAATAAATTAGTTTGCTAACCTGGAACACGAAGATATGCAAAAGCCTCTTCCGATGGTCAGATGCAAATACCCAAAATAACCCAATTAATCATATTCCTTTGTTAATCAAGTTACCTGAATTCATTAAGTTCAAGTTCTAATTATGGCTACCCCCACCCGACAGGTATATGTCTATCCTGTAAGAAAATCTATTAAAATGTTATCTATCCTCAAAAAAAATCGTGAGCTATTGAATCTAAGGCTGAAACTTAAAATCCCTTTTCCATGTTCATTTTAAGTTTACCACATCAATCTTATTGGTGATCAGGCAACAAGAAGCATTAAGCTTAAGATTCAATAAACAAATTATAGAATTACCCAATATAGAATTAAATCAATTATTAAGTATGTTAATATTGTGCTTCATCACTTCCCTAGAATAAAAATAAAATGATGGGGGTTATGGGATCTACCTTTACTAATTCTAATTTAGTCTCCCTTATTATAATATAGAAATTATTAGTGATATTACCAACCAACCATACAGGCGGTATCCTCATTAAGTCCAACCGACCATAAAGGTTGTGTTATTATTTTTCTATAAACCAGCCATAAAGGCGGTAATCATCTGTCACCTAATGACCGGCCATAGAGGCGGTGTCACATTATGTAAAATAAATAAAATCATCCATTAAGGTGGTAATCCTTTAATTTAAATTATAATTTCCATATTATAATTAAGGGATATTGATCTAAACTAATATAATAAAAGCTTCACCCTTCCCCCAGGAGAAATCTAACTACAAAACATAAAAGAAAAGAAAAGAAAAGAATCTACTACTATTACTGAAAATAAAAATACATAATTTAAATTACAAAAAATAAACAAACAAGATGCAATCCTTAAATTCCTTACAAAAATCTAAGGAAAGCATGAGAATTAGAAATGAAATGGCTTGGCATTTATAGGAAAATCTAAAGGCTTCCACCAATTTCGCCACCAATTGCTCCACCAAACATTCCACCAAACACTCCACAAAATCCTCCACCAAACACTCCACCAAACATGCCACAAGAAACTCCACAAAACACTCCACCAAACATGCCACAAGAAACTCCACAAAACACTCCACCAAACATGCAAGCATGTTTTGTGGGAGTTTGACAATTGTAAATTGTCATTTTCCATTTTTTTTTATTTTTTCGATAATGACTTTAGTAATTACACAAAACACATTGGATTATTCATTAATTTTGATCTTGAAAACTTCGAAATTCGAAAATATTTAAAATTTCAAAGTAGGTCTTTGAGTTTTCTTTAATCTGCAACTTGAATCAGCGTAATCGGATATCGGATGAAAAAGTTATGGCCAAAATACCAAACTTGCGCAAAATTGGAATTTAGTACTGCACTTTGTGATGCGTACAATAAATTTTCATTTTTTGACATTTTTTGCTCCGGATTTCATCGTTTTAGCCCCAAGTTGATTCCATTAAGTCCCAATATTATTTTTATTTACAAAATAAACAAAAACACATCAAAACATTCATAAAACTCGAGAAACTATACAAAATATTAGGTTAAATGAGTGGGAAATAGTGATATAATTACCACTCATCAACCATCTAGTAGATCGAAATGACTTTCTTTATTTAACATATATTATAAGAATGTCATTTCCATCTGGGTCCAGTCCTATATGATCGCTTCATACAAGGTGCCTTCATTCTCATGTCTCTACATGGACGATCCCGGATCAAGGTCGACATACAAATATAGAATGGATCGCAGCTATAGATAAACCACAAACAAAGTACTCGCTTTGTTTGCTTTCTATGGACTATTTAATTTTACTAACTTCAGACTTAAATCCTCTTGTGTATAACACTCATACACTAAGTCTGAAGGCACATAAGTAATCTAGGGTATTCAAGATGATTTGTAATATGCAAAAATTAAACAAACACTTTGATAAATGAGTAATGCAACGTTTTATTTCAAAACACATAAAACTGTTTACATCACATGTAGCTCTAGGGCATACATTCCAACAATTATCAACATAGAGAATTAAAAATACCACCATACTCCCACTAGCCTTCTTATACACACACGATTCTTCTGAATTCTTGAGAAAACCAGACAATTTGATTATCTCGTCGAATCAAAAATTCCAAGTTCGTGAAGCCTGTTTAAGTCTATAAATGGACTTTTTTCAGCTTGTATACCATGCTTGAGTTTTCGCTGGATGCAAAACTCTCATGTTATTCCATATAGATTTCTTCATCAAGAAATCCATTTAGAAAAGTTATTTTGACATCCATTTGCCAAATCTCATAATCATGATAATAGGAAATTGACAACAAAATCCTTATAAACTTTAGCATTGCAACTGGCGAAAAAGTTTCATCGTAGTTGACACTAGGTCGCTGCGAGTAACCTTTAGCTATCAGTCGGGTCTTAAAGGTTTCGACCTTTCCATCGGGCCATCACTTCCTCTTGTAAATCCATTTACAACCTATAGAAACAATTTATTCAGGAAGCGGAACCAAGTTCCAAACTTGATTCTCATGCATTGAGTCCATCTCGAATTTCATGGAATCTTACCACTTCACGAAGTCGATGTCAACCATCGATGCTCTTTAGGTAAAAAGGTTAGTCTCTTCAACTAAGAGAATATCGAAACTCTTTTCTTATATCAAATATGAGTGTTAAGGAGGTCTAGATACCATTTGTGACATATGGAGTGTGTGTGTTGAAGGTTCTTCATCTTCTTGAACTTCAGGTTCCCCCGTTAGTTCGTTGGTTGCAGGTCGTACTTCATCAAGTTCAACCTGTCTATGATCACCACCTTCAAACAAAAATTCTATTTCTAGAAATTTGACGAAGCTAGCTACGAACACATTTTGATGCTCGATATCATAGAACAAATGTCCTTTCATATTTTAAGGATATCCAACAAACCTAAACTTCTGCCCTCGAGGCAAAAGCTTATTTTGCTGAGCCATCCTAACGTATGCAGGACACCCCCAAATCTTAACATAGCTAAGATTCAGTTTTCTAACGGTCCATATCTTATACGGAGTCATATGAACATCTTTAGAAGGAATCATGTTCAAAAGATGTGAAACAGTTAAAAGAGCATAACCTCATAAGTAATAGGGTAAATCTGTATAACTCAACATCGATCGAACCATATCTAATAAAGTCTGATTTATCCTCTCTGACACTCCATTGTGCTACGGAGCGCCCGGAGGAGTATATTGAGCGAGAATCCTATTCTCCTTTAAATAATAAGTGAACTCTCCACTCATATATTCACCACCTCGATCAGATCATATCATTTAATATATTGACCAGTCTTTTTTTCAACTTCATTTCGGAATACTTTGAACTTTTCAAAGGTTTTCGATTTATGTTTCATCAGATAAACATAACCGTACCGTGATAGATCATCGGTAAAGGTAATGAAGTATGAATAACCACTGTGTGCAGTCTAACTCATGAGACCACATACATCAGAATGTACGAGTTCCAATAAGTCAGTGGCCCGGTGTCCAACACCCGAAAATGGGATTTTGGTCATTTTACCCCGAATACAAGATTCACAAATTGGATAAGGTTCACTGGTGAGATCATATTTCAATTCATCCTTAACCAATTAGGTTAGGCATTTCACGACTATATGACATAATCGTATATGCCAAAGTTCATCATTATTTATATCAGATTGTTTACGTTTTTAATTATTGTATTAAAGATATCTTGTGAGATACACAATATGTAATGACCATGCTCGTTTGGACAACAAAGGATCTGAATATTATAACTATCATATAAATACAAAGAACGATTCTTAATATTTACATTATATCCTTCAATATCTAATACAAAAAGAGACATAATATTCGCCACACATCCTGGCACAAAATAGAAGTCATTTAACAAAAGTTTCCCACTGGGTAAGGGAATCTCAAATATTCCCATAGAAATCGCATTCAGAGAGTCGTCACTCCCGAATCGCAACTGTATATCCCCAGATTTCAGCCGTCTACTTCCCGTCAGCACCTACAATATATTGCAAATGTGAATAAGATAAGCAGAATCTAAAATCCAATTAGATGTCATAGCTTCAGAAGCTAATGAGATATCAATAATAGGAAAAATAAAAGTATCTGATGTAGATTCTCTTTCTTTCCTTATCTGTGCAAGATAGTCCGGACAATTTCTTTTCCAATGTCTGAATTTCTGACAGTGGTAGCACTTATCTTCAGAAGCGCTCTAGAGCTTCGCTACCTTAGTCTGTGGAGGAACATTGAAACCCTTCTTTTACATTCCTTTTGTCTTCTTCCCCTTCGACTTGGATTGGGAAGAAGGAGAATGTGAAGTGGGTTTCGGAAGGTTAGTCGAAACTCATTTCCTTAAATCTTCCTCTACTGTGAGAAGCATCCTATGCAACTCATGGTAAGAGAAGTGAATCCCATTTATGTTGAAGTACATGACGAGCTGGTGATATGACGTAGGGAGTGAATCGAGAATGACACTACGTCCCAGAGTTTCATTGAGAGAGAAATCATGGTGCCTCGATCAAATCGATCAAATAAAGCACATGCGGGTTCACAACCTGCCCTTTATCAAGTTTAAAATGGAACAGTCCCATTGAAACTCTATGAACCACGACCTTTTCCTGGTTCATGAACGATTCACGAAGTTGTGTCATCATGCTATATGCATCGTGCATCTCAAAGTAAGTCTTTTTAAGCTCAGAAGAAAGAGAACTCAAAAAGAATGATTTAACCCTTAAATCATCATCATTCTATCTCTAGAAAGTCTCATGTTCTTCAGGAGATGCATCTGGAGATATAACAAGCGGTAATGGACCTTCCAAAATGTATCCCAGCTGTAGGCACTTCATTTTTGCATATAAGTCCCGATGATGAGTCTCGCATAGAGACACTACCTCTTTAATTGTGGAAGCCACGGGAAACGGATGTTGGAAGGGAAGAGTCAAGAATTGACATTTCTGTTGGATTTAATTCACTGGATTAGCTTCGGGTTCGCTTATTGGACCTCTGTTTCAAAACACATCCTTAGCCCAAACCCCGCAAGACACACATCAAAGCCACACGCCCACCTAGCCCAAGCCCATTAAATCACATCCAAAAATAATTAAAAATATTTAAAACACATCACAAATTAAATTAAATCCAATTAAATTAAATTAAATCTCATTCCAAAATTAAATAAATCATCTTCCTAAATCAAGCCAAATCCCCTTCCTAAATTAAATAAATCCCATGGATCCCTTCCCTAATTAAACCAAATCATATCCCTAACTAAAAAAGAATAAATCAAATTAAATCAAATCACTTCCCTAAATTAAAAGATTTCCTTATCACATACTAATTAAAAATATCTCCCATTAATGCACAAATCATTTTCCTTCTCAAACAAGGATAACCCTTATCTCTTTGCCTATAAAAAGAACCCTTTCACCAATACATCATACCCTGGCTCATTCTCACGAAATCAACCCTTATATTCTAATCCTATTCCCACGCACAACACTGCTCCACGACATCACCCATTCACAACATGCCTCACTAACCTTCACCAAATTCATTCATGCATCAGCACCAGCCCCTTGCCTCACATAACCAGCCAAGCCACTCACTGCCTCACGCCCCAAACATACTCCACTCACATAAGCCACTCATTGCCTCACGCCCCAAACACACTCCACTCACGTAAGCCACTCACAACAACCTTTCACGCCACTACCAACCCACTACATTCACGCCATTGCACACCACTCACAGCAGCCCTCCTCACGCTCAGCATCCTCACAAACATAAAACGCACAAGCCAAGATAGACCACGCCCTTCACGCAAAACCAGCCCTGACCAGCCCCATTCAATGCCACAAACTTTCCTCAAAAACTGCCCCAAAATAGTAACAAAACCGCAACCCCAATCCTCCCAAAAACCCACAAAACAGTCCCATAATTACCAAAAAATAGAGACAAGAAAATACAACACAAACAACAGTGAAACAGAGTGAAAACAACATCCCAAACAGCGAAACATCGAGGAAAAATGTTGGATTAGTGAACCAGGAAAGTTGAGGAACATCAACCCTTCCGATGGCCGTGTAACGCGCTTTCGAGAGACGACAAAAGAGGTTAGACCCGATGGCACCTTCTTTATTTATTATCTTTCGTTTCTTTTATTTATTTTAATATATTATCGCATGAGAGTTGTTTATTGAGGCATGATGTGAATTCCGGATGAACGAAATGCATGTTTTCTTTTGTGGTATATCGGATGGAAACCCAGACGTAAATTCCGTAGCCGAATTCGAATGGACGGTAGTGCGGTTTGCACTTGGGATACAATGCCACGTACCACTTAAGAGACACACGTATTTCGTTTCATCCAACCTTGTATTCGAGCATGATTTAGTCTAGGATGTTATTTATTTTATTTAAGCATAATTTAGTCTAGTATGTTATTTATTTTTTAGCATGATTTAGTTGTTTATTTTTAAGCATGAGTAGTTATTTGTTTTTGCGTTTGGAATTTGCATTAGGTTTATGTTGTTATTTTCTTTTTGCATTATATAATTGAAATAAGTTCATGAGATTGTCGGGTGTTATGAGGACTTACTTTCCAAGCATGCAAACTTAGACATTGTGGATGCTGGAATTCGGCCGAGGTCCACAATCAGAATTTGGAAATAGGGGCACTAACGATCCTGCAAAACAAAGAAGAATGAACGGGAGTAGACTGCCCACCGGTGTGGTAGGTACCGGGGACACTCCGATGCCCAAGTCAGTAGTATGAAATGATCAGTAAATATGTAAAAAGTGAAGTTGAGGTTTATTATTGCCTCAACTTTGTTTGGATAGCCGTGAGGGCAATGACAAAATACTTTCAGAAATGGAGAATGGAACCAATATCTGAATGAATTGTGTCAGACTTGGATGAAAGAAGTTTTAGCTCTGCCTTACTTCTCGAATTTCGTTCCAATTTATAGATGAAAATTATCATCCTTGGCAGCTGGCGTAAGTCCCACCACGTGCTTTGTGTATTTGATAAAAAGTCTGGGCAGGTGGGAATAAGTTTTGTGTCGGGCAAAGTAGAAGAAGAGTAGTTGATATAATTAAGGGTTTTGTATTTAAGCTTATGACTTAATTGTAATACAATAATACAGAAATCTTTTGAGCCTAGTCTTTACTTTCGGGCTTTGCATACCATTTTGGGCTCTGCACACTATTTTGGGCTTTTAAGGTAAAAGACGGTTTTATCCTTGGCCCAATTTTGGTTCGTACAGTTTGTCCCTTACTCTCTAAGTCAAAAAGTTTTGTCTTAGAGAGTATATACATTTGTGTCGTATGATACTAATCATAAAAGCATGTGATAAGAATGTATCACCTTCTGTTGAATGGTTTATAAGAGTATGTACAAAATGTGGGTTTTTGGAATATATCGCATGTATCATCTGGGCAGAGGAAGTCTTAGTCCTAGATTTTGATTCGACTTGACTTATTGGGAATTGTCCCCTGTTTGACTAAACATTATGAAGATTCATGAGTACATATCATACAACTTGTGTCAATTAGAAGAGAGAGTCTAGGACGTTATCTTCACTCGACATGAACCTTATGAGGATCGACTCCTTGTCATCTGATCATTATGAAGATCCATGAGTACAATTGACTCGACATAAGCGATGAGGAACATCCTATGGTCAATTGAACCGAATGTAGGCTCAGGAGTCCCTTTTGACTCGACAAGAGTCATGGGGAATGTCTCTTGGTCGACTGAACCGAATGTAGGTTCAGGAGTTCCACTTGACTCGACAAGAGTCATGGGGAATGTCCCTTGGTCGACTGAACCGACTGTAGGTTCAGGAGTTCCACTTGACTCGACAAGAGTCATGGGGAATGTCCCTTTGTCGACTGAACCGAATGTAGGTTCAGGAGTTCCAGTTGACTCGACAAGAGTCATGGGGAATGTCCCTTGGTCAACTGAACCGAATGTAGGTTCAGGAGTTCCACTTGACTCGACAAGAGTCATGGGGAATGTCCTTTGGTCGACTGAACCGAATGTAGGTTCAGGAGTTCCACTTGACTCGACAAGAGTCATGGGGAATGTCCCTTAGTCGACTGAACTGAATGTAGGTTCAGGAGTTCCACTTGACTCAACAAGAGTCATGGGGAATGTCCCTTGGTCGACTGAACCGAATGTAGGTTCAGGAGTTCCACTTGACTCGACAAGAGCCATGGGGAATGTCCCTTGGTCGACTGAACAGAATGTAGGTTCAGGAGTTAACTTGAATTCACAAGTCCTAGGGATAGTCCCTTGGTCGACTGAACCGAATGTAGGTTCAGGAGTTCCACTTGACTCGAAAAGAGTCATGGGGAATGTCCCTTGGTCGACTGAACCGAATGTAGGTTCAGGAGTTCCACTAGACTCGACAAGAGTCATGGGGAATGTCCCTTGGTCGACTGAACCTAATGTAGGTTCAGGAGTTCCACTTGACTCGACAAGAGCCATGGGGAATGTCCATTGGTCGACTGAACCGAATATAGGTTCAGGACTTAACTTAAATTCACAAGTCCTAGAGAATGTCCCTTGGTCGACTGAACCGAATGTAGGTTCAGGAGTTCCACTTGACCCGACAAGAGTCATGGGGAATGTCCCTTGGTCGACTGAACCGACTGTAGGTTCAGGAGTTCCACTTGACTCGACAACAGTCATGGGGAATGTCCCTTTGTCGACTGAACCAAATGTAGGTTCGGGAGTTCCAGTTGACTCGACAAGAGTCATGGGGAATGTCCCTTTGTCGACTGAACCGAATGTAGGTTCAGGAGTTCCACTTGACTCGACAAGAGTCATGGGGAATGTCTCTTGGTCGACTGAACCAAATGTAGGTTCAGAAGTTCCACTTGACTCGACAAGAGTCTTGGGGAATGTCCTTTGGTCGACTGAACCGAATGTAGGTTCAGGAGTTCCACTTGACTCGACAAGAGTCATGGGGAATGTCCCTTGGTCGACTGAACCGAATGTAGGTTCAGGAGTTCCACTGGACTCGACAAGAGTCATTGGGAATGTCCCTTGGTCGACTGAACCGAATGTAGGTTCAGGAGTTCCACTTGACTCGACAAGAGCCATGGGCAATGTCCCTTGGTCGACTGAACCGAATGTAGGTTCAGGAGTTAACTTAAATTCACAAGTCCTAGGGAATGTCCCTTGGTCGACTGAACCGAATGTAGGTTCAGGAGTTCCACTTGACTCGACAAGAGTCATTGGGAATGTCCCTTGGTCGACTGAACCGGATGTAGGTTCAGGAGTTAACTTGAATGCACAAGCCCTAGGGAATGTCCCTTGGTCGACTGAACCGAATGTAGGTTCAGGAGTTCCACTTGACTCGACAAGAGTCATAGGGAATGTCCCTTGGTCGACTGAACCGAATGTAGGTTCAGGAGTTCCACTTGACTCGACAAGAGTCATGGGGAATGTTCCTTGGTTGACTGAACCGAATGTAGGTTCAGGAGTTCCACTTGACTCGACAAGAGCCATGGGGAATGTCCCTTGGTCGACTGAACCGAATGTAGGTTCAGGAGTTAACTTGAATTCACAAGTCCTAGGGAATGTCCCTTGGTCGACTAAACCGAATGTAGGTTCAGGAGTTCCACTTGACCCGACAAGAGTCATGGGGAATGTCCTTTGGTCGACTGAACCAAATGTAGGTTCAGGAGTTCCACTTGACTCGACAAGAGTCATGGGGAATGTCCCTTGGTTGACTGAACTGAATGTAGGTTCAGGAGTTCCACTTGACTCGACAAGAGTCATGGGGAATATCCCTTGGTTGACTGAACCGAATGTAGGTTCAGGAGTTCCACTTGACTCGACAAGAGCCATGGGGAATGTCCCTTGGTCGACTGAACCGAATGTAGGTGCAGGAGTTAACTTGAATTCACAAGTCCTAGGGAATGTCCCTTGGTCGACTGTACCGAATGTAGGTTCAGGAGTTCCACTTGACTCGACAAGAGTCATGGGAAATGTCCATTGGTCGACTGAACCGAATGTAGGTTCAGGAGTTCCACTTGACTCGACAAGAGTCATGGGGAATGTCTATTGGTCGACTGAACCGAATGTAGGTTCAGGAGTTCCACTTGACTCGACAAGAGCCATGGGGAATGTCCCTTGGTCGACTGAACCGAATGTAGGTTCATGAGTTAACTTGAATTCACAAGTCCTAGGGAATGTCCCTTGGTCGACTGAACCGAATGTAGGTTCAGGAGTTCCACTTGACCCGACAAGAGTCATGGGGAATGTCCCTTGGTCGAATGAACCGACTGTAGGTTAGGAGTTCTACTTGACTCGACAAGAGTCATGGGGAATGTCCCTTTGTCAACTGAACCGAATTTAGGTTCAGGAGTTCCAGTTGACTCGACAAGAGTCATGGCGAATGTCCATTTGTCGACTGAACCGAATGTAGGTTCAGGAGTTCCACTTGACTCGAAGAAGATGGGGAATGTTCCCTTGGTGACTGAACCAAATGTAGGTTCAGGAGTTCCACTTGACTCGACAAGAGTCATGGGAATGTCCTTTGGTCGACTGAACCGAATGTAGGTTCAGGAGTTCCACTTGACTCGACAAGAGTCATGGGGAATGTCCCTTGGTCGACTGAACCGAATGTAGGTTCAGGAGTTCCACTTGACTCGACAAGAGTCATGGGGAATGTCCCTTGGTCGACTGAACCGGATGTAGGTTCAGGAGTTAACTTTAATGCACAAGTCCTAGGGAATGTCCCTTGGTCGACTGAACCGAATGTAGGTTCAGGAGTTCCACTTGACTCGACAAGAGTCATGGGGAATGTCCCTTGGTCGACTGAACTGAATGTAGGTTCAGGAGTTCCACTTGACTCGAAAGAGTCATGGGGAATGTCCCTTGGTCGACTGAACCGAATGTTGGTTCAGGAGTTCTACTTCGAAATGTGTCGAATGCATAATCTATTCAATATTTTTATCATGTGTCGAGCGATTATAAGGCATGCACCGGGGTTTGCCCAATTGTTTTTCTTGAATGAAAATGACCTTCATATCTAATGATGTCGTGTCAAATGGTGAAGGCAGTTGTGAAGAGAATTTTTTGATAATCCAGAATTCATCATTCTATTCGAGGAAATATTTTATATTTCCTAGTTTTTCCACTTGTCGTCTTATGAGGTAAAATCTAACGCGAATAACGAGGAGTCTTTTGGCGAGAAAAGAACCGCCAAAAGAAGTAGTATAAGAGTGGCTTGATGGGTTCATTTGCTTCATTCACAAGATCAACGAGTTGGGAGAAAAAACTTCAAGGCTCCAATGTACTCTTCAAAACTCTCTTCGCGTTCTTCTTTTCCTTTGAATATTCATAGAGTAGCTTCAAACTGTTCTTAGCTAAATTAAGTTGTTTGATCTTTTGAATCATACGTATTTGGTGGATTTGTGTTTGGAGAGAGCGAGTAGGATTTGATCCTTAAGAAACCCAAATTTTAGAAATTATCTGTTTGTAGACTTGTCGAATAGAATATGTCGAGTGGAGAATCTTTAGAAAGTTTAGGCGAACAGATTGATAAATTTGTAGGAGTATCATCGAGTGAATCAACAGAAGAAAAATTATTAAGTGACTGGTCGCGTCAAGAATTATTCCGAGGAGGGACCTGTTACCATTTTGTCACGTGAAATTCCCGTGCATGCAATTCCTATTAGATCATTGGCAGCGGTTGAGGAGTTTAGTGGAGCGGTGAGCACAAGTGAGCCAACCAACTTGCTAACCAAGAACCCAGCTAGTCGAATGACGGCTAGTATGCCGATGGAAATTAGGAGTAAGTACAGATTTCCTAGATCAATGGAGTTGAGAGTACCCTTGCCGACTGAAAGAATAGACTATAAATTCCTGGGTGGATTGGATTTTATGTAGTACCATTTTCTAATGGGCTTAGATTCCCCATTCCGAGGTTAGCTTGGGAAGTTTTGGATCATTATGGGATCGCTCCTTCACAACTGATGCCGAATGCTTGGAGGATTTTATTGTCGATTGAATGCTTAGCATTTGAACAAGGTTTTTTTTGAGGTGAAGGACGTTGTATACTCATACTACCTCAAGGAGCACTTAACTGAAAAAGGGAGATATACTTTGTATCTTCGTCGTAAGAGAGAACAAATAGTTATGGGGCTTCCAACGAACGATAGGGGTAATTGGCAGTCGGATTATTTCTTTGTGAGGAATGAGGGTATCTTTGGGTCGACTGGAATGGGTCGTGTCTCAGAATATTGGAGTGTATTTAGTGAGTATCAGTTCCTTCTATTTATTGATAAGTTATCAATGTTGTTGTCGTTTGATGTTAATGTGTGGATTGTTTGTTATGCAGGTCCATTTCGAAACAGTTTATTCGACAAAACACCTCAAATTTTGTCCAATACTAAAGCTCTTCTTGACCTACCCGTCGAACAAAGAGATTGGAGAATAGTCTTGGTAGAGCAGAGATTAAGGGCAACATTAGTGTGGAAAGAAATCTTCGAATCAGAAGGTACATCTACCCATTTGGCACTTTTTAAACACGTATTGGAAGTCATCTACTGTACTCGGTCGATTCGATCTTTATACGGAAAGGTGTGGTTTATAAAGACTTTAACTCCAAAAGAAATTTTATGCGCATAGGACATGATGTCGAGGCAAATAAAGGTAGCATCAATTGACGAATTAAAAAGCCGAAAGAAGGCTAGGAAGCTTAAGGTAAAGGAGCCAGAAGTGGAGGTTCCAGAACCACAACAAGTTGTGTCGATTGGAACTCCAAAGACTAAAGGGAAGTCGACTGAAATCATTGTCAAAGGGGGAAAAAGGAAAGCGGATGAAATTGAAGACATTGACAATATAATTGTCAGGATTCCATCAGGGTCGACTGCAATTTCTGACCCATCAAGCCTTGACCCTTTTATCAAGAAGCTTCTACTGGAAGAGGATGAACAAAGGCTATCCAAAATTGGCCCCGTCGAGTCAATGAAGAAGGCTGCGGCTTTAAATTACCAAGTAAGAAAGTAAATAAAATTTTTTCATTATGATTTGTAGAATGGATTCTAATAAAGTGCTTTTTCCAGGCAATGGAGTGTAGCTTACACATGCAACGGTATGTCGAATCGAATCTCAGGAAGCAGAGAGAAATGAAAAAATCATTCGCAGCAATGAAAAAGGAAATGGTCCAAATGAAGTCGCTTGGAAAAAAGAATGCAGAATTGGAAAAGGAGTTGAAGGAGGTGAAGGCTACTCTTCAGATGGAAAAGGAAACTTCTGAGGTTACAATATAAGGTTATAAGAATGCATTTGAAAATGTAAAGAAGGAGAATGATGAGTTACTTGAGAATCTTGAAGGGATTGCTCTCGAATCAATGATGAAAGAACGAAGTAATATGATGAAGGATTTCCTTGAAGGGAATACCGCAGCTTGGGAACCAGAGAAATGGATTCAAGAGTATGATCGATTACTGGCAGGAATTTCTTCTTCCAACGAGGGTGATGAGGAAGAGAAAGGCGAAGAGGTCGACTCTAAAGTGGCTGAGAAAGAAATAATTGACGGCAAGGAAGCGGCTGGAGTTCAAGAGATGGACAAGAAGAATAAAGAACTTAGTCGAATGGAAATTGAGCCGACTAGTCATGTTCAAGACATTCCTGCACCTGAAGTTGTTGCTGAATGTATTCCGGAAGAAGCTACCCCGGAAATTTGAATTTCTTTGTAATTTTAATTTTTATATTATCGCCTTTTGTAGAACAATTTGAAGACTTAATGATATTTTGGGATAATATTTCAAACGGGTCTTGATATTAAATAGCAATACATAAAATAGCAAACCACTTTGAATCTTCAAATTTAAACAAATGCATACATAAATTACCGGTAAAATCGCTTAAGGTGAATTGCATTCCAATTGTTGTGAATTTGTCTCCCCTCGGTTGTTTGTAGTTTGTAGGCTCCGTGTCTAACAACTCTTGTGATGATGTATGGCCCTTCCCAATTTGGCCCCATCTTTCCATCTCCAACTTCTTTTGTATTCTGAAATACTCTTCGTAGTACCCAATCCCCTTCCTTGAATGTTCTGCTTCTGACATTTTTGTTGAAATATCTGGTCATTCTTTGTTGATGCGCGCGCTAGTCGAATGGACGCACGATCCCTCAGTTCTTAAATATTTTCCAGGTTAAAGTTCATAAGTTGTTGATTCACATCATGGCTGAGCCATTGGTAACGGGGAGATGGCATAGTTTCTTCAGTTGGTATCACAGCTTCTGTCCCAAATGCAAGAGAGAACGGAGAGTTTCTCCTGTGAGGAACGGATAGTCGTCCTATAGGACCATAAGACTCCTGGTAGTTCATCTGCCCAGGCTCCTTTTGATTTTTCTAATCTTTTCTTTAGAGTATTTAAAATTATCTTGTTGGAAGACTCGGCTTGACCATTGCTTGTGGGAATCGAGGGGTTGAAAAACATAATTTGATCCTCCAATTTTTGCAGAAGTCTTGGAAGTGATTGCTGATAATTGTGAACCATTATCAGTCACAATCTCTTTGGGAACGCCGAATCGACATATGATGTTCTTCCAGACAAATGATTGAACTTCTCTATCTCGTATCTTGGCGAAAGAGTCTGCCTCAATCCACTTTGAAAAATAATCCGTTAACGCCAGCATGTAGACTCGTTGTCCAGGGGCGGTTGGTAGCTTTCCCACAATATCCATTCCCCATTTCATGAATGGCCACGGGGAGAGAGTGGGATTTAATTTCTCAGGAGGGAGATGTGAAATCGGGGCGAACCTTTGACATTTCTCGCATTTCTTCGTATAATTAGCTGAATCAATTCTCATAGTTGGCCAATAATACCCAGTCGAATGGGCGCGTAAAGCGAGGCTACGTCTCCAGAATGATTTCCACATTCTCCTTCATGCAATTCTGACAATACATGCTGTGCTTGATCGTGAGTAAGACATTTTAAGTAGGGTCCAGAGAATGACCTTTTCAACCTGTCCGTTGAATATGGTAAATCTTGCTGCCTGTCTCTGAATCTTTCTTGCTTCGGTTTTATCTTCTGGAAGTAGTCCTTCTTGCAAATAGTTCATGAGTGGCGTCATCCATGAGTCGTTTGATGTGATGGTGGTGATCTCCTTGCTCTCTTTCCAAATTGCTGGCCAATTCAAATACACTACCGGAATGGATTGTGGTTTATCCCCATGCATCGTCGACCCAAGGGTAGCCAATGCGTCTGCTTGTAGTTCTCGCTTCTCCGGAACTTGGGTTATTGTAAATTCTTCAAACGTCGACTGGATTTCTTTCACTTTCATTAAGTAGGATGACATTTGAGGATCTCGTGCTTGATATGAACCTTGGAGTTGGTTGACTATCAGTTGAGAATCTGATACCACTTCTATTCTGCTTGCTCCAAGTTCTTTAGCCAAACTGATTCCTGCTATCAATGCCTCATACTCTGCCTCATTGTTGTAACCCTGAATCCACATTTGATTGCTTGACGTAGTATATCTCCATCAGAAGTAGTGATCACCACCCCAAGACCGCATCCTTTCTTATTGCTGGAACCGTCGACTGCAAGCTTCCAAAGTGATGTGGTCTGGATTGAACTGACTTCTACATCTATTGAAATTTCTGATTGAGACTGAAGTCAGCAACAAAATCAGCCAACGCTTGAGATTTGATTGCTGTCTGGGCTGGTAAGTGATGTCGTGTTCTCCCAATTCGACCGCCCATTTCGTTAATCTTCCAGACAACTCCGGCTTATGAAGAATGCTCCTTAGGGGATACTCTGAATAAACTGTGATCGGGTGTCCTTGAAAGTATGGTCGTAGCTTCCTTGCTGACATTACCAAGGCCAATACTAGTTTTTCCAAATGTGAGTAACGTGATTCCGCATCAAGCAATGCCTTGCTTACGTAGTAGACTGGAAGTTGGGTGTTGTTGTCTTCTCTGATCAAAACAGCGCTCACAGCTTGATCTGAGACTCCTAAGTACAGGAAAAGCCTTTCATTGTCGAGTGGTTTTGACAACAATGGTGGCGACGTTAAGTATCGCTTGAGTTCTTTGAGAGCTTCTTCACAGGCTGGAGTCCATTCAAAGTTTTTTGCTTTTTTTATGGCTGAGAAAACATAAAAACTCTTGTCTGTGGACTTGGAGATGAATCTGTTTAAAGCTGCAATTCTTCCTGCTAGCCGCATAACATCTTTTGGGCAGGTAGGAGAGGGAATTTCAAGAATGGATTTGATTTGATCAGGATTTGCTTCAATGCCTCGTCGCGTGACAACATATCCCAAGAACTTCCCAGAGGCTACTCCAAATGCACATTTTGTTGGATTCAACTTCATCTTCACCCATACTTATTCATTATGTTGAATGCTTCTCCCAAGTGCTATAGATGCTGATCAGATCTTGAAGATTTCACCAGCATGTCGTCTACATAAACCTCCATTGTTTTCCCAATCTGTTGAGAGAACATCTTGTTGACCATTCTTTGATAAGTAGCTCCCGCATTTTTGAGGCCGAAGGGCATCACTTTGTAACAAAAAATGCCTTTATTGGTCACAAAGGCTGTCTTCTCTTGGTCGTCTGAATGCATAAGGATTTGGTTGTACCCAGAATATGCATCCATGAAACTCAACAACAATTCATGCCCGGCTGTAGCATCAACCATTTGATCGATATGTGGCAGTGGGAAAGAATCCTTCGGGCATGCTTTTTTCAGGTCTGTGAAGTCAATACAAACTCTCCATTTTCCATTTTTCTTTCGTACTACCACCACATTGGCTAACCAGTCTGGGAACTGTACTTCTTTAATGGCACCATTTTGTAACTTCTTCATCAATGATCTGATTTCTCTCTGGGGCGAACTTTCTTCTTTTTTGCCGGACAGGAGGGTAGTCTGGATCTATGTGGAGTTGATGGGTGATCAACCCAGGGTCAATCCCTGTCATGTCTTCATGCGACCATGCGAATTGGTCGTGTTGTTTTTGTAAAAATTCACTCAAGTCTGCTCGAAGCTTGGGATCCAGATTTGCTCCTATTTGAGTTTTGTGATTTGCATGTTCTGGATGAATTTGGATCTCGTCCAGTTCTTCAATACTTGGGAGTGTAGGTTCCAAAGGACGAGGCCCGCTCTGTAATTGCTATGCTGAGTGGATCTTAGCTTTCATTGTCTTCTGGTAGCATCCTCTCGAGGCAGTCCTATCACCCATTATTTCCTAAACCCCCCACTTCGTTGGAAACTTTAGAGTTTGATGATGAGTGGATTGCACAGCCCTCATTTCATGAATCCATGGCCTACCGATGATAAGATTGTAGGCAGAAGGACAATCCAAGACTAGGAAAGTAGTCATTTGGTTGATTCCTCCTACGTAGACTGGAAGACTTATTTCTCCCAAAGTAAATTTCTGCTCCCCACTGAATCTGATTAACACCGTTGTTCGTTTGTTAACTTTCCCCAGTTCAGCTCCCATATCCGCTAAGGCGGTTGCAAAGATGATGTTGGCTGAAGATCCAGTATCTACCAGAATCCGTTTGACCATAAAATTCGCCACCTGTAGGGAGATCACTAAAGCATCATGATGAGGGTTCATACTTCCGGAATGCTGTCGTCTGGAAACTCCATCATCAGGTTTGTAAACTTTTTCTCCATAGATACTGTGGAATGATGAGTGTTTGACATGATAGCCCTGGCATGTCGTTTGGCCGCTGAATATGAAACTCCACTGATCTCCGATCCTCCTGAAATGAAATTCACTGTGTTGTCGATTGGTGGAGGTGGAATTGGTGCTTCTTCATGTCCATCCCTCTCACTTCTCTGAGCGAAGGTAGCTTTCCCTTTCTCCGTAAGTAAATCTCTCAGAAATCCCTTGTTCAGCAGCTCGAGGACTTCTAATCTTAATGCCATACATTCAGCCGCGTCGTATGGCCGTAGTCTCGATGGAATTCACACCATTTACTGTGTCTTTCTTTTTGAAGCTTTCTCTGTTGCGTGGAGGCCATCTTACTTCATTTCCCCATCTTTTTTAGTACCAAAACTAATTCTCCTGGAGAAATAGAAAAATTGTAATCTGTGAGTCTTGGCTTTTCTACCTGAACTCTTTCCTGTGCTTTGTATGGCAGAGGTCTTCGATCAAAGTCCATTCGGAGGGGCTGATGTTCTTTCCTTGGGTGACTCCTTTTCTCTGAATGATGCCTAGGTGTCATTCTTGCAAATTCTTTATGTCGTTTGGAAGTATGAGGCTGTTCTCTCATTTTGCACATTGGAGGAATTATCTTTCCTTTTATTCCTATTGTCTTCTTCCCATCTGATTTCGACTTGAGCTCGTGCCATGGCCTGGTCCATTGTGTAGCATCGAAATTTATTAACTTTTTTATAGAGTCCGCTATCACAAAGTAACCCGTTTCTGAAAGCTTCCACAGCTGTCGGCTGATGTAGATCTGGAATTTTTATCCTCTCCTTGTTGAAACGGGCCACGTAGCTTCGCAAGGATTATCCCCTCCGTTGCTGGATGGTACTAAGGTCGTCAGTAATTTTTCAAGTTTGCAAGAGTTGGCAAAATGCTCCACAAACTTGCCTGTTAACTGTTGATAGGACTTGATTAATCTGTATGGTAGATTGATGAACCACGTAAGGGCAGGGCCTCCCAAAGTTTCTCCAAATCCTCTGCACATACCTGCTTCCCATTGAAGAGGAGCTAAGCCAGTTGACATCATTTTGTACTTGTAATGGATGACATGGTCGTCTGGGTCAGTGGATCCATCATATAGTTTCATGTCTGGTGGACTGAACTTCCGCGGTAACTCAACAGATGTGATGTTTTCCGTGAAGGGGTGTCAAAAATGGTTCCAGCTCTGCTTTTCTTTATTGGTAGTTTCACTCCTGGTAGGCTGGACATGATCGCTTCTTTAAATTCCTTCATTTCCCTTCTCATAGCGATGGCAACTTGTTGAGCTTGGTTGATGGGAGAATTTGGCAGGTCCCTCTGGTCCTCATCATTCGATGGAATGTTATCTGTTGTTTCGTTAAATGCTCCCAAGAGATTAACTGGGGTGATACGGTTATTGGGCTGATCTGAGATATCATGATGCCGGGATGGGGAGGAAATTAACTCCAACTGTTTCTGAAGGTTCATGTTGGAATTACGTATGGTTAGATTTTCCTCTTCCAAAGCTTTCAATCTCTTATGTAGCGTGGCCAGTTGTGATGCCATTGGATCGGTTATCTGTTCATTGCTTGAAGCCATGAATGACTAAGCTGTGAGTGTTGGTAGAATACAAAATCTTTGTTTGCAAATTATCGCTAGGGCCCCACGGTGGGCGCCAAATTGTGGATGTTGGAATTCGGCCGAGGTCCACAATCAGAATTTGGAAATAGGGGCACTAACGATCCTGCAAAACAAAGAAGAATGAATGGGAGTAGACTGCCCACCGGTGTGGTAGGTACCGGGGGACACTCCGACGCCCAATTCAGTAGTATGAAATGATCAGTAAATATGTAAAAAGTGAAGTTGAGGTTTATTATTGCCTCAACTTTGTTTGGATGGCCGTGAGGGCAATGACAAATACTTTACTTTCAGAAATGGAGAATGGAACCAATATCTGAATGAATTGTGTCAGACTTGGATGAAATAAGTTTTAGCTCTGCCTTACTTCTCGAATTTCGTTCCAATTTATAGATGAAAATTATCATCCTTGGCAGCTGGCGTAAGTCCCACCACGTGCTTTGTGTGTTTGATAAAAAGTCTGGGCAGGTGGGGAGAAGTTTTGTGTCGGGCAAAGTAGAAGAAGAGTAGTTGATATAATTAGGGTTTTGTATTTAAGCTTATGACTTAATTGTAATACAATAATACAGAAATCTTTTAAGCCAGTCTTTACTGTATTTCGGCGGGCTTTGCATACCATTTTGGGCTCTGCACACTATTTTGGGCTTTTAAGGTAAAAGACGGTTTTATCCTTGGCCCAATTTTGGTTCGTACAGACATAGGATTTATCTTTATGAACATGAACTATATATAGGTTTTTCTTAAGCATGTTGCGTAGATTTGGTAAAGATATTGCACAAATCACATAATTACAAGTGGCATAAGTAAGGGACCATTCCGAACCCAACAGGTTTGAGGTCTTCCATTGCGAGGGGTGGGTGCGGCCTTAAATCTTTGTCCCGGTTCACACCGGGTAGCGACTCCATTTTATTTCTCCGGTTTAGTTCCCTGCGAGCTATTCCGTACTCCAAACTAGGCCGCGAGCCTAGAACAACATCGCCGATTTCTGTGTCCTAGAGTCTGGCGACTCCACTGGGGATAGAGAATTGGCCCTGAAATAATGTCTTGTACTTATTGTGATTTATGCTTTAGTTAACCGTGTTTACCGTGGGTTGAAAGGGGTTTAATCAAAGGCACCTTTTAATGCTAGGTGATGGTTCGATGTCTTCCTTCATTCACTACCTTTCTATAAGGAAAAGTTGTGAAGGCACCGAGATGATCATTACTTGTAGCTCATTGTGACGGACTAGTCTGGAAGACTCGTTGTTTATTCCTGTCACCAAGGCGATAAGAGCCTAAGAGGCTTTGGTATTTAAGAGAGTTCGCTCCACCCTCCCTCTGGGGAATCTACAATAGGAAATCCATTTGACAGTCAGTCACACACCATAACTCGTTGGCATGTACCTTATGGTATAAAAAAGGTGCACTCACTTGGTCGCTCGAACCCTTGAGTGGGGAGTCCTAGTTGTGCGCAATCCTTCGTCAGCGAGAGCCTTTGTCTATACTCTTATAAACCCGCATATGAACCATAGTCATATATCCCATGGAAATTGCCCCTTTATGCTTTTGATAACCATATACATATTATATCTCATGCATCGCATGCATTTCATGCATCTCACGCATACACACATCATGTTAACCCCGTGTCTTAAAAGCCATCATAGATATCCGTTGGGTTAGAAAAAAAAGATTTGTCAAGAAGAGTTTAGTAAACATGGATATCGAGAAAAGGAAGCCGAGAAACATAAAATTTTACGGCAATGATAGAAAGACCATGGTGGGCCCAAGAAAAAAAAAGAAAAAAAATTGTTGTTCTTAGTCCCTAATAATTAGGCATAAGTCCAATGATGAAATCGTTTGCTTTAGGGTGAAATCTTAGAAATGATAAACTCTTGATGTGATTTTATCTGATACTTTGAATGATTGATCTATGTTAGACTCGTAAGCACTTGATTATGGTTCTTAGCAGTGAAAACCTGAGTAGTTAGCAAAGTGACTAGTTGAAGAAATTGTAGGTCGGTGAATGACCGTTCGCCTAAATGTCTATCCTGATTTGTTTGTGTTATGATGTGTGGAATGGTTGAGAAAAGTCTCCAAAAGAAAAGAATTAAACCACCTATAACCGATAAGCGTGAAGCTACCCATGGGCGAGTATTAGGACCACCATGAGGAGAAATGCTACCTTAAAGGGTAGGTGTATTGAAAAAAAAAAGAAAGAAAAGAGAGAAAAAGAAAAGAAAAGAAAAAAGAAGTTCAAAATGAAAAGAAAAAAAGAAATAGACAAAAGAGAAAGAAAACCATACCATATTGAGCACAGAAAAGCAACTGCAGGCATAATTGAGACATCTAGGTTGGTTTGACCCATCGATCCCAATTTTTTGACGAAATCATTGAGTTGGCTCACCTGGGGATGAATCTGCAAAGGAACCTCTGCACACACACACTTTGAGTCTGGCTTAGATCATTTATTCAAGGACTTGGATTTGAGTTGCGTTGAATGTTTTGAAGGTTCTCTGATTTCGACGCGAAGCATCCGTTGAGGACGAAAATATGCTTAGCTATCAAGATTATCTCGTGAGAGGCAGTGTAGTATGAACCATCACGGTGTTAGTATCAGTTTTGGGGATGAGTCACAGGGCGAGGCCCACAATAGCATCAGTATCAGTCTTGCCGGGTATTACACTCTGGGGGCGAGGCCCACATCATTATCAGTATCAGTCTTGCCAGGTATGGCACTCCAGGTATGGAGACACAACATCAGTTTTGCCGGGTATGACACTCCGGGTATGGAGACACAACATCAGTTTTGTCGGGTATGGCACTCCGGGTATGGAGACACAACATCAGTTTTGCCATGTATGGCATTCCGAGTATGGAGACACATCAACATCAGCATCAGCAGACGCCGAAAATGGCACTCCAAAAATGGAGCACGGTTCAAAAATGGACCATTATCTCATCAGACGCCGAAAATGGCACTCCGAAAATGGAGCATGGTTCGGAAATGGACCATCTCTCATCAGTAATGTTTCAGAAATGGACTATATCATATTAAGTAACGGTTCGGAAATGGACCATTCTCACATCAGTAATGGTTCAGAAATGGACCATCTCTCCTCAGTAGTGGTTCAGAACTGGACTATATCTTATCAAGCAACGGTTCAGAAATGGACCATCAAACATCATCAGCTCACCGAAAATGGCACTCCAAAAATAGAGCACGGTTCGGAAATGGACCACTGTCACTCGCCGAAAATGGCATTCTGAAAATGGAGCATGGTTCGAAAATGGACTTTTATCACATCAGCGACACTTCGAAAATGGGGTTAGTATGTCGAAAATGGCTCTCCGAAAATGGAGCATGGTTCGAAAATGGACTATCATCACATCAGCGACACTTCGAAAATGGGGTTAGCATGTCGAAAATGGCACTCCGAAAAATGGAATAAACAATAGGCTACAAGTGAATGATTATCTAGGTGTCTTCACAGCTTTTCCTTAGAGAAAGGTAGTGAATGAAGGAAGACACCAAACCATTACCCAGCCTTAAAAAATGCCTTTGATTAAACCTCTTTTAACCCACAGTAGACACGGTTAATTAAAGCACAAAACATAATATTAGAAGACATTATTTCGGGGCCGATTCTCTATCCCTAGTGGAGTCGTTAGACTGTGGGAACACAAAAACTGGGCGACGCATGCTGTTCCGGGCTCGCGGCTCGGTTGGGAGTACGGAGTAGCCCACGGGGCACTAAACCGGAGAAAGATGGAGTCTCCACCCGGTGTGAACGGGGACAAAAATTTAAGGCCGCACTCACCCCTCGCAAGGGAAGACCTCAAACCGTTGAGTTCGGAATGGTCCCTTACTTATGCCACTTGTAATGAAATGATTTATGCAATAATTTAACCAAGCCTAAACAACAATTATTTCCAAGGATAATTTACTCCTAAATTCGCATGCATAAGTACAAGGCTCATATCTAAGTTTGCATATACCCTATGTCCGAATTTGCATACAACCTATTTGCATATAATCTATGTCCAAATTTGCATGCATAGAGATAAATACGGCTAGCATACAATGTCATAAGCACATTACATTCGATCATAGGCATGCCAGTCGATAATAATTGTACAATCAAGTATGAAAGCAATTGGAATAACGGTGAACATGCAATAGCACACGACAATCTCATGAACATACTTCGATCGTATAATGCGGAAAACAAAGAAGAAACCTAAACATAATGCAAATCCCAAACTCAAAATAAATGACTAATCATGCTTGAAAATGAACAACTAAATAGGCTAAATCATGCTTGAATACCATCTCATGAACACATCAAATAGATAAATGCAGGGATACAAATAGTATGATTGATTACATGATACAAGAGAAATCACCTAATAAACAATTATGCATGACATTTGATGAAAAAGACTCAGTTCAGTGTATGCGCGTTCGTGTAGCGTTGGAACGGTAAACAGAAGGTTCTCGTTCGTGTGGTGTTTGAAAACGCATTCGAACGGGACCAGACCTGATGAAACAAATTCATGCACGTTCGAGTAGCGTTCATAAACATGTTCGAACGGTAAACAGAAGGTTCGCGTTCGAGTAGCGTTCGTAAACGCGTTCGAACGAACTGAGACAGAAAACATGCATTCGTCCGGCGTTCTGAAACGCGTTCGAACAGGGGTTACAGCAGTGACCTCCAAAATGCAGTGAACAACATGACACATACGTGAACGAATAAATAGATAACACCTAATAAATGATACGGGCTAAAAGGCGCGGCAAAACATCGTGGTAAAGGATTTTAACCCCTCGACATGGAGGACCTTTAATCCAACTTACTAAGCCCATGCGCTAAAATCATAATGCGTATAAAAAATAAAGACAATGATATCAGACTTTGTATACCCGATTGAATACATCTTACATTCAACCGAATATACGTCATCCGGCGCGGTAAAACATCTTGGTAAAGGATTTTAACCCCTCTAAACGGAGGACCTTTAATCCAACTTACTAAGCCCATGCGCTAATATCATAATGCATAGAAAAAAATAAAGACAACGATATCGGACTTTGTATACCCGATTGAACACATCTTAATTCAACCGAATATACGTCATCCGGCGCGGCAAAGCATCGTGGTAAAGGATTTTAACCCCTCGAAACGGATGACCTTTAATCCAACTTACTAAGCCCATATGCTTTAACTCATCATTACACAAACAAATAACATGCAAAATTTAAATAACGGATAATAAACGAATCAAAATAACATAAAACAAAATATGCGCCGTTTGCTCAAGTGGTACGTGGAGTTGTATCCCAAGTACAGACCACACTACCGTCCATTCGGATTCGGGTACGGAATTTATGTCTGGGTTTCCATCCTATATACCACAAGAGGCGACACATTTTCTATTTTATTCAAAGCCATAATATGCATCCACAAACGACTCTCATGCGAATAAAACAAATAAAACAATTAAAAGATGGATAAAAATAAATAGAAAGTGCCCTCAGGTCTAACCTTTTTAAAATCGTCTCTCGAAGTACGGTACACGGTCGTCGGAAGGGTTGATGCTTCGCAACCCCCGGTTCACTGAGTGTCTTGGTTTTTGGTCTCTTTTATAGAAAAGGGGAATGGTGAATCCTTGCTTGACAAGGAAGGGATTTGGTGCATTAAAGGAGGATATGATTTGGTGTTATGTAAGGAAAACCAAGGATTGATTGGAGACAAGATTTGGTTAATTAGGAAGTTAATATATTTAATTTGTTTGGTTTAGGCATGATATTTGTTTTATTAGGAAGGGATATATTTGATTGATATTAATTAGGCATGATTTTATGTTAAATTGGTATATGATTTTTAGATTTTATTTAATTTTGTCATGTGTTAAATATATATTTTATTAATTAGATATGTTTTATGGGCTTTGGTGGGCTAATTCGCATTGGGTGTGAGGCTAGCATCAAAACCAGAAATACCGACACCGTTTGAACGCCGATTCGAACGCTACACGAACGCCCGCAATCTGCTTGACGTTCGAACGTGTTCACGAACGCAGCACGAACGAAAATACTAAACTTGTGAAATGAATCTGATGACATGCTTATTCTGAATTTCCCCTTCCGACATTCGTTTCCCGCGACTTCCGTGACTTAAAAGGTAGTGTCTCCAAATGAGACTCATCATAAGGACTTATATGTAAACATGTAGTGCCTACAGTCGCCCCCACTTTGATGGGACTTGTGTAATGTGTAACAGTGACAATCCTATCAAAGTTATGCAATGTATTTTTACTTACTTGGCTCGCCAGCTGCCACCTGACTTGCCTGCTGTCTCGAACTGAGTTGATGATGCAGTGGACCTCGATCTTGGGACACATCCCAATAGCTGCAACCAACAACGGGGGCCTCGACCCTGGGACGCATCCCAATACCGCTGACTAAAGGTGGGCCTCGACCCGGACGCATCCCGAAACTGATGATGCAGTGGGCCTCGATCCTGGGACGCATCCCAATAGCTGCAACCGAAAACGGGGGCTCAAACCATGAGACGCATCCCAATACCGCTGAAAAAGGTGGACCTCGACCCTGGGACGCATCCCAAAACTGATGATGCAGTGGACCTCGATCCTGGGACGCATCCCAATAGCTGCAACCAACAACGGGGGCCTCGACCCTAGGATGCATCCCAATACCACTGAAAAAAGGTGGGCCTCGACCCTCGGACGCATTCCGAAACTGATGATGCAGAGGACCTCGATACTGGGACGCATCCCAATAGTTGCAACCGACAACGGGGGCCTCGACCTTGGGACGCATCCCAATACCGCTGACAAAAGGTGGGCCTCGACCCTGGGACGCATCCCGAAACTGATGATGCAATAGACCTCGATCCTTGGACGCATCCCAATAACTGCAACTGGTATATGTGTTGACGTTGGCCTCAATCCCGGGACGCATCCCCAAGACTGCTGCTAGTATTGATGTGGGCCTCGCCCCTTGGGACGCATCCCAAAACTGATGCTGGTATGTTGATGCTTCTAATCGGCTTGTCCTCGACGCCTTCTCTTTTCTTCTTCAAAACCTGTAAATGCAAAACAAATGCCAAAATATGTTACGTGTATGCATGCATGCATGAGTTTCCTTATCCCGTCGGGTTAGGTTTTCTGCCAAGTCTTCTCTTTCTCAGGCAAAATACTGCTTCAATATGTCCACGTTGATCGGCTCAGTAAACTCGTTACCTTCCAAGTCTGACAGTCTCACTGCCCCATTTCCCATTACTTTCTGTACTATGTAAGGTCCTTCCCAGTTAGGTCTGAACTTTCCTCTCGGATCTGTCATCGACGGCCTTGACTGCTTAAGTACCAAATCACCCTTTTTAATCTTAGTGGGGCGTACCTTCTTATTGAATGCCCGAGCCAACCTCTTCTGATATATCTGCATGTGATGCAAGGACTTCATTCTCTTTTCATCTAGCAGGGCTAACTGTTCAAACCTCTGTGTGGCCCATTCTTGCTCAGGTAACTCTGTTTCTGCTAATACCCTCATTAACCGTATCTCAACCTCCACTGGCAGTACTGCTTCCATCCCGTAGACCAAAGAGTAAGGTGTGGGTCCTGTCGCTGTTCTTACCGATGTTCTGTACCCCCACAAAGCATACGGTAGTTTGTCGGCCCAATCCCTTCAGTTCTCTGTCAACTTGGCCAAAATTGTCTTTATTATCTTGTTGGGTGCCTCAACTGCCCCAATTGCCTGCGGCCTGTACGGTGATGACTTATGATGGCCTATCCTGTATTTCTGTAGCATTGCCTTTGTTTCCCCCTGGAATTGAACTCTGTTATCTGTAACCACATGGTGCAGCATACCATACCGACAAATGAGATTCCGAGCTATAAACTTTGCAATCTATTTCGCTGTAACATTGCGGAATGAATCTGCTTCCACCTAATTTGAGAAATAATCTATTGCCACTACTTTGAAGTGATGCCCGTTCGATGCATTCGGTCGAATCTCTCCAATCATATCAATTCCCCATGCTGAGAAAGGCCACGGTTTTGACAACCCGTGCAACCCTGTGTGCGGAAAATGATTCAAATTACCGTGTGCTTGACAATCATGACAGTGCTTTACCATCTTCGCGCAGTCGGTCTCCATGGTTGACCAGTAAAAACCTTGTCTCATTATCTTACGGGACAGATTCAACCCGTTCATATGCGGACCACATACCCCGATGTGTACTTATTCCATTACCTGCTGAGCCTCTTCTTTTCTCAAACATTTCAACTGAATACCGTTTGCATGCCTCTTGTACAGTTCCCCTTTCAAAATCACATATTGGGAATCTAATTTCTGAATGGCTAATCTGTCTTTTCTGCCTGCTCCCTCCGGGAGTTCCCCGTGTTCTAGATACCTTTGAATGTCGTGATACCAAGGTTTACCATCATCGATCTCCACTTCCAGGACTCTTTCTATCTCATAAACGGGTCTATTTGCTATTGTCAGTACCAACGGTCTCATTACCAACTTCTCTGGATTTTCCCAAGTTGCTGCAAGTGTAGCTAATGCATCCGCCATCTGATTCTCTTCTCGCGGCAAGTGCTGAAACTTACAATCGGGGATAACCTGTGCTAACTTTCTGAGGTGAAAAAGGTAAGGTTTCAACTGTTCTTCTTTCAATTCCCATTCTCCCTGCATCTGTCGGATCACCAGCATCGAATCTCCGTGGACCTTCACGCTCTCAGCCTTGAAGGCTATCAGTGCAGTCAAACCAAAAGCACATGCTTCATACTCGGCCATGTTGTTAGTTACTCTGAACGTCAACCTCTTGGCCAAAGGCAAAGTCTCTCCTCCGGGGGTCACTAGCACGATCCCAATTCCGGCTCCTTTGTAATTCACTGCTCTGTCAAAGTACATTTTCCATCCCTGAACTGCTATTGCCTGGATCTCTTCATCTGGAAATTCAAACTTATGCTGATCCCCTTCAATAGGTTGCATTGCCAGAAACTCTGCTACGGCTCGCCCCTTGATCACTTTGGAAGTGAGGTACTCAATGTCAAACTCTGTCAGAAACACTAACCATCTGTCCAATTTTCCCACTAGCGAAGGCACTGAATGTAGATATTTCAAAGGATTCTCCTTTGCCACTACCTGGATCTTGTAAGATTGGAAGTAATGCCGCAATTTTCTGGATGCCCATACTACTGCCAAACAGATCTTCTCTACTTCTTGATAGCGGGCTTCATACGGAAGCATTTTCTTACTGAGATAGTAGACTGCATGCTCTACCCCGGTCTCATCTGCCTGTACCATCATTGCCCTCAATGCTTCTGATTCTATAGCCAAATACAGTACCAAAGGCTTGCCTGGTCTTGGAGGTTTCAATACATGAGGTTTTACCAAGTATTCTCTGATCTTGTCGAAGGCTGACTGACACTGCTCATTCCATTTCACTGGCTGGTCCTTTCTCAACAGTCTGAAGATAGGCTCACATACTGACGTCAACTTGGCGATGAACCGACTGATATACTGAATCTTCCCAAGGAATGCTCTAACCTCTTTCTCTGTCTTCGGTGCCGGCATCTCAGTAATTGCCTTGATTTTCTCAGAATCTACTTCTATTCCTCCCATTCCCACTGTATGTCCCAACAATTTTCCTGATGTTACCCCAAACACACATTTCTTGGGATTCAGCCGCAAGTTGTATTTGTCAACCCTTTGAAGGAACTTCTCCAGTGCTTCTATATGCCCAATTCTTGTCTCTGATTTCACCATCATGTCATCCACATACACTTCAATCTCTTTGTACATCAGATCGTGGAACAATGTAGTGGCCATCCGCTGATAAGTAGCTCCTGCGTTTTTGAGCCCAAACGGCATTACCTTGTAACAATAAGTACCTCACTCTGTGACGAATGCAGTTTTGTGCTTGTCTTCCTCAGCCATAAGAACCTGATTATACCCTGAAAACCCATCCGTAAATGAATACATGGCAGATAAAGCTGCACTATCAACTAGTACATCAATATGAGGTAGAGGAAAATCATCTTTCGGACAAGCCTTGTTGAGATCTCTGTAATCCACACACATTCTGACTTTCCCGTCTTTCTTCGGCACTGACACAACATTTGTTAACCATTCGGGATACTTTACCACTTCCAGGAACCTCACATCTATCTGTTTCTTAACCTATTCTCTGACCTTCTCAGCCCACTCAGGTCTCATCCGTCAAAGTTTCTGTTTCACTGGCTTCATATTCGGATAAGTTGGTATTGTGTGATGGGCAATGCTTCTGTCTACCCCAGGCATGTCCTCGTAAGACCAAGCAAACACTTTGGCATATCTGACCAATATTTCTTCTAATTTCTCTCGCTCTTCAGTGGTAACTTCACTTGCAATCAGAATTTCCTTAGGATTCTCAGGCATGCCCAAGTTAAATGCATTCGTTCTGGTGGAGCTGATATCAAATATACTCAAGCCATGCAAGTTAGAGGAAAAAGACTCGGGTAAATAAGCAAAATGATTGTCTTTATTGCTAATTAATGCGGTAGTACACTCAAATAAATCAGGAAGATAAATGTCTTCATCATCGGCAGACACTTCATCCTCCGTAACCAGGTTCTTCTCAGACTTCTTATCCTCTTCGAGTCAGGCTCTCCAACTTCATCAATTATTCTTTCTAATTCTCTTCCTCCACAGCTTCTTTGGTCAGCAGCTTCTTACCCAACATATCCTGAAAGATCTCAAATCCAGGCACCACAATCCCATTAACTTCTATTGGTTCGGGCTCACCTTGATACCCCGAAGCCTTCACAAAGCATGCCATCAATTTCAGCCCTTTCTTTTTAACATTCGGCTTTTCTTCCTCAGATTTGTACCCCAAACCCCTTCGAGTAGTCTGTCCTCTAAAGTCTGGCAGTTTTGAACCCTCACCCGGCTCAAACTTCATTTTTCCCATGATCCTAGCTACCTTAGGATCCACCCATTCCTCAAAAGTTGCCGACACTTGGAACCTCGTGAAAGGTTGTATTTCCAAAGCAGCCACAACATTGTCTACCTCAGCTCGGATGGTGACAATTTCTCCCCCATACGGGAACTTAATTATTTGATGCAGAGTGGAGGGCACGCCCTCAAACTTATGAAACCAAGGCCTTCCCAACAACAAGGCAAAAGTCGCTGGGATATCCAGCACTGTGAACTCAACTCCATCCTCAATAGGACCAACCTTGACCGCTGCTACAAATGTACCCTCAACTCCTCGCTTACTGTCATCATAAGCCTTGATAGTCATACTATAGGGATCTAGATCTGTTGTCTTTATACCCAGCTTGGCCAAAATCTTCAATGGGCACACATTAATGGATGAGCCGTCATCCACCATCACACAAGAGGTCCTTTTACCCCTTACTTCAGCTCTGATAAACAAAGGTCTATTATGGTTTCTCCCCTCAGCTGGGAGTTCTTCCTCAGAAAAAGTGATTGTCTGCAAAGCCTCCTTTTGCACTGATCCAACAAATATTGCGGGGTTGGCATCCTCCATCACCACTATCTTGCTTAAGGCCTCAACCATGGCCTGTCTGTGCTCCTGAGATGCACACAACAAATCCCAGATACTCACTTGTGCTCGGGTTTTCCTCAACTATTGCAGCACTACATCTCCCTAGGCATTTTCTGTATTCTCAACCACTTTTCTACCCTCTGATAACACTCTTTTACCCTTCTGAGTCATATCATTGTAGAAACGCCCACTGCGTGTCATTCCCCTCACTTCTTCTTCATCACTACTGGAGAAGTCTTCCCAAAAATTCTACCTCCATTCTGTCTCATCTTCACTGTTACTATCCCAAATTCCAAGGCAATAGGTTTGGTAGTCAAAGGATTTGAGGACAAGGCTTTCGGGTAGGCCAGAGTTTATCATATAGGTCGGTGGGGGGACAAAATGGTAATTTGGTAGGGGATTTTGGTGTGTGTTGGGGCGTTCTGTTTCAGGGTCGGGTATCTTTTTGGAGTCTATAAGGTATTGGATTTCATGGCGGAGGCAGGCACAATTGTCAGTGTCATGGCCTTTCTGTTGGTGGAAGTGACAGTATTGGCTTAGGTCGAGATGTGGTGGTGGAGGGTTGGGAAGTGGTTTGGTCTCCAGGGGTTTCAGAAGTCCTTGTCTTTTTAATTTCTCCAGCACCTTATACAAGGGTCTCCCTAAGTTGGAGAATCTCCGATTCCGGATGGCAGTAATCTCCGCAGAAACAGGTTTGGTACCTGATGTTCCCCCAATAGGCCTCCTACTTAGGCCATAAAACTTCATGTTCTCTGCTTCTTCTTCTTCAATATCCATGACAGTTTCCCTCAACTGTCGGAAGTCATTGATCATGAAGGTCATCCTCCTAAGTTTCCCATAGATGGAGGGCTTGGTGCCCTTGATAATCATCTTAATTTGGTCTTTCTCTGAGGGCCGAGTCTGCATCTTTAGGAGCTAGCTTCTCCAGCGGTCTACATACTCTTTGAAGCTTTCCTCCAGCTTCTGCTTAGTGTTCTCCAAATCTCGGAGCGACAAATCAATTTCCAGATCTGTAACATATTGCTTCAGAAAAGCATCAGCCAATTCCCTCCAATCTTCCCTAATCTTCTTCTCGAGGCTGTGATACCAAACTACCGGCGCTCCCTCAAGTGACATCCCAAACATTTTCTACACTTGAAGCTTGGATAAACCTACTAAACTCATAACTGAAACATACTTACGGAGATGGACCCTCGGATCCCCATTCCCGTTGAACTTTGGCAACTGTTCTTCGAAGGTCATTGCCTCATAATCTAGCAAATCTTCATGTTTACCCCTCATTTTGCGGGTTACTGTTTCAACCTGATCTCGAAGCTTCTGAAATTTTGCCTGAGACCCAATCACTCTGCCTGTTGCATACTCTGTCATGTCGTTATCAAAAGCGGGGATATCATCCCCTAACCCATTCAAGGCTCCTCGTGCCTCACATTCTCATAATTCCCCCCAGCACGGGGTACAGCCATACCGGCCACAGCGGTAGTCAAGGCTTGCAACTGTTCAGTAATTTTGGCGAGACCGTTTTCCAACTGATCTATCTGGGATACCTCATTATCGGATGTACTCATATCTGTTACCGGTCTTTTAGTGAGTCTTCCCTCTTTCCTAACCCAACAGAAATCTATGATGTCTTTTATAGACATAGAGGGTGTTAACAGGATATATGTATGCATGAGATGAATGAGATGCATGCGATATAAGGAATATATCAACTCATTAAGACTTTCACACAAATCGACCCATCATCATTATAGAAGCTTTTGGGTTGTCATAGGAGTGAACTCGTCCAGGTTTAAATGGCCCAACAAGTTCACATCTTATGGCAAGAAGTCCAACCGCATCCAAATGATAATGTTCCCAAACACAAACATATAATGGCCCATCGGTGTTTTAGAAGCTTTTGGCCCAATCATCATAAGATACGTTCTTGTCCCAGTTTAAATGGCCCAACAAGCCCATACCTCATGACAAAAGGTCTGAATGGATCCAAACGACAATGTTCCCAAATGTAAGCATACATAATTAATTTCTACAGAGTGGCCCATCAACATTTCAGAAGCTTTTGGCCCAATTGTCATAGGATACGAACTCGTCCCAGTTTAAATGGCCCAACAAGTCCGCATTTCTGATAAGGAGCCCAACTGCATCCAAATGAGGATGGTCCACAAGCACAAGGAAATAGTTGCTATAGGCCATATAACCCCGGTCTACGTGTGGGTTTGCGGGAGTGTAGACAAAGACTCTCGCTTGCGAAGGATTGCCCACAACTAGGTCTCCCCACTCAAGGGTTCGAGCGACCAAGTGAGCGCACCTTTTTTATACCTTACAGTACGTGCCAATGAGTTATGGTGTGTGACTGACTGTCAGATGGATTTCCCGTTGTAGATTCCCCAGAGGGAGGGTGGAGCAAGGCTCTCTTAAGTACCCAAGCCTCTTAGGCTCTTATCGCTTGGTGAAAGGAATAAACAACGAGTCCTCCAAATTAGTCCATGACAATAGGCTACAAGTAAATGATTATCTAGGTGCCTTCACAGCTTTTCCTTATAGAAAGGTAGTGAATGAAGGAAGACACCAAACCATTACCCAGCCTTAAAAAATACCTTTGATTAAACCCCTTTTAACCCACAGTAGACACGGTTAATTAAAGCACAAATCATAATATTACAAGACATTATTTCAGGGCCGATTCTCTATCCCCAGTGGAGTCGCCAGACTGTGGGAACACAGAAACTGGATGACGCATGCTGTTCCGGGCTCGCGGCCCGGTTGGGAATACGGAGTAGCCCACGGGGGACTAAACCGGAGAATGATGGAGTCGCCACCCAGTGTGAACCGGGACAAAGATTTAAGGCCGCACTCACCCCTCGCAAGGGAAGACCTCAAACCGTTGGGTTCGGAATGGTCACTTACTTATACCACTTGTAATGAAATGATTTAATTTAACCAAGCCTAAACAACAATTATTTCCAAGGATAATTTACTCCTAAATTCGCATGCATAAGTACAAGGCTCATATCTAAGTTTGCATATAACCTATGTCCGAATTTGCATACAACCTATTTGCATATAATCTATGTCCAGATTTGCATGCATAGAGATAAATACGGCTAGCATACAATGTCATAAGCATATTACATTCGATCATAGGCATGCCAGTAGATAATAATTGTACAATCAAGCATGAAAGCAATTGGAATAACGGCAAACATACAATAGCACACGGAAATCTCATGAACATACTTCGATCTTATAATGCGGAAAACAAAGAACAACCTAAACATAATGCAAATCCAAACGCAAAATAAATGACTAATCATGCTTGAAAATGAACAACTAAATAGGCTAAATCATGCTTGAATACCATCTCATGACACATCAATAGATCAATGCAGGGATACAAATAGTATGATTGATTACATGATACAAGAGAAATAACCAAAGAAACAATTATGCATGACATGTGATGAAAAAGACTCAGTTCAGTGTATGCGCGTTCGTGTAGCGTTCGAAAATGCGTTCGAACGGTAAACAGAAGGTTCTCGTTCATGTGGCATTTGATAACTCGTTCGAACGGGACCAGACCTGATTAAACAAATGCATGCGCGTTCGAGTAGCGTTCGTAAATGCGTTCGAATGGTAAACAGAAAGTTCACGTTCGAGTAGCATTCGTAAACGCATTCGAACAAACTGAGACAGAAAACATGCATTCGTCCGGCGTTCTGAAACGCGTTCGAATGGGGTTATAGTAGTGACCTCCAAAATACAGTGAACAACATGACACATACGTGAACGGATGAATAGATAACACCTAATATATGATACAGGCTAAAAGCGTGGCAAAACATCGTGGTAAAGGATTTTAACCCCTCGACGATGAGGACTTTTAATCTAACTTACTAAGCCTATGCGCTAAAATCATAATGCGTATAAAAAATAAAGACAATGATATCGGACTTTGTATACCCGATTGAACACATATTACATTCAACCGAATATACGTCATCCGGCGCGACAAAGCATCGTGGTAAAGGATTTTAACCCCTCGAAATGGAGGACCTTTAATCTAACTTACTAAGCCCATGCACTAATATCATAATGCATAGAAAAAAATAAAGACAACGATATCGGACTTTGTATACCCGATTGAACACATTTTACATTCAACAGAATATACGTCATCCGGCGCGGCAAAGCATCGTGGTAAAGGATTTTAACCCCTCGAAATAGATGACCTTTAATCCAACTTACTAAGCCCATACGCTTATCTCATCATTACACAAACAAATAACATGCAGAATTTAAATAACGGATAATAAACGAATCAAAACAACATAAAACAAAATATGCGCCGTTTGCTCAAGTGGTACGTGGAGTTGTATCCCAAGTACAGACCGCACTACCATCCATTCGGATTCGGCTATAGAATTTATGTCTGGGTTTCCATCCTATATAACACAAGAGGTGACACATTTTCCATTTTATTCAAAGCCACAACATACATCCACAAATGACTCTCATGCGAATAAAATAAATAAAACAATTAAAAGATGGATAAAAATAAATAGAAAGTGCCCTCAGGTCTAACCTTTTTAAAATCGTCTCTCGGAAGTACGGTACACAGTCGTCGGAAGGGTTGATGTTAGTGTTCCTAGAACATGCTAAGGATCTAATAATCAAGAAAACATGTTCATAAATTCAAAATAAGTTGCGGAATTACTTACATTGAATGGATTTGAGCTTTTAAAATATTTGAGAAGAAGATCCAAGATCCAAGATGCTTTCTTTGTTGATTCCAAGCTTTGAGTTGAAGATCTCCAAGATCTTTCCTTTGTTGATTCCAAGCTTTGAGTGATGATTCCAACTCTTGAAGTAGTTTCCCTATCACCTTAGTTGATTTCTCCAAGTGCTAGCTTTATTGATTTTGCCACAAAATCAAAGAGAGGGAGGAGGCATATTCACGCCCAAATGGAGGCTTCTTGTTCACGCCCATATGCCTTTGCCAACTACCCTCCCAACTACCACATGTGAAGTGGGCCCCACATTTGAATTCAAAATTCAAATGTCTCTACGAACATTTGTCGCGGCTCGGTTCCGTTTAATCTGATTAAACGAACTTTCGTCGCTAAATAATTAAATCTAATTTAATTAAATAACGATGCCTCGTAAATATATTACGAATGTCGTTTATGAATTAATTCTAAATTAATTCATTCGTTCGTATTAAAGTCCGACTTTAATTCCGTAATGAAATCCAATTCATATTAATATATCCAATATATTAATTTTAGCCCATACGAATAAATTAAATAGAAAAATCAAATTTAACTATTAAATTTATTCTACCGATTAATTCCAAATTAATCGCGTTCTCTCTCTTCCGAACACATTTAATCCCAGATTAAATAATACCTCAATTAATCCCAGATTAATTTTCTCCATCTTAATTAATCCAGATTAATTATCTCACTTAATTAATCCCAGATTAATTCTAATTAAATCAACTGTCATCGGTGAATCTTTGGGAAGCGACCCAAGAGATCCCTGGATATGTTGGCAGTAAATACGGTCATCGAATTATCCGAATAAATACGTACCTCGTACCACGTGCTTACCGATTTACAAGACATGGTTGGCTTCTAGCAAAACACCGTGCCTACCCAATTCTCCAGAAATATTCTTACTGGAATATATAATCTATGTCAGGCGTAGTATACGTAGTATTACGTATTGCGATCCAGTATCGAATGTCACGTGCTAGGCCTGGGGCTGGAATTGTGTCTGCCCCGTATGAAGCACATGTCGGATGTCTGGTAACTAGTATTGTAATCGGATATACATGACCTTGTCAATACCCCGATGGCTGCATCACTTAAGAGTACTAATACCGTATCCTACGTGACATCATCTCCACTATGACTGGAGTGACACTTCCGTCTTGACATCACACCCAATACTCCACGATTCTCAATATACCCAGCATTGGCGTACACAGAACCGGTTAAAGCCCTGAACTGTTGGACAAAAACCCATAGCGTCACTATTTGCACAGATCATTGTGTTGTTGTAGCAAATTAACTATGTGACAAGGAAATTACACTCTCATCATTTGTGATTAGATCACCATATATATATAAATGAAGAGAGGTCCCTATGATTAGTTCCTGGACTGAGAATGATATGAGACAGTATCAGTCCCCGAAGGTTTAATCATTAAAAATCCCTAGCCGTAGTATTATCGAGACTGGACATCGATAATGCGGAATAGGCTAGTATTGCACTTGTGTGCGTTGTGAGGGCACAACGGCATAGTTCTCATATATATAAGTATCAGATACTTATGCAAGTGCGATAGGAGGTCGTGTTTCACCGATGGTACGGGAAACAGCTTCGCTCTGGATAGACCCCTCGGAATCCCATTGGTATTATGACTATGTGTCTATAGGAGGCCGAAATCAAGGTAGGTGTGTATAGTCTTAACCTGAGACTTGCATCGCTAATACTTACGATAATCGATAGACTTTGGTCTTGGTGGTACAGGGCTTTAACCGGTTCTGCGTACACCACTTCTGGGTTTATCAGAGAGTCGTAGTGTATTGGATGTGATGTCAAGACGAAAGTATCACTTCAGTCATAGTGGAGATGATGTCACACAGGATACGGTACTAGTGCCCTTGAGTGATGCGCATCCAATCGGGGTATTGTGACCAGGTCATGAATATCCGATTATAGAGACTATGTTACCAGACATCCGATATGTGTTTCGGACGGGGCATACACTTATCCAGCCCCAGCCCTAGCACGTGACTATCCGATACTGGGCCGATATGCCCAATACAATTATATACTACGCTTGATACAGATCATAATATTCTTAAATGGATATGTCCGGAGAATTGGGTAGACTTGGTACTTTGCTAGGAGTCGACCTTGTCTCGTAAATCGGTAGAACGTAGTACTTGGTACGTACGTGATTCAGATACTCCGACGACCGCATTTACTGCCAACTATCCGGGGATCTCATGGGTCGCTTCCCGATAATCCACCGATGACGCATAACTCGCACTCTTAAATAATCTGGGATTATATAGAAGAGAGAGAAAATTAATCTAGGATTAATTACGGAGATATTTTATCTAGGATAAAATATCGTCTAGAGAGAGATAATGATTAATTTGGAATTAATCGGTAAATTAATATATTTGATATATTAAACGAACTTAGATTTCGACGCGGAATTAAAATTAGATTTTAATTCGGGCGAACGAATTAATTTAGAATTAATTTGTTAGCGACGTGAATAGTGAATTCGCTAGGCGTAATCATTTAATTACGACGCAACGGAAAGTTCGTTAATTTGGAATTAGCGAACCCGAGCCCGAGTGTGATTGCGAGCGCATTCGTATTTCGAATTCGAGTGCGGCAACGCAAGTCGCATCAAGCGTCAAACCATTAGTCGCATCAAGCGTCAAATCACTTGTCACTTTGAGTGATGTGACTTGTGATGGAGTTGACATGAATAGTGAAAGCTAGTGGAGGGAAAAATTTTTGGTTTTTGGCTCCAAAATTCATTTAATTTATTGGATAAAATTAAATGGAAATTGATTATTATTTTGGGAAAATATATAATCAAAAGCTTTTACAACTTTTACACAAGTCAACACACATCTCTCTCTCTTTTTTTTTTCTCTTCTCCTCACGCCCAAAACAGCAAAAACTTACTGGTTTTTCATCAAGAAAAACGTGAGCAAGGGATGCCAAGAGTTGGGTTTTTGTGGCAAAAACCGCAAGTGCTAGCACACTACGAGACTTGCGAAGGTGGTAGGGAGGTTCACCCATGAGCCGGGATCCGTCGGACGAGGCTTGGAGCTCCCTTTATCAGCTCAAAATCTGATTTGTGAGAGCAGTGGACTGTTGCAGTGGCGCCACCAAAACAGTGAGCAAAATGGCTTCATTCGTCTCCAAATCGACTCAACCGATCGATGTGAGTATTCCGCTACCTCCGTTGATGTGTTCACACTGTTTTCATGTCTTGTTTGATCTTGGGACCTAGATAATAACCAACAATGGTATCAGAGCTATAGGTTCAAGCATGAAATTGTAGGGCTTAAAATTTGGGTAAATGTTTGTTGAGCATGATTTGAATAAATTGATTGTTTAAGTATGCTTATAACATGTTTAATTTCATTTTGGTTGGACCATTTGTTGAAAAATGATTTGGAATTATTTTCCCCCAAATTGATTACTTTGGTCGAATGTATTATCTATTTTGGGTTCTTGGAAATTTTTTGTTTTTGATTCATTAGATGAATTGGAATCATAATGTTTGATGTTAATTTGAGGTCAATTGGATTGTACTTTGAATTGGACAAAAAACCCCAAAATCTTATGTGGCCGAATGTAACTATGCCCTAATGTCTTGGTATTTTTTGATTTTATGACATTGGATGTGTATGAAATCATTTAGGATGTTGATTTAATGTCGATTGTGGCTTCGATTGGATTGAAACCAAATCGGACACAAAATCCATCCTTTGCCGAGAGCATAAAGCATGTAATGGGTTTGACTTTTTCATTTATGTGTTGGACATATAATAATGAATTGAGTATGATAATTGGACTAATTTAGTGTTTTGGAAATGTTGATTTAGTTGATTAATCATGAAATGCACTTTAGGTTAATTGAATATGAAATTAGATTTTGTATATTTAATTAATTGGGCCTAATTTTGGAAATTGGACTTTAAAGTTGTAATTGGGCTTATTGGCTTGATTTTATCAAGTTGGGTTTAGGCCAAGTGGATTGGATCCAATTGGGCCCAAAACCTTAACCATAAAGCCCAAATGCGACTAATGAACCTTTAAAGTTCAATTGGGCCTAATGGGCCTAAATTGATTTCTAGGCTTATGGGGTTACTCCTTGATTGGGCTTTGGTTGCCGAAGCCCATGCCTTAAAGAAATTAATTGAAAGCCCATTGGACTTGAATTGAATTGACATTGGACGTTAATCGGTCTTTGAGACGCGTTACGATTAAATTTGGAATTTAAATCGTAAAAGGTTTATTAATAAAGTGTAATGTTTAATTTGGAATTGAATAGTGAATTAGTATTAAGTACATGTTAAATTAGATTTAATAATGTAGTTTAATTTAATTCATGAATTTGTACTTTAAGTACTTATTCGCAAAAACGAGTTTGACTCGAACAAAATCAAATCGTTGTTTGAACATTGGATGATCACTTAATTATCAGATTAATTAATTTGATTAGATTGATTGATAGCATGCTTATGTGTGTGAATACGTGGTTGTGTTGAATGAATAATGTATATCGGATGGATATTAGATGGGTGGGCAATTTTAGAAATTGTTGTAATAAATTCGATTTATTAAATTGGACCTGCGTGTCCAGCCTTATCACCTCTATTCTCTTTGTATTCTCTTCTCACCTATTCCCCTCCATGTAAATGAGGTTTCTTTAGAAGTGTAGTGTAACAGGTAGAAGTAATACAAGTGCTAGCTTGAGTGAGAAAGGGAGAGATTTGATCTAGGATCAATGTGTAAAGTATCCATCCGCATATCATTATTATTTATTTTCATACTCGCTTTATTATGTATTTAGAATGCATGTTTAAGGGTGTATGATGATGAGACCTAAACAAAGATAATTAAATTGGTAGCCAATTTGCACGCGAAAAACCCTCGTTAAATATCAAGCGTTTATTTTCCTTCCATTGAGTGATTCTTACTCAAGATCCGAGATTGGCAGGGGTTGTTGGCCAAAGTCAAGCCCTGTCCGTCGAAGATGTGTTTAATCACGAGGCTTTGTTCTATATCGGTGTCGTGTCCAAGTTGTGGTTGTTGGCCAGATAGTCAAGACCACTTCTTGTCCATTGACATTGATTACGAAGCTTCCATGTCAATGGGTCCGCGCTTGACTGGAATCACTAGGTTTGTTGTGCCAAAGCCAAGGCCTAGTTGATTCAGAGGAAAAAGGTTAGGGTATATATTCGATATATAGGCATATAAGATATATGTTTGGGACTTGGATGTCCACCTACTGGATCTAGTAATCAATGTAATTGAGGTTAATTAATTTAAATCATATTTGATTGTATAGTTGGACTATGATAATCATTATAATAAATAGTACCACAAATCGTTGATTAAATAGTTGGACTATTAGAATCAAGATTAAAAATGAAAGATTGGACATTTAAATATAATCTTGGATTAAAATATTTAAATGGTTTAACTTTCAAATGGGAATATTTTCAGGATGGTCCTGGAAATAAATAATAGGTTACTTTATTGATAAAATAACTTATTATACCTAAGTCTAAAATTAAGCAAATAAGTAGAGCATAAATCTTTGGAAGTTATGTGATGATGACTTTAGTGCTTAATTAATATACTTGTCATAAATCTATCTTTAGATTTAAAAGGTATTAAAATTGCAATTTATAATTCTTGGAGAATTAATTGACTTCTAGAGGTGAAAAGTCAAAGTTTGCAATTGGGCATGTTGCACAAGGTGCATATCGTTTCGATATTCCGAAACCCAAGGCTTGGCCAAAGGTTTGTGAAATATTGAAAAGATAATTGACATATCCAAAGTGACTACCATTTGGATATGGAAGACACGAAGGAATTAAAGAAAGGGCGAGGCTCTGACTTTAAAATATTTGTCAAAGTTATGTTCACTACTAGTATTGAAATTAGATTTTAAATACTTAGTGAGGTACATAAAATATATGTATTGATGTTCAGAATCTGCTATGAGCAGGATACTGACTTCAAGCTGAGATTTCTCTGCGAATCGGAAACGGGACGAAAGTCGCTGTTTCGACCGTAGATACCTAATTTTAGGAACTACCCTTAGGGTATGTACTTAAATTAGGAAATGTTATGATGTAACTAGTTTGACTAGAGACATTATCTCTATATCAGTGTTTAATCTGTTACGGATAAAACCTTTATATTATAGAACACTAAGTGTTTTATTATATAAAGATGATACTGAGATAAATACATTAGATGTAATAACAGAATTTATATTTTGAATATAATAAGATCTCAAACAGATAAAATGACAAATAAATAGCTCAAATTGATTTGATCAATAGAGACTTATTTGTGGTATTGTTGTCTGGGACACAATTAAACAAGACTCGTATATCCGCACTTTGAAGAGTGGGTACTAGGACTGATTTGACTATTCAAATAAGGTCTACGAATCTAGTTTATTAGGTAAAGTACCTAAAATACTATTTACTTGGTAATAGTATAAGGGCCACCGATCTGTTAGCCCTATTCATGGTGAAATTAGTGGGCCCATATCTAGCTAGGCTAGATGTGAACATGAATGTTTCGTGACCTTAACGGATGTGGCATCACGTTATGGTTATGTGTTTCTTTTAAGGAACACAGATCGGAAACTTTTAGAGTTTCGACACGAAGTGAACAAACAGATCGGCTATAGTATTATTCCACCACGGTAAGACCGTATTGGAAAATACTTAAGCAGTAAGTTTCATATGTACATGAAAGAGTACGGTATTCTTTCATATGAGGACTCCTCCCGAGACACGTCAGTTAGACGATGTGTCCGAACTAAAACCGAATTTTGTTGGACATGATAAGGTTTATCACGAGTCGCTCTGAGCTACTGTTTCCTTCAAAAGGATATGTATTAACAGTGCAAAACTTATTTAGAATAAGGTTCCATGAAAATCTGTTTGACAGATGTCATATAAGATATGAACAGGAAAGAAGCGAGGTTTCTCATTCCTGATAATTTGGGTATGCTAGGCATAACGTTTGGATGATACCAAACTAAGAACCCAAATTGGATAAGTGCCAATATAGGTTATCCTAAGGGAAACCATAAGTATAGTACTTATAAATCTCACATGAGAACAATGTGATTGTTGCTCACCATGCGGTTTTCCTGAGAGGAATACCGATATGCAGTGGTCAGTGGGAGGATAGTGATACTCGATGAAAATCGAAGTAATACTGTTCAAGGCATGAAGTCCTTAATGGAACACAAATAGTTCATCAATGATGAATCTGTACCATTAATCTTCGAATACACAAGAACTAAGTAGATCGGATAGAGTCAGAAAACAACCTAGGGTATGGGTTTCTGATCTAACCTCATAAAGATGTCAATCTTATGAAGGTATACCAACCGACTACGTTTTGAGGAAGTGATACGAGGTATCGACTCCCTATTATGGAAAAGTGCCATGAGTCCGAATGGATTCCATGTATAACAACTATTTTGGATACTAGTTGTTGTACCACAAGGTATTGTGCCTATGGTACATTAAACGTCTTCAGGGAAGACATACATGGATGGCAACATACCAACGTACAAAGCTGGGCTTGTGACGGAAAGGTATCGTTATCAACATTGTGTTATAACGGTTCAACCTTTTACCTGTTGCCATGGTAAATCCATTTTGAAGATGCTTGTAGATAACTGCGTATTTCATTTATGAAATGTGTCAGTTACAGATCAAAATCGCTTTCCTGAAAAGGAAACCTTTTGGAGGATGTTTACAACATCCTGACGATTTTGTATAACCGACAAACAAGGTTTGCGGGTTATTCGATCCATGTTTGGATTGAAGCAAGCATAAGGTTCTTGGAATTGACGTTTTGAAATAATCGTAATGGTTTATGATTTGACTCAAAAGGAAATAATTCTTGTGTATATATGGAGGTTAGTGGGAGCGCACTGACAGTGAAATTCCCATAAAGCAATTGGTGAAAGCTTGGCTTTCATAAATATTATTTCATAGAAATTCTCCGTAGAATTCTTGGGAGTAACAACCTTTATTCAAGGAATAAAGATCTACTGGGATAGATTTGGAGGAGTTGTTAACACTCTCTGGAAATTGTACATTTAAAATGTACTTGATATGGTGTCTCATACGTTTCGAGCATATGGAGTCACAATCGGGTCAATCCAAGTGATAGTCACTGGATTGAAGTTAAGAACATCTGTTAGTATCTCAGAGAACTAAAGATGCTATCTTAAACTATGGAGATGGAAAACTTGAAGTGACTGGGATCACTGCTGCAAGTTTCCAAACAATTAAATAATACGGTACTATAAAGTTTGAACACTGGGACAGTGAGCTGGAAATCTTCCGAGCAAGATAACTGTTGCCGAATAAACAACAAATGCGGATTGTTGCTGCAGCTGAGGCAGCAATAGTAGCCATTTGGATCGAAAATAAATCTAATTGGATTAGATATAATTCTGTTAGCGGCGCTGAGCTAGGCGTCAACACAGGCTAAGGAATTAAAGGTCTCATCGACGATCCAGATATATACTTCTATATCATCTGATTCGTTCGGATCATACATCGTGGCGATGTGATGATCGTGTAAATCGCGTCAGACGATTATCAAACAAATCCGATGACGAAAACCTTTCCTCAGCAATTTGAGCGAACCATACATAGTTCGGGTGTGGGACACTTGAGTGACTCGCTACGTGCCAAGTGGGAGATTGTTGGACAAAATGACCCATATCGTCACTATTTGCACAGATCATTGTGTTGTTGTAGCAAATTAACTATGTGACAAGGAAATTGCACTCTCATCATTTGTGATTAGATCACCATAGATATATAAATGAAGAGAGGTCCCTATGATTAGTTCCTGGACTGAGAATGATATGAGACAGTATCAGTCCCCGAAGGTTTAATCATTAAAAATCCCTAGCCGTAGTATTATCGAGACTGGACATCGATAATGCAGAATAGGCTAGTATTGCACTTGTGTGTGTTGTGAGGGCACAACGACATAGTTCTCATATATATAAGTATCGGATACTTATGCAAGTGCGATAGGAGGTCGTGTTTCACCGATGGTACGGGAAACAGCTTCGCTCTGGATAGACCCCTCGGAATCCCATTGGTATTATGACTATGTGTCTATGGGAGGCCGAAATCAAGGTAGGTGTGCATAGTCTTAACCTGAGACTTGCATCGCTAATACTTACGATAATCGATAGACTTTGGTCTTGGTGGTACAGGGCTTTAACCGGTTCTGCGTACACCACTTCTGGGTTTATCAGAGAGTCGTAGTGTATTGGATGTGATGTCAAGACGGAAGTATCACTTCAGTCATAGTGGAGATGATGTCACGCAGGATACGGTACTAGTGCTCTTGAGTGATGCGCATCCAATCAGGGTATTGTCACCAGGTCATGAATATCCGATTATAGAGACTATGTTACCAGACATCCGATATGTGTTTCGGACGGGGCAGACACTTATCCAGCCTCAGCCCTAGCACGTGACTATCCGATACTGGGCCGATATGCACAATACAATTGTATACTACGCTTGATACAGATCTTAATATTCTTAAATGGATATGTCCGGAGAATTGGGTAGACTTGGTACTTTGCTAGGAGTCGACCTTGTCTCATAAATCGGTAGAACGTAGTACTTGGTACGTACGTGATTCGGATACTCCGACGACCGCATTTACTGCCAACCTATCCGGGGATCTCATGGGTCGCTTCCCGATAATCCACCGATGACGCATAACTCGCACTCTTAAATAATCTGGGATTATATAGAAGAGAGAGAAAATTAATCTCATGGGTCGCTTCTCGATAATCCACCGATGACGCATAACTCGCACTCTTAAATAATCTGGGATTATATAGAAGAGATAGAAAATTAATCTAGGATTAATTACGGAGATATTTTATCTAGGATAAAATATCGTCTAGAGAGAGATAATGATTAATTTGGAATTAATCGGTAAATTAATATATTCGATATATTAAACGAAATTAGATTTCGACGCGGAATTAAAATTAGATTTTAATTCGGGCGAACGAATTAATTTAGAATTAATTTGTTAGCGACGTGAATAGTGAATTCTCTAGGCGTAATCATTTAATTACGACGCAACGGAAAGTTCGTTAATTTGGAATTAGCGAACCCGAGCCCGAGTGTGATTGCGAGCGCATTCGTATTTCGAATTCGAGTCCGGCAACGCAAGTCGCATCAAGCGTCAAACCATTAGTCGCATCAAGCGTCAAATCACTTGTCACTTTGAGTGATGTGACTTGACAACATGTCACTTTATTAAAGTGACTTGATGTGAATAGTGATGGAGTTGACATGAATAGTGAAAGCTAGTGGATGGAAAACTTTTTGGTTTTTGGCTCCAAAATTCATTTAATTTATTGGATAAAATTAAATGGAAATTGATTATTATTTTGGGAAAATATATAATCAAAAGCTTTTACAACTTTTACACAAGTCAACACATATCTCTCTCTCTCTTTTTTTTTTCTCTTCTCCTCACGCCCAAAACAGCAAAAACTTACTGCTTTTTCATCAAGAAAAACGTGAGCAAGGGAAGCCAAGAGTTGGGTTTTTGTGGCAAAAACCGCAAGTGCTAGCACACTACGAGACTTGCGAAGGTGGTAGGGAGGTTCACCCATGAGCCGGGATCCGTCGGACGAGGCTTGGAGCTCCGTTTCTCAGCTCAAAATCTGATTTGTGAGAGCAGTGGACTGCTGTGGTGGCGCCACCAAAACAGTGAGCAAAGTGGCTTCATTCGTCTCCAAATCGACTCAACCGATCGATGTGAGTATTCCGCTACCTCCGTTGATGTGTTCACACATTGTTTTCATGTCTTGTTTGATCTTGGGACTAGATAATAACCAACATGAACGACCGCAACTAGAGTATATCGATTGTCGAAAGTATTAGCGGTGCAAGTCTCAAGTTAAGACCAAATACACCTACCCTGATATCGGACTTCCATAGACACATAGTCAGACTACAAATGGAATTCCGAGGGGTCTATCCAGAGCAAAGCTATTTTCCGTACCATCGGTAAAAACACAACCTCCTATTACACTTGCATGAGTATCATATACCCAAATATATGAGAACTATGCCGTTATGATCTCACATAACACGCACAAAGTGTAATACTAGTCTATTCCGCATTATCGATGTCCAGTCTCGATAATACTACGACTAGGGATATTTAATGATTAATCCTTCGTGGACTAATACTGTCTCATATCATCTCAATCCAGGAACTAATCATAAGGACCTCCTATCATTTATACATCAAGGTGATCTAATCACAAATGATAAGAGTGCAATCTCTTTTGTCACATAGTTAATTTGTACAACAACACCATGATCTGTACAAATAGTGACGCTATGGGTCATAACTGTCCAACAATCTCCCACTTGGCCTATAGCCAGTCACTCGAGTGTCTTAAACCCGAACTATGTATGGTTCGCTTAAACTGCTGAGGAAAGGCTTTCGTCAGCGGATTTTTATGATTATCGTCTGATGTAATTTATTCGATCATCAAATCGCCACGATGTATGATCCAAACGAATCAGATGAATAGTCGAAGTATATATCTGGATCGTTGATGAGACCATTAATTCTTTAGACTGTGTTGTAGCCTAGCTCAGCTGCTAACAGAATTATATCTAATCTAATTAGATTTGATATTGACCAAATGGCTTCTATTGCTGCCTCAGCTGCAGCAATAACCCGCATTTGTTGCTTATTCGGTAACAGTATCTTGCTTGGAAGATTTCCAGCTCACTGTTCCGTTATTCAAAATGTATAGTACCGTTATTGTTATCGGTTAGGAAACTTGCAGTAGTGATCCCAGTCATTTCAAGTTCTCATTCTCCAAAGTTTAAGACATCATCCTTAGTTCTCTAAGATACTAACGGATGTTCTTAATATCAATCTAGTGACTATCACTTGGATTGACCTGTTTGTGACTCCATATGCTCAAAGCGTATGAGACACCAGGTCACGTACATTTTTATATGTACGAGTTCTCAGAGAGTGTTAACAACTTTAAATCTATCCCAGTAGATCTTTATTCCTAGAATAAAGGTTGTTTCTCCCAAGAATTCTACGGAGAATTTTCATGAAAGCCAAGCTTTCACCGATTGTAATATGGGAATATCATTTCCAAGAAATGACATATCATCATTATTTAGGACATCATTGTCAGTGCGCTCCCACTAACCTCCTTATATACACAAGAATCATATGCGTTTTGAATCAAATCATACACCATTATGATAACATCAAGACGATAGTTCTAAGAACCTAATGCTTGCTTTAATCCAAACATGGATCGAATAACCTGCAAACCTTGTTTGCTAGTTTTGGTACAAAAAAAACCGCCAGGACATTATAAACATCCTCCAAAGAGGTTTCCGTTTAAGGAAAGCGATTTTGACGTTCAGCTGCCATATTTCATGAATGAAACATGCAGCATCAGCAAGCATTATCCCAATGGATTTAACGTGGCAACATAAAAGATTTCGTTGTAATCACATAATGTTGATAACGATATCTTTCCGCTACAAGCCTAGCTTAGTACGTTGGTATGTTGCCTTCCATGTATGTCTTCCTTGAAGACTTATATAGTACCAATAGGCACAATGCCTTATGGTACAACAACTAGTGTCCAAACATAGTTGTTATACATGGAATCCATTTCGGACTCATGGCACTTTGCCATAATTGGGAGTCGATACCTTGTATCACTTCCTCACACGTAGTCAGTTTGTATTCCTCAATAAGATTGACATCTTTATGAGGTGAGATCAGAAACCTATACCCCAGGTTATTTTCTGACTCTCTCCGACCTACGCGGTTCTTGTGTATTCGAAGATTACTGGTACAGTTTCATCCTTGATGAACTGTTTGTGTTCCATTAAGGACTTGGTGCCTTGAACAGTATAACTTCGATTTTCATCGAGTTTTACTATCCTCCCACTTGCCATTGCATGTCGGTATTCCTCTTAGGAAAACCGCATGGTGAGCAACAATTACATTGTTCTCAAGTGAGTTGTATAAGTACTATACTTTGGTTCCCTAGGATAACCTACAATTGGCACTTATCCAATTTGGGTTATTGTTTGGTATCATCCAAACATATGCTTAGCATTCCCAAATCAACAGGAATGAGAAAACCCGATTTCTTTCCTGTTCATATCTAATATGAAGTCTGTCAAATAGTTTTTAATGGAACCTTATTCAAAATAAGTATTGCACTGTTAAATGCTTATCCCTTTGAAGGAAAATGGTAGCTCAGAGCGACTCATGATTAACCTTATCATGTCTAACAAAATTTGGTTCTCCGTTTGGACACACCGTCAATCTGACGTGTTCCGGGAGGAGTCCTCATTGAAAGAATACTATACTCTTTCAAGTATATGAGAAACTTACTGCTTAAGTATTTTCATCATGGTCAAACCGTGATGGTTTTAATACTTTAGCCGATCTGTTTGTCTATTTCGTGTCGAAACTCTAAAAATTTCCGATTCGTGGTTTCATAAGAAACACATAACCATAACGAGATGCCACATCCGTAAAGGTCACGAAACATTCATTCCACCTATAGCCTAGCTAGACATGGGCCCACTTACGTCACTATGAACGAGGGCTAACAGATCGATGGCACTTACACTTTTACCAAGTAAAAGGTATTTTAGGTACTTTACCTAATAAACTAGATTCGTAGACTTCATTTGAATGGAATCAAATTCGTCCTAGTATCCACTCTTCAAAAGTGTGGATATACGAGTCTTGTTTAATGTGTCCCAGAAAACACTGCCACATATAAATCTTATTTGATCAAATCAGTTTGAGCTATTTGTTCGTCATATTATATGTTTGAGATTTATTTATATTCAAAATATAAATACTGTTACTCACATCTAATGTGTTTATCTCAATATCATCTTTATAAAATAAAACACTTTAGTGTTCTAGAATATAAAGGTATACTGCAACGAGTTATACTCGATATAAGATAATGTTTCTAGTCAAACTAGTTACATTATAATAGTTTCCTAATTTAAGTACACACCCAAATGGTAGTTCCTAAACTTAGGTATCTACGGTTAAAACAACAGCGACTGTCGTCCCGTTTTCGATTCGCAGATTAATCTCATCTGAAGTCAGTATCCTGCTCACAGCAGATTCTGCACATCAATGCATATTTATGTATCACACTAAGTATTTAAAATCCAATTTTAATACTAGTAGTGAACATATTTATGACAAACATATTTGAAGTCAGAGCCTTGCTCGTCTTCAATTCCTTCATGTCTGCTTTGTCCATACGGCAGTCATGCTTCAATGACCCCGTTTGCCACAATTTAGGCAGACATCTTGGGATATGTCATTTATCTTCCTAGAAGATTATAATGATTTTGCCTTTTCCCTTTTACATTCCAGAAGTCTTTGGCCAAGCCTTGGCCTTCTAGAATATCGAAGTAAGGTGCGCCTTGCGCTTCTTGCCTTATTGCAAACTTTGACTCTATCTCATTTAGAATAGCCATTAACTCTCCAAGAGTTATTTATTGCAATTTAATACTTCTAAGATCTAAGAATAGATCTATGAAGATCCTTCAATTTCATTATCATACTTTAAGGATCTAATCCTTAGTTTTGATTAAGAAATTAAGGAGTCATTATGACAAGTATAATGAATTAAGCATTAAAGTTATCATCACATGAATCTTCCAAAGATCATGCTCTACTATTTGCTTAACTCTGGGCTTAGGCCTAATATGTTATTTTATCAAATAAAGTAACTTATTAGTTTCAGGACTATCCTGAAATTTATTCCCAATTTGAAAAATTAAAGTCGTATAAACACATTTTTCCTAGGATAATGTTTTAAACACTAATCTTTCAATTTAATCTTGATTCTAATAGTCCAACTATTTAATCAACGATTTCAGGTACAATTTAATGTAATGATGATTACTATAGTCTAACTATATAACCAATTATAATTTTATTGGTTAAAATCAAATATATATTGACTACTATAATCCAATAATATAATCAATATAAATGATCGGTACTATCTATTATAATGATTACTATAGTCCAACCATTTAATCAATTATAATAAATTGTAATTCAAATTATATTGATTACTATAATCCAATTATAAAATCAACCATTAAATGAATAGTTTGAATACAGTCCAACTGTTTATTAAAACAACAATTAAATATTAGTCCAACTAATAAATAATAATATATTTGACGAATGATATTTGATTGAGCGCGTATGGCAAGTAATTAAACGAATATTGCAAATTTAATTCTCGCCTCCCACTATTTTTTCGGCGAGCCTCTAACCCTCTGTCGAGTACTCGGGAAACCCAGTTTCCTAGTGGGCTAGGATCCCGTTAAATAACACACAATCTTGACTTTGGCCAACAAATTGTATGATACTTAACTAGGCAGATCTCTAAGATCAATTGGATCCCATCCAATTCCTAGATCCAGTAGGTGGACATCCAAGTCCGAAACATATATCTTATATATGCCAATATATCGAATATATTACCTAACTTTTCCTCTGAATCAACTAAGCCTTGGCTTTGGCACAACAAACTTAATGATCCTAGTTAAGCGGAACCCATTGACATGGAAAGCTTCGTAATCAATGTCGATGGACAAGCAAGTGATGATTGACTTTGGCAAACAAATCACAACTTGGACAAGACACCGATATGGAACAAAACTCTCATGATTCACACATCCGCAATTGACAAAGGTCTTGACTTTGGCCAACAAACCAATGCCAACTTTGGATCTTGAGTAAGAATCACTCAATGGAAGGAAAAACGCTTAATATGTTTTGAGGGTTTTTCGCGTGCAAATTGGCAACCAATTTATTATCTTTGTTAAGGTCTCATCATCATACCCTTAAACATGCATTCTAAATACATAATAAAGCGCGTATATAAATAAATTAATAATGATATACGGATGGATATGTCACAAATTGTTCCTAGAACAAATCACTCTCTTTCCTCTCCCCGGCTAGAACTATTCTAACTTCTACCCAATTACATAATACAATAAAGAAACCTCATTTACATTGAGGGGAATTGGTGAGAAGAGAAATACAAAGAATAAGGAGATAAAAGGCTGGACACGCAGGTCCAATTTAAATAAATTCTAAATTTATTACAATTTCCAAAATTGCCCTCGCCCTTCTAATATCCATCCGATATACATTATTCATACAACACATTCATGTATTCATACAAATCATGTTATTCAATCAATCTAATCCAATTAATTAATCTTTGAATTAATGACCATCCAATGTTCAAACAACGATTTGATTTGCACGAGTCCAACTCGTTTAAGAATAAATACTTAAAGTACGTATTCTTGAATTATATTGAACTACAACTTCAATCCAATTTATTTGTATTCAATACTAATTCCAATTTAATTCCAAATTAAATATTTACACTTACTTATAAGCCTTAAAGACTTGGATTCCAAATCCAATCTTAATGGGTCTCAAAGGCCCAATAACATCCAATGTCATTTCAATTAAAGTCCAATGGGCTTTTAATTGATTCTTAAGGCATGGGCTTTGGCCATAATGGATCAAACCCAAATGCCAAGGCCCAATAGGAATCACTCTATTGCCAACAAATCAATTTAGGCCCATTAGGCCCAATTAAATTCTTTAAAGGGCCAAGTGATGTATTTGGACTTTATGGAATTGGTTTTGGGCCCAATTGGATCCAATCCAAAAGTCCAAAACCAAACTTAGTCAAACCAAGCCCATTAAGCCCAAATACACCTTTTAGCCCAATTTAATTAAAGGCTTATTAACATAATTATAATATTCCAAATATCACAATTACTTTAATTAAAGTGTATTAGCCATGATTAATTAATTAAACTCAATATTTCCAAAATACCAATTAACTTAATTAATCATGCTTAATCCATCAATTCATGCTCAACACAAATTGAAGCCAAAACACATCATTTCATGCTCACACAAATTGAATCCTAAATTCATCATTTCATGCTCAACATGCTCTTTGATTTTAACATAAACTTTATTGACTTTGATTCCAATCCAATCAAACCAACAATCAACATTTAAACATGCATTTAAACACATCATTTCATGTTACAAAAATCAAAAAACTGCAGTGCACTGCCTTATAAATTCGGCCACACTAAGAATTTTTAACTTTTGATTCTTTTGATTTGTTTCAAATCTAATCATGCATAACTCTAAGTTACATATTCTAAGCATGCTCAAAGCATCAATTTGAAAAAATCATGCTCAAAACACAAAGCCCAAATTTTAGTCTCATGAACCCTAAAATTTTCATGCTTAAAATTGGCTCTTGATACCATTGTTAGTGTTCCTAGAACATGCCAAGGATCTAATAAGCATGAAAAAAATGTCATAAATTCAAAATAAGTTGCGGAATTACTTACATTTAATGGATTTGAGCTTTTAAAATTTTTAGAAGAAGATCAAGATCCAATATGCTTCCTTTGTTGATTCCAGCTTTGAGTTGAAGATCTCCAAGATCCTTCCTTTTTTGATTCCAAGCTTTGAGTGATGATTCCAACTCTTGAAGTAGTTTCCCTATCACCTTAGTTGATTTCTCCAAGTGTTAGCTTTATTGATTTTGCCACAAAATCAAAGAGAGGGAGGAGGCATATTCACGCCCAATTGGAGGCTTCTTGTTCACGCCCATATGCCTTGCATTAGGGTTTCCATTTTGTTCCAAGTGTGTTTTGTGTGAAGCATACACAAGTGAAGAGAGAGAGAAGAGTTTTAGGTAAAACCAATTTACCCTTTTTACCTAAACAAGGTAGTTGGGTAAATGGTTTCACCAAAACCATTCCAAGGTAGTTGGATGGTGGGTGGCTTGGCATAAATGCCAACTACCCTCCCAACTACCACATGTGAAGTGGGCCCCACATTTGAATTCAAAATTCAAATGTCTCTACGAACATTTGTTGCGGTTCGGTTCCGTTTAATCTGATTAAACGAACTTTCGTCGCTAAATAATTAAATCTAATTTAATTAAATAACGATGCCTCGCAAATATATTACGAATGTCGTTTATGAATTAATTCTAAATTAATTCGTTCGTTCTTATTAAAGTCCGACTTTAATTCCGTAATGAAATCCATTCATATTAATATATCCAATATATTAATTTTAGCCCATACGAATAAATTAAATAGAAAAATCAAATTTAACTATTAAATTTATTCTACCGATTAATTCCAAATTAATCGCGTTCTCTCTCTTCCGAACACATTTAATCCCAGATTAAATAATACCTCAATTAATCCCAGATTAATTTTCTCCATCTTAATTAATCCCAGATTAATTATCTCTCTTAATTAATCCTAGATTAATTCTAATTAAATCAACTGTCATCGGTGAATCTTTGGGAAGCGACCCAAGAGATCCCTGTATATGTTGGCAGTAAATACGGTCATCGGATTATCCGAATACGTGCGTACCTCGTACCACGTGCTTACCGATTTACAAGACATGGTTGGCTTCTAGCAAAGCACCGTGCCTACCCAATTCTCTAGAAATATTCTTACTGGAATATATAATCTATGTCAGGTGTAGTATACGTAGTATTGCGTATTGCGATCCAGTATCGAATGTCACGTGCTAGGCCTGCTGGGGCTGGAATTGTGTCTGCCCCGTATGAAGCAAATGTCAGATGTCTGGTAACTAGTCTCTATAATCGGATATACATGACCTTGTCATAATACCCCGATGGCTGCAGCACTTAAGAGTACTAATACCGTATCCTACGTGACATCATCTCCACTATGACTGGAGTGACACTTCCGTCTTGACATCACACCCAATACTCTACGATTCTCAATATACCCAGCATTGGCGTACACAAAACCGGTTAAAGCCCTGGACAACTGCAACTAGAGTATATCGATTGTCGCAAGTATTAGCGGTGCAAGTCTCAAGTTAAGACCAAATACACCTACCCTGATATCGGACTTCCATAGACACATAGTCAGACTACCAATGGAATTCCGAGGGGTCTATCCAGAGCGAAGCTGTTTTCCGTACCATCGGTAAAAACACAACCTCCTATTACAATTGCATGAGTATCCTATACCCAAATATATGAGAACTATTCCGTTATGATCTCATATAACACGCACAAGTGTAATACTAGTCTATTCCGCATTATCGATGTCCAGTCTCGATAATACTACGACTAGGGATATTTAATGATTAATCCTTCGTGGACTGATACTGTCTCATATCATCTCAATCCAGGAACTAATCATAAGGACCTCCTATCATTTATACATCAAGGTGATCTAATCACAAATGATAAGAGTGCAATCTCTTTTGTCACATAGTTAATTTGTACAACAACACCATGATCTGTACAAATAATGACGCTATGGGTCATAACTGTGCAACAGTTGATGCTTCGCAACTCCTCCGGTTCACTGGTTCAATGTTTCCCTTAGCTGTTTCGCTGTTCGGGCTGCTATTTTCCCTCCGTTTCGTTGCTGTTTTGCTGCTATTTTGTTGCTGTTTTGCTGCTATATTTCGGTCACTATTTTTGATGTTTTAGGCTACTGTTTTTGTGGTTAAAAGGCTGCTGTTTAGGGGTGAGTTTCGGTAATTTAGGGGGGGGTGTTCCAGGGGTAATTTTTCGGTCAAACAGTGAATGTTTTAAGTAGTGATTTTCGGTAATATGGGCCTGTGATTTTCGGTAGTTTAGCTTACTGTTCGGGGGAGTGTTTCAATGGTGGTTTGTGCGGCAATGGAGATGGTGTTTTGGGTTGTGATTTTGTGGCAATGGAAGGGGATTTTTGGGTGATATGCTCGGCAATAGAAATGAGAAGAAGATAAATTTTTTTGCTTGTTATTCTTTGTGTATGCATGAGAGAGAGAGATGAGTGTCTTGGTTTTGGGTCTCTTTTATAGACAAAGGGGATGGGTGAATCCTTGCTTGACAAGGAAGTGATTTGGTGCATTAAAGGAGGATATGATTTGGTGTTATGTAAGGAAAACCAAGGATTGATTGGAGACAAGATTTGGTTAATTAGGAAGTTAATATATTTAATTTGTTTGGTTTAGGCATGATATTTGTTTTATTAGGAAGGGATATATTTGATTGATTTTAATTAGGCATGATTTTATGTTAAATTGGTATATGATTTTTAGATTTTATTTAATTTTTTCATGTGTTAAATATGTATTTTATTAATTGGATATGTTTTATGGGCTTTGGTGGGCTAATTGGGCTTGGGTGTGAGGCTAGCAGCAAAACCAGAAATACCGACATCGTTCGAATGCCGATTCGAACGCTACACGAATGCCCGCAATCTGCTTGACCTTTCGAACGTGGTCACGAACGCAGCACGAACGAAAACAATGAACTTGTGAAATGAACCTGATGACATGCTTATTCTGAATTTCCCCTTCCGACATTCGTTTCCCGCGACTTCTGTGACTTAAAAGGTAGTGTCTCCAAATGAGACTCATCATAGGGACTTATATGCAAAAATACAGTGCCTACAGCCTCCCAAAAACCCACAAAACAGTCCCCTAATTACCAAAAAATAGTGACAAGAAAATACAACACAAACAGCAGCGAAACGGAGTGAAAACAGCAGCCCAAATAGCGAAACAGCGAGGAAAAACGTTGGATTAGTGAACCAGGAAAGTTGAGGAACATCAACCCTTCCGACGGCCGTGTAACGCGCTTTCGAGAGACGACAAAAGAGGTTAGACCTGAGGGCACCTTCTTTATTTATTATCTTTTGTTTCTTTTATTTATTTTAATATATTATCGCATGAGAGTCGTTTATTGAGGCATGATGTGAATTCCGGATGAACGAAATACTTGTTTTCTTTTGTGGTATATCGGATGGAAACCCGGACGTAAATTCCGTAGCTGAATCCGAATGGACGGTAGTGCGGTTTGCACTCGGGATACAATGCCACGTACCACTTAAGAGACACACGTATTTCGTTTCATCCAACCTTGTATTCGAGCATGATTTAGTCTAGTATGTTATTTATTTTATTTAAGCATGATTTAGTCTAATATGTTATTTATTTTTTAGCATGATTTAGTTGTTTATTTTTAAGCATGAGTAGTTATTTGTTTTTGCGTTTGGAATTTGCATTAGGATTATGTTGTTGTTTGTTTTTCGCATTATATAATTGAAATATGTTCATGAGATTGCCGTGTATTGTCGTGTGTTATGAGGACTTACTTTCCAAGCATGCAAACTTAGACATAGGATTTATCTTTATGAACATGAACTAGATATAGGTTGTTCATGAGCATGTTGCGTAGATTCGGTTAAGATATTGCACAAATCACATCATTACAAGTGGCATAAGTAAGGGACCATTCCGAACCCAACAGGTTTAAGGTCTTCCCTTGCGAGGGGTGAGTGCGGCCTTAAATATTTGTCCCGGTTCACACCGGGTGGTGACTCCATGTTATTTCTCCGGTTTAGTTCCCCGCGAGCTATTCCGTACTCCCAACTAGGCCGCGAGCCTAGAACAGCGTCGCCGATTTCTGTGTCATACACTAGCGTTTCAGAATTGAGGACAATCCTTAAATCCATATCCCAATTTGTAAAATTCTCAGCGCATTTTAGCTTATTTGTATCAAGCATATGAGCAAAAGGATTGGTAGGAGGTGTCGTCATCGTAAATCTATCAAATAAACACGGAATCAGTGGTGGGAAGATAAAAAGATAAAACAGTTTCATATTATATCATAAAGCATAAACTAGATCATGGATTTTTAATCTAAAAATGTCACTCCCACTATTTCATGCAAAACTGTAATCTTCAAACAGAATACTAAACATGCGATAATCAAATCATAACATAATCGTGAAAATTGGACCCCATGAATATATTTCAGCTCATAGATTTGGGACGTTCTCGCCTACGTATATTCATCAGGTAGACAACTCAGTGTGGCTCACTCGTTGTGACAGCTTTAGCACGATCACAAGGAGGCGTACCAATGTTAAACTTGTCAATGATGAATTCAAGATACTTGCGAAACCCTGAAAGCTTTGGTACGTTCACAGGGAGGTGTACCAAGGTTAAACTTATCAATGATGAATTCAAGATACTTGCGAAACCCAAACAACTTTGGCACGTTCAGGATTCTGCTTTCTCTTGAATTCACCTAATATTAAATATATTCGGTACATATAAATTTCTACAGGCCATATCCTCAAAGCTTTGGCACATTCCCGGATATAGTCGCAGAAAATTTATTGATTAGCGGTATTAACAAGACGGAACAATTAATATGCATTAAATACATATTAAATTAAAAATCTCATTTTCAAATAGGGTTTTTTCCGTAAAAGATGCTTTTACTTTATTTAATCAAATAAAATAAACACATGCATGCATAGAGTCAAGAATAAATTAAATATTGAGTTTTAAAGGCATAATCATATATCGGGTGTTCAGCATCAAACTCGTTTTGATACCATTTTTTTGGGGTTCTATACGGAATTACAGGGTTAGCGAACGGAACACGAAAAACATATTTTTCTTATTTCAAAATTTTTCTTGAAACAATTAAATAAACTTATTTATTTAATTAACCAATACTTAAAATCTGAAATTTTAACCCACGTAATCAAATTTCTATTAATTACCGAATTGCCACAATATTTTACAATTTGATTATTTTGGTCCTAAATTGTCAAATGCATATTTAATTGATTCCAAATCAACCCCAAAATGATTTATACATGTCTAATACATGAAAATATAATTTGCAACACAAATCCCCAATCTTCTACAAATGCCGAGACCACCCCTGAATTTCCATTAATTGCGATTTGGCCCCAAATATTCAAAACATGTCAATATCAAATCCAATCAATTCCAAATTTAATATGCATCATATATACACCAATTACATCACATATATGAAAATTCCCGAAATTGGATTGGGTTTAGAACCTTAATTTCATAAATTACAACAATTGTACAATTTACACTAAATTGATAAAATTCAACACTTTAATCAATCCAATACCACACCAATCAAGTCTCACCGTCATGAAACAACTCAAGAATAATTATAGGTTAATTTTGAAGGGCTAAGTAACTCTAGAATCACAACTTTGATAAGTAATTAATCTTATAAGCTTAATTACTTATAATAAGCTTGTAAATAAACATAAATGCTTAAACATCTCCAACAAGCTTCAAACACATTTAATTAAAAACCCAAAAAGTAGAGAAATCAAATTAGCAACACAAATCTAAGTTAAGATTAATAGAAACAATTTCCATGTAGAATAAAGTATGAAATTACATACAAAAATCCAACTTTTGCCTTTGTTTTCTTTCTTTTCTTCCACTTTTGCTCTCAACTTTCTTTGTAATTATTTTGTGTAACTTGTGTTATGTTTGAAAAATGAAAAAAAAATAATTTTGTTAAGTATTTTCCAAAACTGCCGAATTTTATAACAAAAATAAATAATAAGTATTTAATTTTTGTTTCAATTTTACTGACACAAATTTCACTTTAATAAAGATAACCTTGTTCTTTTATAAAGTAAATACCAAATGAACCACTAATATCATGCCATTAAAAAGTGAAAATCATTACTAAAGATATTTATTTTATTAATAAATTTAATTATTTAACAATTAAATAATAAATATAGTATCTTAAATATATGTATTATATTTACATTAAATATCTCAAATACATATATTAATGATATATGTGAAATATGACAATTTGATAATTAATTAATGTGTATTTAATAATATCAAATATTAAATACAAATACACATTAGTTCAAAAATGACGATTAGGTCCCGATTGCATGTATTTTTCGTTTAACCGTTAAACGAGTTATAAATAATCAGTATTATTCATAACAGTTGCCCTAGTGCTCTACGAGTGTATTTCATTAGTGAGACTCTAGGTTCAGGTATATCCATCACGAAATCAAATTTCGTGTCCATAATTCACCTACTCGTAAATTATGATGAACATGGATAACCTCTATGAATCATACAGGTCGAGGTCACTGCATACGTATAATCCCTCCGTCATATATATCCAGATTATTCTAGAGATATAGATACAAACGTCAAATCTCTATAGATATAATCACGTCAATGTTTCTATTAGCAATCCCTTAATAACACTTAGAACTAATTTCTACAATGTACCACAGGCCCATGGATTTAAAATATTCCTAATTTTATATTGAATACCTATGCTCTGTACACAGAGATGACATATCATTTCTTGATACATACATGATATCATTAGCATCATTCCACACCCAACGAACAGACAAAGATCTGATCCAAATAGATCAGTGGCGTGACTGCCATCTAAGTGTGGAGGATAACTCATATATCCACAATGGTATCTCAAGTCAAAGAATCACTATGCTCACTCAACCCGAGAAGATTCTTATTGACATTGGTGTACCATCCACTAAGAATCGTCAGTGAGTCCTTCAGTGTTTATCGGCTATAAGCACCTACACGTCTACACGAGTTTCCAAGACTCATTGTTCATTAAGAAACTATCGGAATCCATGATTCTAATATACGACATGTACCAGTTTCAACGGGTTTACTTTACTGACCAAGTAGTGTAAACCTTGACCGGAACTGTCCAAGAATGACAACGTCAAGATACAACTCAATGTCAGTTGCGACTCTTTTACAACAGTATCATAACTAATCATTATAAGGTCGGTTACATCTTTACCATATTAAAGAAGATGTTATATAAAAGAAATTGTTTATCTTATTCATAATAAAATATTACATTAATATTTACAAAGAAATGCATAATAAAATTGGCGCTCAGAGCACCAACCCTAATAGGTCTAACATATTAAAATTTTTGGCAGAGATCAAGGCATCTCAAACTAAAAAGAAACAAAACCCACAACCATCAAAATCAGGAATAAAGCATGTAATCATTCAAAAAAACGAAAACAAAGCCCTAAATCATAAATAAAGTCTGCACAATAATATATTAATAATAATCTAATATATAATTATAGATTAGAGTTGTGTCATATATATATATATATATATATATATATATATGTATATACAGACAAAAATATGACAAATCTCTAATCTACAATATTGACAGAATTTAGGATATTCATGGAAAACTAGATTAATATAAAATATTTTCTGGACAAAAAAAAGTTAATTCATTTTCTAGATAAGGATTTACGGAATAAAAATCTGTAAGTTATTTATGAAAAAATCCACTTGTTTTGATGGATTCGAGTTTTAACCAAGATCCTGGTATGCCAAGATAATATGATAATTTGGTATATATATTTTTTCCTTTTTTTCAATTATATTTATATAAAATTAATAAAATTATAGAGCAAGGTCTTAGAATTCTAGACCCAGGTAGATCTGAACGCGGCTATACCAGGTCGAATCCGAAATCCTTATACTTTTTAACTTTTTACAATTTATTTGTATAAAATTAATGAAATTATGGACCTGAATCCCGAAAATCATGACCCGCGTGAATCCGGATAAGAGAATACCCAGACTCTATTTGGAAATCCAAAATTTTTTTTCTTATAAAAATAATAAAATTCTAGATTCAGCTATCGAAAATTCAAAACTACGTGTATCCGGATCTAGGTATTCACAAATTCAAAAATCCATATTTTTAATCATTTTCAATTATATTGTGTAAAATTAACAAAATTTTGAACCCAAGTCCCGAAATCAGAATTTTTTTAATCTTTTTCATTCATATTTATATAAAATTTATAAAATTCTGGACCAAGGTCCTGAAATTTTTCTAAGCATAGGTATTTCTAGACCCTTGATGTTTCGGATGTAAGAAATTCAAATTCGAAAAAACCTGACACCGAATCCGTGGGGTCTAATATTTCACTATCCGCGTCTATGCAGATCCAGGTTGGATCTAGTTCTGAATTTTTTTTTTTGTCCAAATCCATATGAGTCTACCCAAGATGTAGGAGGATTAAAAAATACATTATTATAAGCATGCCACCTAAAAAACAAAAACAAAAGAAAATAAAAAAAAAGGAAATTATCAATGAACCACTTTCGATTAAGTGAAAATACAGACCAAATTCAAATATTTATGACAATACACTATATCACCTCGAGATTATTTATAGTATAACAAAACTACTTTGCCATTAATGGTGTTAGGAGGATGATGATATCATAAGGACATTTGTGTCAAACCATCTTATTTAATTTATATTGCGAAAGGAAATTATCTCTGCATTACCTCAAGTTTGGTGAATATATAACCACTGTCATAAAAATATAAAATTGTATCGAGCCCCCTTCAATCCCATTTACATGGCTCATTCAACTGATTGTATAAAAAATTATACTTGTACTAGACTCTAACATATTGGCCTAGGCCCCATCCCAAAGTGATTTTTTTTCATCCATGTGTATTACTAACGTCGACATGCTTGAGTCCGCCTAATATTAAGGATGACAAAAAGTCTTGCCGAGTTTGAGGCCCTCATTTATTACTCATTCACATAGCTTGCCCAACTAATGAGTATATAAAATTGATTCATACTTGACTATAACATATCGGACCTCAATGGGCCCCATCCTAGGGGATGTTTTGCAATCTCTATGAATTTCTATCCTTAACATGCTTGAGTTGACACTATAGATGATGAAAGCCCAAACTGGATTTTTAAAAAAAAAACTATTTTTGATATATTTTGATACTTAAAATAAATAAATAATTTTTTTATTAGAAATATGATTAAGTCTTATGGAGGTGGTGCATAAATAATTTACTAAAATAAAGGTGGTTTAGAGATAATTTTCTAAACTAGAGATGGTGCATAAATAATTTCTCTTCACAATATCAATTAAACGTGGAGCAATATAATATTTGCTCGTAAAATAGTTAATATATTCTCTTATTGTTAATGAAAAGGTGGTCGTATGATACTAAATATAAACTGGAGGTGCTGTAGTGTTATTGTCATAAATACTTGAAAGTGATTTGTATTTTCACCTAACTGGAGGTAGTTCGTTAATAATTGCCCAAAAAATAAAAAATTGAGCACCGTCGATGTGGATTGTACTGCCTGAAATTGATTTTTTTATTTTCTTAAAAAACTTTAATTTAAAAACTAAATATCTCCCAAAATATAAAGTGTTTCATGAAAATTAATTTATATTTCAATGAATACTATATATTTCAATGAATACAAATCATAAGAATAAATACTATATATTTCAATGAAAGAAATATGTAAAAAAAAAAAAAACAAGATCATTTATATTTATAAGAGAATGATTCAGACTAGTTATTTTCAAATACTTATATCTCATTTATCATAACTCCAAATTACAATCTGTAAATTATACATAACTTAATATTCATAACTGTAATCATCTCTCAAATTTGGACTTTCGCAGTGTCAAAATCGATCACAAGGTAACTTTGTCCCTTGACTAAAGCGTGACTGAACTCACTGTCACATTTTACATAAGTCACATTGAGTTAATTATAGTCACATTGAACTCAATCACAATCACATTTATTTTAATTAAATCATATAGAACCTAGTTACAGTTGCATTTAACCTAAGTCATATTAAAATCAGTCACATTCATATTGACCTTATTCATAATCACGTTGAACTTAATCACATATATAATTTATTAAGCTCAGTCATTGTTAGGGTGGACAACTTCAAGTATGGTATATGTACCAGAGTTTTTATTTAGGAATTAAGAATTTTGAGTACTCAAAATTAATTCCCAATAGGTCCTGAAATAGTCCCCACATCCCATCCTGTCCTAAACTTGTTCAACGATTGGGCACCCATCGGATACCGAATAGATAACTCAAAAATGAAAATAAAAAATAAAATAAATCATCTTATATATATCGCATATCGTTTTAATAAAATGGACGCATGACAAACTTAAATTTTACCCAAGAATGTTGGAAAGTGCTTATAAGTAAGCATTTTGAGGCACAATTGTAAGCATGTTCCACTTCGTGTTAGTGGTTGTTATTGAATGATTCAGATACTCCTCCGTGAGTAGTTCGAAATGGTATATTCATATGCTTAAAATGGTGCTTGGGTGAATGAGAAATTGTTGCTCAAAGTTCACCAATTGGTGTTGGAAAATAAAGAGAAATGTGCTTGTCCCACATGGGAAAGCTATTAGAGAGAAGTTGTGTTTATATGTGATTGCTCACATGTAGATGGGTAAGAGTTATAAGGATAGAAGCTCTCTCTACGTGCGAGCGTATGAGGGGTGCAAATCAAAATCTGAATAGGCTTGGCTCGTGTGCACCCGTGCGTTCTGCGTACACGAATGCCAGACCAAATTGTGCGGGCCCGACCCAGCCAATTTTTGCAAGTCTCTTTAATTTTCCAAGCCTTTTGAAGTTCCATAACAGTTGAATTAATGGTACTAATTAACTTGGTGGTTACAAGCAAATGTAAGGTCTCCCACTCATGAATGGCGTGTTCAATTTCTATTTTAAGAGGGCAGTGTATTTCGTTTTGGTGAGAGACACACACAAGAAAATTCATAAGCTTTCGTTTTAAAGGTTTTGCCCACGGTTTTCTTTGTTTTTCAGTTTTTTTGGAAGAGTTCAAGCACTTTTGTGGTTCATTGGATATGAGTTTGGTGGTGCCCATACTCGTTCATTTTCCGTTGTATCCAGGGAAAAAAACATCTCACGTTCTACTGCACCTTCGGTAGGGACGAATTTGTTTTAAGGAAATTATTAGCATCAACAAGCCTCGGGAAAGTGAAGCAGTGTTCAGTGGTCCGGTCAGAGGCAGACGCTTGTTCAGAGTCAGTGGCGTCACGTCAAAGGCATCATCGTCAGAGGCTCGACTTCAGCAGACGTTCAGAGGCAGAGGCACAAAACTTTCAGCACCAGACGTACAACACTTCAGGGTCTGACGCCAGACGCGCTTCACTCAGGGTCTGAATCGTCGTTGGGTCTGAAGCTCGTCGTAGGTCTGAATCATAGCTCAACATCTGAAACTCAGGGTCTGCTGCGTGGGTCTGTTGTGAGGGTATGATGCGTGGGTATACTTTTTGGGTCTGATTCTGCCTTCAGGGTCTGCACCAGGGTCTAATTTTACTCTCCAGGGTCTGCTCGTGTGGGTCTGCTCTGCCCACCAGGGTCTGCCGTCAGACGCATCTTTAGGGTCTGTAACAGGGTCTGAATCTGTCAAAGGCTAATTCGGATTTCCCCGTTAAATAATATTTGTAATATCGTCTTAAAAGAAATTCGACTCTGTGGATATGGAAAACAGTCCAAACACAGTAGATCCCAATGTGGCAGCCTCTTCGGCTGGCCAGAATATTGTGGCAGCCCATGTGGCTGGCCAAATTGCAGTGGCAGCCTCTTCGGCTGGCCAACATGCTACAGCCTCTGGGCTTAATATCTAGCCAAAGTGTTGTTGCCTCTATGGCTAGACAACCAGTTGGACATATGAGCCATGTCAATCCTGCCGCGGAAAAATCTGAAAAAATCAGTGGACAGAATTTCAAACGGTGGCAACAGAAAATGTTTTTCTACTTGACCACGTTGAACCTTGCGAGGTTCCTAAAGAAATATGCTCTTGTACCCACGGAGGGTGAGATTGATATCCAAGTGATCAGTGCGATCGATGCTTGGAAACATTCTGAATTCCTATGTAGGAATTATGTGCTGAATGGGCTAAGTGATTCCTTTTACAGTGTGTACACCGGAATGAAAACATCAAAAGGGCTTTGGGAATCTTTAGATCGAAAATATAAAACTGAGGATGTCGGTACTAAGAAATTTATCGTAGGCCGATTCCTAGATTTTAAGATGGTTGATTCAAAAACTGTGTTAAGCCAAGTATAAGAACTGCATATTATTCTAGCAGAAATTCATGCTGAGTGGATGGTTTTAAGTGAAACCTTCCAAGTAGCCTCGATAATTAAGAAACTACCACCTGGTTGGAAAGATTTCAAGAATTATCTAAAGCATAAGCGAAAAGAAATTAGCATTGAAGACTTGGTTCTTAAGCTCAGAAATTGAGGAAGATAACCGAGTATCTGATAAGAGAGGAATATCTCATGAGGCTAAGGCAAATGTTGTTGAACATGGCCATAAAACAAGAACCTCAAGAACAAAGGGTCAAAGATGGGCCCTAAAGGAGGAATTTCCAAGAAATCCAAATTTCAAGGAAGATGCTTCAACTGTGACAAAATGGGTCACAAGTCTTCTGAGTGCAGACTGCCGAAGAAGAAAAAGAACCAAGAGGCTAATGTGATGGAACACATGACTCAAGATGTTTCAAAAATTAACCTTTCTGTTGTGGTTTCTGAGGTGAATCTGGTGGTTTCTAACCCAAGAGAGTGGTGGATTGACACTGGTGCCACTCGACATGTGTGCTCGGACAATAGCAGGTTTTCTTCATTTGAGCCTATTGGTAATGGGGAAAAAATATACATGGGAAATTCAGCAACATCTAAGATTGAAGGTCTAGGAAAAGTGATTCTGAAGATGACCTCTGGGAAAGAGTTGACTTTGAACAATATTATGTATGTACCAGAAATACAAAAGAATCTTGTGTCTGGATCGCTTTTGAACAAGCATGGATTCTGGATGGTGCTCGAGTCTGATAAAGTAGTTTTGAATAAAAATGGGATGTATGTGGGAAATGGGTATGTAACTGATGGGCTCTTTAAGCTCAATGTAATGGTTATTAAACCCAAAAATATCAATAAAGCTAGTTCTTCTGTTTATATTGTTGAGTACTCTAATCTATGACATGGTAGATTATGACATGTTAATTTTAATTCATTGCGGAAATTAATTAACATGAATCACATTCCCAATTTTAAAATTGATAATAGACATAAGTGTGATACTTGTGTTGAGGCAAAACTAACTAGATCATCTTTTCATAGTATTGAAAGAAACTCTGAACCACTTGATCTAATTCATACCAATGTATGTGATTTTAATTCAATATAATCGAGAGGCGGTAATAAATATTTTATTACATTTTATTACATTTAATGAAGTCGAGGAATGCATCCTTTTTTCGAATACGTTTTTCCCTGTAAAACTAATTCGAATTCAAATGTGCACAAACGGGCACATGAGACTATCATTAAAGATAGTCAGGACCAAGAACACATAAATGTTCCAGAGGATCAACAAGTTTTTGAACTTGAACCAAGACATAGCAAAAGAGCTAGAACGGAAAAATCATTTGATCCAGAGTTTCTGACATTTTTGCTAGAGAATGATCCTCAAAGCTATAACGAAGCTGTAAGGTCAGCTGATGGTGCTTTGTGGAAAGATGCCATCAATAGTGAAATTGAATCCATATTACAAAATCACACATGGGAGTTAGTGGATCTTCCTTCAGGGTGTAAACCTTTAGGGTCCAAGTGGATTTTCAAAATGAAAACGAAGGCAGAAGGATCAATTGACAAGTACAAAGCAAGACTTGTAATTAAAGGTTACAGACAACGTGAAGGTCTTGATTACTTTGATGCTTATTCTCCTGTAACGAGAATAAATTCCATAAGAATGATACTAGCCATTGCAGCTTTGCGTAATTTTGAGGTAGATCAGATGGATGTGAAAACAACCTTTCTAAATGGAGATTTAGATGAAGAAATCTACATGGAACAACCTGAATGCTTTATAGCTCAAGGATAAGAAAAGAAAGTCTATAAGTTAGTTAAATCCTTGTATGGATTGAAACAAGCTCCGAAACAGTGGCATAAAAAGTTTGATGATACCATGTTGGCAAATGGTTTCAAAATCAATGAATGTGATAAATGTATTTATGTCAGAGAGGCAGAAGTTGGCTATGTCATTTTATGTCTCTACGTTGATGACATATTGATTTTCGGGAGTAATGTTAAAATGGTGAAATCTACCAAGAATATGCTGAAATCTAAGTTTGACATGAAAGACATGGGTCTATCATATGTCATTCTGGGAATAAAGATCTCGAGAAGTCCAGATGAACTTATTCCTGATCAGTCACACTATGTGGAAAGATTCTTGGTAAATTCAACAATGATGATTCTGATGTGGCTAGAACTCTTTTAGATGTGAGTTTACATCTATCAAAGAATAGAGGTGAGGGTATATCTCAAGTAGAATACTCTAGAGTTATCGGGAGTTTGATGTACTTATCGAGTTGTAGAAGACCTGATATAGGATGTACATTAAACAAGCTCAGAAGATATACGAGTAATCCAGGGGTTGATCACTGGAAAGCAATAGTAAGAGTACTCAGGTACTTACATTTTACTCGTAATTATGGGTTGCATTATCATAGATATCCAGCTGTAGTCGAAGGATACAGTGATGCTAATTGGATATCTGACTTGAAAGACTCAAAGTCTACCAGTGGCTATGTGTTTACACTAGCAGGTGCAGCTATATCATGGAAATCCTCCAAACAGACTGTGATAGCCAGATCTACAATGGAATCAGAATTCATTGCATTAGATAAGTGTGCTGAAGAAACAGAATGGCTTCAAAATTTTCTAGAGGATATTTCAAGTTGGCCTAAGCTAGTGCCAGCAATTTGCATTCATTGCGATAGTCAATATACAATTGGAAGGACACATAACAATATATATAATGGTAAGTCTAGACATATTCGTCCTAGACACAATACCGTTAGACAATTACTCTCTACTGGAGTTATTTCGATTGACTATGTAAAGTCAAAGGATAACATTGCGGATCCGCTAACCAAAGGGTTAAACAGAGAGTTAGTTGTGAAATCATCGAGGGGAATGAGACTAAAGCCCATTAGATAAATGTTTATTAAGAAGGAAAACCCAACCTTGTTGACTGGAGATCCCAATATCTAGGTTCAAATGGACAACCTACTCGTAAAAGACATAATTGGTTCACTATGGGGGTTACCCTCTAGTCCATTTCTATGGTGAAATGAAACAGTGATGCTCGTATGGATAGAGGTTAAGGAAAGGCTTTTAATGATTCTTATGCGTCGGGAATCCGAGCGGAGTATTACGAGATACTCTTAAATAAGAAATCACCTATGTGAGAGAGAAGTGGGGTCGCTTCAAAGGGAATTGTACGGGGCTCAATTCTTAGAAACTCTCGCAGAACCAGGTTGATGTTCATGGCCAAAATGAACATAATAATGTGAACTCATATGTGTTAGGTAAAACATCTGTGTGATATATGTTTTCCATTTACATGAACGGAAGTACAGTTTAATGACATCACGTCCACTGTCAGCCAGTAAATCAGATATATTTTCACAATGGAAGGTTGAAAGGCTGAGGCCTACCTATCCTATGCAGGTGTTGAACCGTTGAACTCTTCTAGGTCAAAATAAAATATTTTATAAAATAATTTTATTTGACGTTTTTTCGCCAATTTCATTCATGTGGGGGATTGTTGGAAAATGCTTATAAGTAAGCATTTTGAGGCACAATTTTAAGCATGGTTCGTTTCTTGTTAGTGGTTGTTATTGAATGATTCAGATACTCCTTCGTGAGTAGTTCGAAATGGTATATTCATATGCTTAAAATGGTGCTTGGTTGAATGAGAAATTGTTGCTCAAATTTCACCCATTGGTGTTGGAAAATAAAGAGAAATGTGTTTGTCCCACATGGGAAAGCTATTAGAGAGAAGTTGTGTTTATATATGATTGCCCATATGTAGATGGGTAAGAGTTATAAGGATAGAGGCTCTCTCTACGTGCGCGCGCAAGGGGGTGCAAATCAAAATCCGAATAGGCTTGGCTCGTGTGCACCCGCGCGTCCTGCGTACACGAATACCAGACCAAATTGTGCGGGCCCGGCCCAGCCAATTTTTACAAGTCTCTTTAATTTTCCAAGCCTTTTGAAGTTCCATAACAGATGAATTAATGGTACTAATTAACTTGATGGTTACAAGCAAATGTAAGGTCTCCCACTTATGAATGACGTGTTCAATTTTTATTTAAAGATGGCAGTGTATTTCGATTTGGTGAGTGACACAAACAAGAAAATTCATAAGCTTTCGTTTTAAAGGTTTTGCCCACGGTTTTCTTTGTTTTTTAGTTTTTTTGGAAGAGTTCAAGCATTTTTGTGGTTCGTTGGATACGAGTTTGGTGGTGCCCATACTCGTTCGTTTTCCGTTGAATCCTGGGAAACAAACGTTTCACGTTCTACTGCACCTTCGGTAGGGGACGAATTTATTTTAAGGAGATTGTTGGCATCAACAAGCCTCGGGGAAGTGAAGCAGTGTTCAGTGGTCCAGTCAGAGGCAGACGCTTGTTCAGAGTTAGTGGCGTCGCGTCAGAGGCTCGACTTTAGTAGACGTTCAGAGGCAGAGGCACAAAGCTTTCAGCGCCAGACGTACAACACTTCAGGGTCTGACGCCAGACGCGCTTCGCTCACAGTCTGAATCGTCGTTGGGTCTGAAGCTCGTCGTGGGTCTGAATCATACCTCAGCATCTGAAACTCGGGGTCTGTTGCGTGGGTCTGCTGTGAGGGTCTGCTGCGTGGGTCTGCTCTGTGGGTCTGATTCTGCCTTCAAGGTCTGCACCAGGGTCTGATTTTACTCTCCAGGGTCTGCTCGTGTGGGTCTGCTCGTGTGGGTCTGCCGTCAGACGCATCTTCAGGGTCTGCAACATGGTCTGAATCTGTCAGAGGCTAATTCGGATTTCCCCGTTAAATAATATTTGTAATATTTGTATTACAAAGAATTGAATAGTTGCATTAAAAGTCAAACTCGAAGCACTCTAGACTTGGATTCTTTACTATAGTCTATATAATAATGAAAGTATTTTACTATTTTATAAGTTTTGAGTATTTATGTGGAAGAATAATAACTAATCAAATTACTATTATAATTTCTCAAAACAAGTTTTGAGTATTTATAGGTAAAGCGGAAGAAAAATAAATATTCAAATTATTATTATGATTTATTAAATGAATGATTTGATTCCGATATATAGGGAGACTAACCACCACAGAGAATTGTCCAACTCGAAAATTTATGTTCGGTTAAATTCATTTAATGTCCGATTTAGTGTTCCCATATCCGTCCCATCCTAAAATTTGAATATTTATTTTTCTTCCGCTTTACCTATAAATACTCAAAACATTTAATAAATTATAATAGTAATTTGATTAGTTATTATTCTTCCACATAAAACTTATAATATATTAAAATACTTTCATTATTATATAGACTATACTAAAGAATCCAAGACTAAAGTGCTTCGAGTTTGACTTTTTATGCAACTATGCAATTCTTGGGTAAAAAGTTAAGTTTTTCATGCGTCCGTTTTATTAAAACGATATATAGTGAAACTATTTATTTTTTCAATTATTATTATGATTTATTAAACGAATGAAGTGATTCCCATATATAGGGAGACTAACCACCCCAGGGAATTGTCCAACTCGAGAATCTATGTTCGGATAAATTTATTTCATGTCCGATTTAGTGTTTCCATATCTGTCCCATCCTAAAATTTTACCAATAAATTTAAAAATTCCTAACAGAAACGGGAAATTTAGCTGCCCTATTAACAGTTACCGTAGACAATAAATTCCTTGCGCCTTCCAATGCAAACCTTTAATTCACTTCTCTTAATATATTTTTCAGATAATTTATTATATATTATGTAATGTCATATTAAATATTCAGATGCTTAAAAATGAGCTTGTGTCGAATTAATGATTACGTTAAAAACTAAAACTATTTTGAAACATAATAGAAATTAACACATATATTTTTCAAAGAAAAATTAACATGTTTTACAGACCCAGTGAACTAGACACATACTATTTTTCGCTTTATGTTAATTAAGAACTGTAATTGTTGTGATAGCATCACGATAAAATCTAGATCTCGTTAATTGACTTCCACCGTTCCACTTTACATTACTATACATTTGATCTTAAATATTTGTAATAATTGTCATCATTAATCTACATAAATAAAGGGCTAAAAATTATAAGCACCAAATAATAGTGATTATCAACAAAAAAAAAAAAAAAAAAAAAAAATCAACAGTTATTACACACAAAAATAACTAATCATTTAAAAAAAAAAACATTATTGATTTTTGCAAATGCATGCTTTTTAGGATTGATTGCGATACTGGTAAGTTACTGTGAATGCTGGATTTCGGCCGAGGTCCACAATCAGAATTTGTAGGTTGGGGGCATTAACGATCCTGCAAGACAAAGGTAGAGTGAGCGGGAGCAAACTACCCACCGGTGTGGTGGGTGCCGGGGGCACTCCGACGCTCAAGTCAGTAGTATGAAATGAGCAGTGAATAAGTAAAATGTGAAAGCAAGGTTTGTTATTACCTTAACCTTCTTTGAGTGGCCGTGAGGGCGGAGGAAAGTGTTTAGGAAATGTGAAGCTCTGAGAGTTTGTGTCAGAGAGCAGAGGCTTGTATATCAGAAGTAATGCTTGGATTGAAGAACTCCGACCTCTCCCCCATGTATGCTGAGTTACGTATCCTTTTATAGATCTGAAAAGAGATTACTTTGTAGCTGTGATAAAAGATGGCAACAGGCCTACAACGTGCTGACATTTCTGGCTAAGGGACCCACAACGTGCCTTGGATCTAACTTTCGGCGCTGCATGTGTTTGTGTTTAGAAAAAGAGGAATAGTTAGTAACAGTTGTGTTTTATGCTGTCTATTTATTTGGATTTATTTTTATAGCGTTATGTACCGATGGAATAAGGTCTTTTGGGCTGGGTTTTCCAATATGGTGTTTAAGGGCCAATATTTGTGGGCTTTTGGTATTGACTTTGACGTGAAAAGACGATTTTACCCTCGGGTCCAAATTTGGCCCGTACAGTTTGTTCCATACTCTTTAAGTCAAAAAGTTTTTGATTTTGAGAGTAATATATCGAATGTATCATCTCGGATTTGATCTTGGTATGTAAACTTCTTCTTAACCGTTTGGAGTAGTCATAGGTTAAAACTTCAACTTAATCTTTACAAGACATGTAGGAATGTCTCCAGTTTACTGAACCAGTTGAAGATCAGGACTTTGTCTAATTCCGCCTGAACCAATGAGGAATGTTCCCAGTCGACTGTACCTGGTGAAGGTCAGGATAAACCCCATAGTAATGGTCCAAAGACCAGGGGAAACTCTAACGTCGTCTGGGCCAGATGAAGGCCATGTCTTGAACTTGACTCCATATTAGTCAAGGGGATTGTTCCCAGTCGACTGAACTTGATGAAGGTCAGGATAATCCCCATACTACGGGTCCAAAGACCAGAGGAGTTTTCAATGTCGACTGGACCAGATGAAGGCCAGGTCTTGAACTTGACTCCATATGAGTCATGGGGATTGTTCCCAGTCGACTGAACCTGATGAAGGTCAGGATAATCCCCATACTACGGGTCCAAAGACTAGGGGAGTTTTCAATGTCGTCTGGACTAGATGAAGGCCATGTCTTGATCTTGACTCCATATGAGTCATGGAGATTGTTCCCAGTCGACTGAACCATAGGAAGGTCAGGATAAACCCCATACTAATGGTCCAAAGACCAGTGGAAACTTAACGTCGTCTGGGCCAGATGAAGGCCAGGTCTTGAACTTGACTCCATATTAGTCAAGGGGATTGTTCCCAGTCGACAGAACCATAGGAATGTCAGGATAATCCCCATACTACGGGTCCAAATACCAGGGGAGTTTTCAATGTCGACTGGACCAGATGAAAGTCAGGATAATGGGAATATTATCGAATGAGTTCATCAACAAGTTCCAAGATATAGCCGTGTAAATGTAGACTGGGATGAACATCAAGTCTCAAGTCATAACTATATGCGGTATCTATGACAATTCCCAAGCTATATCTTGGATGATGTGGCTGGGATTCATATTACGTCTCAAGATATGCAAATGTACTAACTATAACAATCCCCAAACTACAGACTAGATGATGTCGATTGGGATCATCAATAAGTCCCAAACTATAGACGTGTAGTGTCGATTGGGATCAATGTTACGCCCCAACCTACACGTTGAGATGTTAACTAAGTAATCCTTAATTAGTCTCAAGTCAAGGAGGTGTTGTGTCGACTGGGTTCTTCTTTAATCCCTGAGATGTAGATGTCGATTGGGACAGACACCATGCATCAAGCCATACATGCATAAGATCCACAACAAGTGCCAAGATACACATGTTGATGTCAAATGGGATAGACACCAAGCATCAATCCATACATGCATAAGATCCACAACAAGTCCTAAGATACACATGTTGATGTCGAATGGGATAGACACCAAGCATCAATCCATACATGCATGTCAATCGGAGTAGCATCACGCCAATTCCTCAAATGCATGTCGATTCGAGTATCATCACGCCAATTCCTCACATGCATGTCGACTGGAGTATCATCATGAAACATTCTTTCAAGCACATAGTCTGGAGTATACCTGTAATCAGTGGCGGAGCCACAGTGTGCCCAGTGGGGGCAGTTGCCCCCACTGGACACACTAATTTTATTTTTTTTATAATTATATATATATATATATAATATATATATATTAAAAAATATAAATAATTAAACAACACCCATAAATACATTATTTATTAATTTTTTGAATTGTATTTTTTATATAATATGTAGGCCCAAGCCCAAATTAGTTAAAAAAATTCCAATACACTTTTGCATCAATCTTATTTATTAAACATATCTGAAATAATTATATTTAATTTGTATGTGTATAGATAATTTACTATTTTTCATTTTAAATTCACTCATTTATGTGTTTTTCCATTTGCAAAAGAATAGAGATTTCGTTATATTTAAATAAAAATAAAAATAAAAATAACTGTGTTTATACTTAGGTTTGATTTTAGTATATAATATACTACATAAACTTAAAATACATAATTTTAAAATAAATTTTTACTTAATATTTAGGGTAAATTGGTATTTTTAGAAATTATGAATAAAAATATAATTATGAAAAGTTTGAGTTAATTTATAAGTTTAGAAATTATGGGTTATTTCATAATTTTCAAAAATATAGGAATCATCTTGTAATTTCAAAAAATATGTATGAATTCATTATATATTATTTTGGTAAGAAAAAATTTTGCCCCCGCTGACTGGAATTTCTGGATACGCCACTGCCTGTAATCACTTAATGCATGTTGAGTGAAACTATCTTCACAAAGGTAAAGAACGTCATCACCCTATATAAGAATGTCGATTGAAGTGATTATACGAATCATTATGCATGTCGAGTGGAGTAAAATCATTTCATGAATGGACTAGAATACAAATAAGGTCTCATATAGTTATGTCGACTGAAATAATTTTACTAAAAATTAGATAATATGTCGAATGGAATTTCGTCGACTGAAGTAATTAGATGAAGCATTCTCATGCATGTTGGTTTGAGTGTACCTGAAAAAGACGCAAGTCGACTGAAAGAATAACGTGTAACATGAACCTGTACAATTCTCTTGTAATGATGTCGACTGAAGTAAACATCCAAATATTTAATACATGAGTCGACTGAAGAAAACCTGCAACCGCTTTATACATACTCAGAAGTGATTATATGTCGACTGACATAACGTTATGAATTCAACACTCATACATGTTGAATGAAAGAATTTTCTATGAATCATATACTAATGTCGACTAAATATACGTGTTGCGTCGAATGAGTCATCCATATTTGACTTCACTTTAGAATGAAGGTGTGCTCTCTCCGGAGAATGTTAACTGACAGATGTCATCTTACAGTCTTCTTTATTGTAAATTACACTTGGTTGAGGATGGGCCTAAGGATGTTTTGAGCCCAAGTTCATTTATTAAACCCTAGTGGGATTTTCGAGTCGTCTTTTAGAGGGAAATCCAAGCGCCAAAATGGTGAGTATAAGAATGGGTTTTGAGTCATTTGGTCTCACACAAGATCTTCAAGGTACTCTTCATATCTTTCTTCATATTCTTCAACATCTTTAAATGATCTTAGTGTAGATTCAAACTGTTCTTAGTCAAATTGGTTATTCGATCTTGAAAGATTTAGCGAATGTTTTGGGATTATGTTTGTGATTTAGACGGATTTAAATCTTCAAAGGAGTTAGAATTTTAGGGAATTTTTGTTTGTTGCTTGGAAAATTATCGAGTGAGGATTCGTTGGGTAGTTTAGGTGCTCAAAATGACAAGTATATTGAACAACCTATGAATGATTCGAGTGATGAAGAAACTTATAGGATTGGTCGCATGAAGATTTTATAGAGGGTGGAGTCGTAACTATAGCTAAACCACCGTTAGAATACCCACCGAAGTTACACCACTGAGGTCACTACCCACCATTGAGGAGTCGAGTGAGATTCTAAGTACGAGCGAACCAACAAATATCTTAACCAAGAATCCAGCTAGTCGAGTGACTGAAAGATCAATGAGAGAAATGAAATTGAAATATAGATTTCCTCCATCAATTGAAGTAAGGTTAGCGTCGCCGACTAAAAGGATAGATTAAAAAATTCCTAGGTGGATTGGGTTTTACGAACGCCCATTTATTGATGGATTCAGATTCCCCATTCCAAAGTTAGTATGGGAAGTGTTGAATCACTATCAGCTGGCTCCTTCTCAACTAATGCCAAACACTTGGAGGATTCTACTGTCGATTGAGTGTATGTCTTTCGAATTGGGGATCGTGTTCGGGGTATGAGAATTATTGTATACTTATTATATGAAAGAACACATGAGAGAAAAAGTGAGATATCACATATATCTCCGCCAAAAGAGGGCGCATTTGGTATTGGGACTTACAACAAATGACAGAGGGGATTGGCAAAAAAGTTATTTCTTCGTGAGAGGAGAGAGTGTGTTTGGGTTGAATGGGAGTGGAGAAATACCAGAACATTGGAACTCGTTGAGTGAGTATATTTTCATCCTTTAATATTCTAAATTTATAACTTGTATGACTGTAAATATTCTTCTTTTCTTCTTCCAGGTCTTCAGTTGAATAGAAAGTTTGATACTACTCGTCGAGCCATCACAAACACGAATCACATCCTCGGTTTGCCTGCTTCGAAGAGGAATTGGAAAACTGGTTTAGAAGAGAGGAGACTGAGGTTAACTCCACTGTGGAAAGAAGTGTTTTATTCTAAAGGTACCCCATTGGCTTTGAGTAAGCATATTTTGGCCGTGATATTGTGCACTTGGGCGATTGAGGTTACATTTGGAAGGCTGCTATTTCTAACACCGCTGACCCCTGAAGAATTTTTATGCGCAGCTGAACTGATGTCGAGTCCATTTAATGTGCCAAAACTCGATGAAATGAGGAGCCAGAGGAAGACTAAGAAAGCTAAGGACAATGAGCCTGAAGCCGTTGAATTGGAAATCACCAAACCAACTGAAGTCGTTCCGGTTGATGTTCCTGAATCAATGACACAGCCGATTGAGAAGGTCTCTGCTTCAAATAAGAGGAAAACAATAGTAGAAGTGGAGAAAGACGCAGAAGGCGTTATAGTGAGGATTCCCCACGGGTCTACTGCAATTTCGGATCCTTCTAGCCTCTCTAAATTTATTAAGCGTCTTCTTCTGGAAGAAGACGAGCAACGGTTGATTGAGTTGGGTCCAACTGAAACAAGCAAGAAGATAGCGGCTCTAAGTTACCAGGTATTTGTTTTTGAAAACATGTATATCCATTTATAGACGTCGTATGGATTGTACTAAGTGAAGTTTGTTTCAGGTTATGGAATGTGGCCTCTTCATGCAACAGTATGCTGAATTAAGCCAAATGAGGATGAGGGATTTAGAGAAAGCCAATACAGCCATCAGAAAAGATTTCGGTGAACTGAAAACAAATTTTGACGCTACCGAAAGGAAGTTAAGAAAGGTCGAAAAGGAACTGAAAGAGACTCAAGTAACACTGAAATTGGAGAAAGAAGTGTATGAGGCTACCAATGAAGCGTTCAAAGAAATTGTGGAGAGCTTGACGAAGGAAAATACCGATTTCTTGAGCAACTTGAATTGGTTGCCTTTGAATCAATGATGAAAGAGAGGAGCAATCTAATGGAAGAATATTTAGCTGGTCAGAATGTCGCTTGGAAGCCGAAGAAGTGGATTCGAGAATATGAGAGGTTAGCCGCTGGGGTCTCCCTTACAAGTGAGGGTGAAGAAGAAGAAAATTGAGAAGAGGTGCTCTCGAAAGAGGCTGTCGAAGAAAAGCAAATGGCCACTGGAGAAGTCGAAGAAATGGCCATAACGGAGAAACAGGCTGAAACGGTTGAGGTTCCCGGATCGACTGAAATTATCCCTATCGTTCCCGGTCAGACTGTTGAAGTTCCATCAGTGGATGTTCAGCTTGATCCTGAAGTCCAGGCGACCGAAAGGCTCGTAGGATGAAATATACAGTCGTACTTTTATTTTGTTTTTTGTAATGGAAAACTTCAAAACTTTAATTATATAAATTTCTTTTTGGTTGAAGTCAAAGTTTTTTCAATTTTGTTTAGTCGTATGGACCTCGGAACACTAAATTATTCTTCACACAATAATTTTTATTATTCAACAATTTTACTGGCCGAATGGCTACGGCAAAGAAAAATAATAATTACCGGTAAAATAGTTTGAGATGAATTGCATTCCAGCTATTTTGTATTGGTCTTCCTTCTGTCGTTTCCAATTTGTAGGCACCTTGCCCAATGATCTTTGTAATGACGTATGGGCCCTCCCAATTTGGTCCTAGCTTCCCATCTTTGACTTCTTTGGTATTCTGAAAAACTTTGCGTAGATCCCAGTCTCCTTCTTTGAATGTCATGCACCTGACATTTTTGTTGAAATATTTGGCCATTTTTTGTTGATGAGCAGCAAGTCGAATGGAGGCATGTTCCCTTAATTCATCAATTGTATCAAGGCTGTAATTCAAGAGATGTCGATTGGTATCTTCTTCAAGCCATTGGTAACGCGAAGTAGGAACAATTCCTTCGGCTGGGACTACTGCTTCGCACCCAAACGCAAGAGAGAATGGGGTTTGCCCAGTCGACGAACGAGCTGTAGTTCTGTATGACCATAGAACTCCTGGAAGTTCATCTGCCCATGCTCCTTTTGATTTCTCCAATCTTTTCTTCATTATGTTCATGATTGTTTTGTTGGACGATTCAGCTTTACCATTGGCTTGAGGAAAACGTGGGGTTGAGAAGTTTAATTTGATTCCCCAATTCTTACAGAAATCTTGGAAACGGTAGCTGATGAATTGAGATCCATTATCGGTTACAATTTCTCTTGGCAATCCGAAACGACAAATGATGTTCTTCCAAATGAAGTTTTGCACTTCTCTGTCTTGAATTTTGGCGAAAGCCTCAGCTTCGATCCACTTGGTATAGTAATCTGTAAGGGCAAGCATGTAGACTCGTTGTCCCGGGGCTATAGGGAGCTTTCCAACGATGTCCATTCCCCATTTCATGAAAGGCCAAGGTGACAGTATCGGCCTGAGCTTCTCTGGTGGTAAATGTGAGATGGGGGCAAATCTTTGACATTTCTCGCACCTACGAGTGAATTCGACCGAATCAGCACGCATAGACGGCCAATAATATCCTGTCGTGTAGGCTCGGCATGCTAGGCTTCTTCCGCCTGAATGGTTTCCGCATTCACCTTCATGAAGCTCGGCTAATACGCATTGGGCTTCTTCTGGAGTAAGACATTTAAGGAAGGGACAAGAAAGTGATCTCCTTAAAAGTTGCTCATCATGTAGTGTGAATCTGGCGGCTAGCCGTTGAATCTTTCGCGCTTCCATTTTATCTTCTGGTAGCATGCCGCTTTGTAAATATTTTACAATTGGAGTCAACCATGAGTCGTCTGATTTGATTGTGGTAATTTCCTGGATTTTGCTTTTCCAAATTACTGGCACTGCAAATAAACAACTGGGATGGAATGAATTTTCTCTCCTTCAATTGTCGAACCCAGCGTAGCTAAAGCATCTGCGTGCGTGTTTTCATTTCTGGGGACTTGAAAAATGGTCAGTTGCTCAAATGTCGACTGAAGTTCTTTCACCTTTTGTAGATAAGATGCCATCTGTGAATCTCTAGCTTGATATGAACCCTGGAATTGATTGACAATTAATTGGGAATCTGTCTTTGCTTCAACCTTTTTGGCTCCAAGTTCTCGAGCCAAGTTTAAGCCGGCTATGAGGGCCTCGTATTCGGCTTCATTGTTGGTAACTCTGAAGTCGCACTTGATTGCCTGTTGCACCACATCGCCTTCTGGAGTGGTAATCACAATCCCTAAGCCGCATCCACGTTTGTTGCTTGATCCGTCGACTGCGAGCTTCCACATGGCCGATGGATTAATGCAATGGATTTCTAGTTCAGCTGGTGCCTGTAGACTGGGACTGAAATCAGCCACAAAATCTGCAAGAGCTTGTGACTTGATCGCAGTCCGTGGTTGGTAGGTAATGTCGTGTTCTCCAAGCTCCACAGCCCATTTCGTCAATCTCCCGGAAAGCTCGGGTTTATGGAGAATGCTTCTCATTGGGTAAGATGTGTAAACTGTGATTGAATGCCCTTGAAAATATGGCCGTAGCTTTCTCGCTGCCGTTATCAAAGCTAGTACCAATTTTTCCATAAGAGGGTAGCGTGACTCTGTATCCAATAGCGCTTTACTGACATAGTAGACTGGGAGTTGAGTACCATCTTCCTCTCTGATCAGGACTGCACTTACTGCTTGCTCCGAAACTCCTAAATAAAGAAAAAGCCTTTCGTTGTCGAGTGGCTTCGACAAAATAGGTGGAGAAGACAAGTATCATTTGAGTTCTTTCAATGCTTCCTCGCAGGCTGGAGTCCACTCAAAATTCTTGGCTTTCTTCAGGGCGGAAAAAAATAGGAAACTTTTGTCGGTTGACTTTGAAATGAATCTATTCAGTGCAGCAATTCTTCCAGCTAGTCGCATGACGTCTTTAGGATTGGTTGGAGAGGGAATATCGAGTTTAGATTTGATCTGACTTGGATTGGCCTCTATCCCTCGTCGCATAACCATGTATCCAAGAAATTTTACCGAAGCGAAACCAAAAGCACATTTCGTAGGATTCAATTTCATGCCATACCTCCTCATTGTGTCGAATGTCTGTTTCAAATGTGATAGATGTTGTTTGGCTTCTAATGATTTCACCAACATATCGTCTATGTAGACCTCAATTGTTTTCCCAATTTGTTGAGAAAATATTTTGTTTACCATTCGTTGATAAGTAGCTCCAGCATTTTTGAGGCCTAATGGCATTACCTTGTAGCAATAAATGCCTCTGTTGGTGATAAAGGCTGTCTTCTCTTGGTCGGCTGGATGCATGAGGATCTGATTGTAGCATGAATACGCATCCATGAAACTTAGCAATTCATGGCCTGCGGTAGCATCAACCATTAAATCAATATGAGGCAATGGCAAAGAATCTTTGGGACATGCTTTGTTCAAATCTGTGAAGTCGATGCAGACTCCCCATTTCCCATTCTTCTTTCGTACTATCACCACGTTAGCTAACTATTCTGGGAATTGGACCTCCCTAATGGCTCCATTTTGTAGCAATTTCTGGACTTCTTCATCAATGATCTGATTTCTCTCTGGGGCGAACTTTCTTCTTTTCTGTATGACAGGAGGATAGCTTGAGTCCACATGGAGTTAATGGGTGATTAATTCTGGGTCGATCCCGGTCATATCTTCATGAGACCAGGCGAAGCAATCATGTTGTATCATAAAAAAATCAATTAAGTCTGCCCGCAGCTTGGGGTCTAGATTAGCCCCAATCTGTGCTTTATGGTCATTATATTGCGGGTGAATTTGGACTTCGTCGAGCTCCTCAATACTCGGTAGGTCTGGTGATGATGCACCAGATCCTTTCATTAATTGCTATGCTGACTGAGGTTTTGCTTTTAAAGTCGTCTGGTAACAACTTCTAGAAGCAGATTGGTCTCCTTTAATCTCTTGGACTCCCCATCTTGTAGGGAATTTAAGTACTTGATGGTAAGTTGATGAGACTGCCATCATCTCATGGATCCAAGGTCTGCCAACGATCAAGTTGTAGGCTGAGGGACAATCGAGGACCAAAAATGAAGTCAACTTATTGATTCCTCCCGCATAGACTGGAAGGGTTATCTCTCCAATGGTGAATTTCTGTTCGCCGCTGAACCCGATAAGAACAGTTGACTTCCTGTTGATATTTTCTATCTCGGTTCCAATGTCGGAAAGTGCTGCCCTGAAGATGATATTTTTTGACGAACCTATGTCGACTAAGATTCTTTTGACCATAAAATTTACAATCTGCAATGAGATTACCAGTGCGTCGTGATGTGGATTCAATCGACTGGAATTGATATCGTTAGAAAATTCAATTGCAAGGTTTGTACACGTCTCCTCTATTGACATAGTCGAATGGAAAAGACCCATTGTTGTAACTCTAGCATGTCGTTTCGCTGCTGAGTATGAAATACCACTAACTTCAAAACCACCGGAAATAAAACTTACAGTATTGTTGATTAGTGGTGGTGGTATGGGGCCATCTTCTTTATCATTTCTCCTGGCCATTGTAGCCTTGCCTTTATCTGTGAGAAATTCCTTCATGTGCCATTTATTCAGCAATTCCAATACTTCCAATCTTAGAGCCACACAATCTGCTGTTGTATGGCCATAATCTCGATGAAACTCGCACCACTTGCTGATATCTTTCTTAACTGAATAATCTCTGGAGCGTGGGGGCCACCTTACTTCGCTTCCCATCTTCTTGAGCACCGAAACCAGTTCCCCTAGGGAAACAGTAAAATTGTAGTCTGGGAGTCTCTCCCTGTTAGCAGATTTGTCTTGTCTCCTGAATGGCAATGGTTGACGTTTGAAGTCCCGGTTGAAGTGTTGATGCATTTTCTGATGATCCTCCCTTTCTGTTGGCCGTGGTGCTTTGTTGGGAAATTCTTTGCGCCGTTTAGTAGTATATTGAGTACTAATGTATTGCAAATAAGAAGAATTCTCTTTTCTTTTGTTCCTCTTGTCTTCTTCCTATCTAATTTCAATTTGGGCTCGAGCCATGGCTTGATCCATCGTGTAGCATCAGAATTTAGTGAGTTTCTTGTAAAGTCCGCTTTCTAGAAGCAAACCATTTCTGAATGCTTCTACTGCAGTAGGTTGATGGAGGTTCGGGACAGTTATCCTTTCTTTATTGAAGCGAGCCACGTAGCTTCGTAAAGATTCACCTTTCCTTTGTTGGATGGCATAAAGGTCGTCTGAAGTCTTTTCAATCTTGCAAGAACTCGCGAAATGCTCTACAAATTTGTCTGCCAGATGTTGGTATGACCCAATGGACCTATATGGAATATTGATGAACCAAGTTAGGGCTGGACCCGCCAATGTCTCCCCAAATCCTCTGCACATTCCAAGCCTCCCACTGTCGATGGTTAGGCCTGTTGACATCATCTTATATTTGTAATGGATGATGTGGTCGTCTAGGTCAGTCAACCCATCATACATTTTCATATCTGGAGGGCTGAATTTCTTTGGTAATTCTACAGAGGTGATAGTCTCAAAAAATGGTGTGTCAGAAATTGTCCCAGCTCTACTTTTCCTTATTGGTAGTTTAACACCTGGTAGACTGGACAATATTGCTTCTTTGAACTCTAACATTTCTTTGCACATGTTGGAGGCGACTTGCTGAGCCTGGTCGGCTGGAGAAATTGGCAGAACTGTAGGATTTCTCGGATGGTCGCCTGGAGAAGGATCATCATTTGCCACATCGTTGAATGTTTCCAAAAGATTGGATGAAACTATATCATTGTTGGCATTGTCCGGAGAATCACATTGTTGAGAGGTGGAAGAGATTAATTCCAACTACTTCCGAAGGTTTGTATTGGAGCTTCGCATGGTCAAATTCTTCTCCTCCAAAGTTCGTAATCGTTCTTGTAGCATAGTTATTTGGGCTGCAATTGGATCTGGTGTCAGCTCGCTGGTTGAAGCCATGAATGACAGTTAGAATTTTAGATTGTGAAATCTTTTGCTCGCTATAGATCGCCAAGGCCCCACGGTGGGCGCCAAATTGTGGATGCTGGATTTCGGCCGAGGTCCACAATCAGAATTTATAGGTTGGGGGCATTAACGATCCTGCAAGACAAAGGTAGAGTGAGCGGGAGCAAACTACCCACCGGTGTGGTGGGTGCCGGGGGCACTCCGACGCTCAAGTCAGTAATATGAAATGAGCAGTGAATAAGTAAAATGTGAAAGCAAGGTTTGTTATTACCTTAACCTTCTTTGGGTGGACGTGAGGGCGGAGGAAAGTGTTTAGGAAATGTGAAGCTCTGAGAGTTTGTGTCAGAGAGCAGAAGCTTGTATATCAGAAGTAATGCTTGGATTGAAGAACTCCGACCTCTCCCCCCTGTATGCTGAGTTACGTATCCTTTTATAGATCTGAAAAGAGATTACTTTGTAGCTGTGATAAAAGCTGGCAACGGGCCTACAACGTGCTGACATTTCTGGCTAAGGGACCCACAACGTGCCTTGGATCTAACTTTCGGCACTGCATGTGTTTGTGTTTAGAAAAAGAGGAATAGTTAGTAACAGTTGTGTTTTATGCTGTCTATTTATTTGGCTTTATTTTTATAGCGTTATGTACCGATGGAATAAGGTCTTTTGGGCTGGGTTTTCCAATATGGTGTTTAAGGGCCAATATTTGTGGGCTTTTGGTATTGACTTTGACGTGAAAAGACGGTTTTACCCTCGGGTCCAAATTTGACCCGTACAGTTACCAGTTGTAAAACGCATATATTTACTAAAAATATCTCACTAAATATCGAAAATATTATTATTTTTTCTATAGTAATTAACTATAATTTCTCAAATCTTAATTGAAATTAACAAGAATTAATAAATAAAAATAATAAAATGAATCATAAACGAATAAATGAACTTAAATTCGTATTCGATTCATTAATAAATGAATTAAATCGAATTGACCCATTTATTAAACGAATCTATTTTTTCAAACCCGTATTCGCTTTAAAGCGAATCGAATCGAACGAATAAATAAATTTTGACCCAATTTGCCACCCCTACGGGTAACATCATCGTTCTATTAATGCTAGTAGAATAGTGACGTTGAATATAGCTCCAAGTATTAGTATAAATAAAATAAAATCAGGGTTTAAGACAAAAATAATTATTTGTCTGTCTTTTATAATAATTTGTGATGAAAAACAGCATTTATTAATAATTTATTATAGATAAATATATGATAGATAAATATTCAATAAATAATATGTGAATTAGGGACCTGATGTATATTAGTATCTTTCCATTTAAATACAACCCACCGTCTTTGTGTAGATAAAGAATGTGTTTTTAATTATAATTCGAGGATATTTTCAAGCAACAAAAGGCCCCTACACCATAAGATCTGCTCAAATGAATTTAAATTGTCGCTTCATTATGTGTTTTTAGGCTGTCAAGATAAATAATAATATCCAAATTATCAATCATAAATTACAATTTTAAATTAGTACTGAATATTTTGGTGATTTTTGATCTTATTTTGTTCATAGAAATATTGTTACTATTTTAAGTTGAATATAGTGACGTTATTGAATACATAAGCATGTGAAACAAAATGGTAAAAATTAACTTATTTTCATGAAATTTGGGTTTATTCACATGTTTTATATATTTTATAATGAAGCTCAAAATTCATGATACCTGCGATATTTCTAATGTAATAATTTGACTTTAATGAAAATGAATGGAGAACATCTAAATGAGTTATATTTTGACTAATTGGGGAATAGTTCTTTCTATAACGGATATTTAGGTTACATACTACCCCAACTAATAAGCATAAAATATGTATAATAATATTAAATATAACTATTATTTATTAGTAATTTTTTTAATATTTGTACACCCTTATTAAGATATTATTAAATTAATATATGTGTGATTTGATATTACGTTACATGTTCGAATTTTTCATGTCCATCAAATGAAAATTAGGTCAAATTAAATCGCTCCAATTTTATCTAACAACATTAGAATGTTAAATTGATTATAAGTGCTCCACGAGGTCAATAAGTACTCTCATTTGGTCAAGACACCCTTCCTAAAATAGGTCATGGATTGATTTTTGTGGTGATGTAAATGAATAAAGAATTCATATAATTATTAATCCTTAATCAAGAATCTATTAGTATACAGACTTTATTATCACAACCTTCTGGCTCTTAGTGTCATAGTTTTCAAACATGGTTCTATCGGTCCTTACATCTTGTTCTCACAACTTTTAGATATGGTTCTATTGGTCTTCAGGCATTGTTCTCAATCTCTTATAAATGATGAACTGATAAGCGAAAATTAGTATTTATAAATATGATAATAAATGGTGATCCACCAAAACAAACAAGGCATTCAGATTTTTTTCTTATTGATAATAAAATAATATACACCTACATAAATTTTCCGAATAAGGACGTTTGATGTTAATAAGATAAAGTTGGAGTTAAAAGACAAGAAAAATATGAACCTCAATACATTTTAATTTGTCTTTTAATACAATTGGAGTTTGTTTTTTTTTTTTTTTTAAATTTTTATATCTTTTAACTCGGATCTTAATATTAAGCATAAATCTGTATTAAAATGGCACTGTATATACATGAAAGAGGCTTGAACCTAGGGGTGGCAATTTGGGTCAGGATTCGTTTTTCGTTCGATTCGATTCGCTTTAAAGCGAATACGGGTTTGAAAAAATGGATTCGTTTAATAAATGGGTCAATTCGATTCGATTCGTTTATTAAACGATCGAATACAATTTAAGCTCATTGATTCGTTTATTTATTTCGTTTAGGATTCGTTTATTATTTTTATTTACTAGTCTTGTTATTTTCAGTTAAGATTCGAGAAATTATAGCTAATTTCATAGAAAAAGTAATTTTTCGATATTTGGTGAGGTATTTTTAGTAAATTTATTAGTTACATATTTCATATGTATATATTTATGAAGAATTAATGTAAATCAAGTGTAGTAATTATTTTATTAAATATATTTTTTAAACGATAAATATATGATATTCGTATTCGATTCGTTAATAAACGAATCGAATACGAATCCTGATATTAGGATTCGTTTAATACGAATCGAATCCGAATCCATCATATTTTGATTCGATTCGTTTAGGATTCGATACAATTCGATTCGTTGATTCGTTTTGACACCCCTACTTGAACCTTCATTTCAAGAAATGACTCTCTTAAACTTAAGAATTTAAAAAATGAATAAGCAAAATAAAACACATTCACATCTCTTCTTCGTGTTTAAATACACATGTTTGCTTATATCACACCACAAAAGCTTGTTAAGAATTTAAGTGCAGTAGGCCAGTAGCCACACAAAAAAAAGAAAAAAAACGCAAGCATACGTCCAATGGCAATGTCTTCTTGCATTATACCATCAACCTTCATTACTTGTGTAAATGGTTTCAAATGTCTTCCATTTACCTTCATTACTTGTGTAAATGGTTTCAAATGTCTTCCATTTGCAACAAATAGAGCAACCATCGGAAAATGTGTACACAAAAGTATCCAATGTGTTGCTACTACTGCTAGCACCCAACTTGATAATTCAACAGTTGCTCGGCGATCAGGAAACTACCAGCCTACAATTTGGGACAATGATTATCTGCAGTCATTGAGTAGCCACCATACGGTATTGATCATCATTATTTATTGTTATTTTTCAAGGGTTTGATTATATATAACTGAAAATTACATTCTGCAGGGGGAAACATACAGAAGAGAGGTAGAAAAGCTGGAGGGAGAAGTAAAGACAATGATTAACAATGTGGCCAATCCACTGGATCAACTCGAGCTGATTGATACCTTGCAAAGACTTGGATTGGCTTATCATTTTGATACTGAGATAAGCAACATACTTCACAATATCTACAACAATAAAGATGATAAATGGAAAAAAGATAATCTATATGCAACCTCTTTAGAATTTAGACTCCTCAGACAACATGGTTATCATGTTCCCCAAGGTACGTACTGATGAAGAAATTTTACCTTATTTAAACATCGTAACACATCATAAATAAAAATAAATATAAGTTGTTTTTGAATGAATGCAGAGGTTTTTACTAGTTTTAAGGACAAGAAGGGCAGTTTCAAGCTGTGCCTTTGTGATGATGTCAAGGCAATTCTCAGCTTTTATGAGGCCTCATACTACAGCACAGAAGAAGAAAGCATCATGGAAGAAGCTTGGCAATTCACTACTAAACATCTTAAAGACGTTAACAATAAGTGTGTGGATCTGAATGTAGCAGCAGAGGAAGTAAGGGATGCGTTGGAGCTTCCTCTACATTGGAAGACGCCAAGACTAGAGACAAGGAGGTTCATAATTTTTTATGAGAGGAGAGAGGACAAGAACCACATCTTACTCCAGTTTGCAAAGTTGGATTTCAATATTGTGCAGGGAATTTACCTTGAAGAACTTAAAGAATTGTCAAGGTATAGTAACTTTTATTTCTTTGCCCTTTAATAATGACCCAAATTTTTTGAGTTTTTTAAGAAGTTTGAAGAAGATTTGATTAATTTTTTCCTTTGAAGTTGGTGGAAGAATACTGGCCTTGGAGAAAAACTGAGCTTTGCCAGGGACAGGCTGGTAGCATCATACGTATGGTCTATTGGGACAGCTTTCAAGCCTCAGTTATCGTTCTGCAGGAAGATACTCACGGAGGTCTTTGCTCTAATTACAGTAATTGACGATATTTACGATGTCTATGGTACCATTCCTGAACTTGAACTCTTCACTGAAGCTGTTGAGAGGTTTGTGGTGATAATTAAATTTCCTTTCAATGAAAATCTGAAAACAACTTTGATTATCATTTTTTTTTGTTTTATTCGTCAGGTGGGATATTAAAGCAATGAAACCGCTTCCTGATTACATGAAATTATGTTTTCTGTCTCTTTTTAATACTGTCAATGAAATGGCTTTCGACATTCTCAAAGAACAGGTTCAGATGTTGTGATGAATATAAAGGAAACGGTAACATATCAATTCTCCTATTGTATATGTAGGATATTGTCATTTACATAATTCAGAAAAATAAAATGTCGTAATTACTTGGTGCTATATATGACATGTGCATCAGTGGGTAGCCTTATTACAAGCTTACATGGTGGAGGCAAAATGGTATCAGAATCAGCATACACCAACACAGGAAGAGTATATGAAGAATGGATGGATAACAGTGGGAGCGCTAACAGTAGCACTTAATGCATACCTGTCTGCGACAAATCCAATCATAGAGAAAGAATTGGAATTTCTGGAGAGCTATCCGGATATATTACAGTTGTTATGCAAGATAGTGCGACTTCAGGATGATTTGGGAACTTCATATGTATATAAAACCACTATTTCCTTTCTTTTATTAGATACACAATATAATTAGTTTATGAATGAAGTGTGTTTTTTTCCAATAATTCTACAGGACGAATTAAAGAGAGGAGATGTTCAAAAATCAATCCAGTGTTACATGAATGAAACTGGGGTCTCTGAAGAAGAAGGTCGTGAACACATCAAGGAATTGACGAGACAGATATGGAAGAAGGTGAACCTATACACAACTAATAAAGATTCAGATCCCTTGTCTCAAACTACAATTGAATTGTTTTTGAATCTTGCGAGAACATCCCATTTTATGTATCTAAATGGAGACGGACATGGTGTCCGAGAAAAAGAGACTATGGATGTACCTTTATCATTGATTTTTCAGCCCATTCTGTTAGAGGAGAAAGACATGGTTTTCACATCATCTCATGGTACTAATTACTAAAGGCTAAGGAATATGATGGATGTAATGGACAAACTTCATGTTGCTTCAGAATAAGAGATGCATTTCTTAACACATGTTCATTCCAATTCCTACTGTCATTTTTTTTCCTCTCCTGTTTGTTTTGTTTTTTTGTTTTTTTTTTAAAGAGGGGTAACATAGTATACTCACAGAAGTGAATCAAATCAAAACAATATATAAAGTCACACAATCAAAACACAAAAATTAAAATAACATGGCTGCGAGAAACACATCGAAACTGGACAAGAAGAAAAGGGAACCAGAAAATGAATGAAATTATTACGAGAAAACCCAAGCAAATAACTGATGAGATAGACATACCGAATTTTGGTCCATTTTCATTAAGTTTTCATACTTCAGTGAAAACCACTTAATTGCCATGAACAAAATCTTCCTAACAAAATTTTTGGAGTATATTAAAGAATTTTGAAAGATCCTATATGATTGCGCTCAATCCAAATGTTCTAGCATAATGACATAAAGATTGCATCAAAATGATCATTTGACTTTCAGCCCTTGTGAAAAAAGCTCCTGGAATCAAAGGACTCATCAAGCTTATTATGACAAACCGAAGCAATATTTCAAATTCCTAGTATTAAGGGCCAGATTTCCCATGCAAATTGACAAAAGAAGAAAATGTGGTTCCTAAATTCAAAATGAGCATAACAGAACAAACAAAGTTGGTTGAGTTGGTTGATCGGTGAAATCACTCACATTACGCAAGTGCACGTATCCCTCAAGTAGTATAAAATGTATGGATCCCACGAGGACTTAATACCTAAGCTATCAATTTATGAAGTTAAATGCATACAAATATCTAATAAATTGGTTTGTTGACTGAATGGTGATTTTTGTTTGAAAATAAGTAAATAAAACAGTGCGAAAGTAAATTAAAGGTAAAATCAATATTATGAAAGTATTTAGGGTTGTGAATCCTTCCAATATCTTTTAAAGATGAAGTGGTTATCTCATACTTGTGTAATATATTGGTTTATTAACCTGGAACACGAATTTATGCAAAAGCATCTTCCGATGGTCATATGCAAACACCTAGTATAACCACATTAATCATATTCCTATGTTAACCAAGCTACCTGAATTCATTAAGACTAAGTTTCAATTATGGCTACCCACGCCCGACAGGTATATTCATATCTTGTAAGGAAATCTACCTAATAGTCTCTTACCCCAAGGTTAGATCGTGAGCTATTGAATCTGAGGCTAAACCTAAAATCTCTTTCCCAAGCTCATTTTAAGTTTACCAAATCAATCTTATTAATGGTCAGTTAACAAGAAGCATTAAGCTTAAAGCTTAATAAATAAACCTTTATATTACCCAAAACGTAAAATAACCCCTTATAAACCAGTGATATTGGAATTCATCACAACCTCAGATATCAAGTTTTGTTACAACATATATATCTAGGACTAGTACAAGCTTAAATAAAGTAAATGACATAAAATAAAGCTTGGAAATTAAAATGATAAAGTTAGCAATAAAGAAATTGTTAGGATTAACGGATTTACATTTATTACTTTTATTTTAGATATCTCCCTTATTATAATATATTAACTTTGCATGACATTACCAACCAACCATATAGGCGGTATCTTGATTAAGTTAGATTTATGATTAATTTCAATCAACCATAAAAGTGGTAACCAATTTAGTCAGGTTAAAATCAATTTAATTAAGTCCAACCGACCATAAATGCGCTATCTCATTAAGTCAGGTTTTAAATAGTTTATATATATAATTAACGGAGATTAATCTAAATATTAGTAATAAAAGCTTAACCTTTCACCCCAGCAGAAGAGAGTTACCTCCTCATATTGAAAAGTAAAAATAAAAATTGAAAAGTAAAATAAAGAAAGTACTATTGAGTAAAATAAATAATTAAATACAGAAAGCTGTAAATAAATAAAAAAGATACAATCTTCTTAGTATTCTTAAGGAAATCCCCAGAAGAAAGTATGAATTTTCCTTTTGATTTCAACTTCAATTTATAGGTAAAATTCTGCCTTACGCGTCGTGACGCAAGCCACTTTCGCGTCGCAACACGCCACTGATTCAACATGATAATGACACGTGTCTGTCAGTCGAATTATTTGCTCCGCATCGCGACACAGAATGTTGTGCGTGTCGCAATGCTGACGTCAGCAATAAAGTGTATTGTCGGCATCATAGGATGATGACACGTGTCCGACACATGTTAGCATGATTGTTGTGATATTGACAAGTGGTAGGAGCATCTTAGCAAGTGCGCATGATAGCAAGATTCTTTGATTTTGACACGTGTCTGGCACACATTAGCGGTCGCGACGCAGAATTTCAATTTTGCCCTTTTTCATCTAATTTTCACCGTTTAAGCCATGATTTGATTCAAGAGAGTCCTGTTATTTTATTTATCTATAATATAACACAAAACACATCAAAATATTCACAAAACTCAAGAAACTATACAAAATATTAAGTCAAAAGGGGTGGTAAATATTGATATATTTACCGCTTATCACACCCCTAAACCTAACATTTTGCTAGTCATCGAGCAAAACATCAAAATACAATAAACAATTTTAAAATAAAATTAAACTAAGCCACTTTCGTAAGGATCACGATTGCATTTATCATATGCAACAAGCTTTTAAACCCCTAGGTGTCCTTATTGGACGAGTTGTAGTCTCGTGAGGGCTTACAACAACGATACCTATAAATGTCAATCTAATGCACACAAAAGCAAAAAGACAAGAGAAAAAAGAATAAACAAGTTAGTGATTAAACAAGTGAAAACTTCTTATCCAAGTTAATAGTTTTTTCTTTCTTTCTAAATTACCAAATAAGTAAATTCTCTAATTATTTTTACCATTCTCCATATACACAACCAACAAAGTATTAATCAAATCATTGTGCCTATAATATTCATAAGTGTAGTTGAAAATATAGTAATATTTTATCCTAAAGTTATATCAGAATTCACATTTTTTTAGCAATGGAATTTTTTTTCAGATTATTTATTTATTTATTTACAATATCTTTAATCCAAGTAGCAAGCTTTAGGCCAGTGACTCCCAAGCCAGTTGGCTTTAGGGCACTAGGTGTTAAAACACCCTTACAGACTTAATTACTCGGATTTTAGATATCTATTCTTCTTGTATAACATCTTTAATCCATGTAGCGAGCTTTGGGCCAGTGACTCTCAAACTAGTTGGTTTTAGGGCACTAGGTGTTAAAACAACCCTACAGATTTAATTACTTGGATCTCAGATGTTTTTTTATTTATATACACATTTTTTTTATTCCATTGCTTTTTAGATACTTCCTCCAATTAAGCTAGAGCGCTGAATATTACAAACTTTTCATTTACAACTCATGACCGTATGTTACAATGTATGTTGATAACCCCTGTCAATTGAGCATATGAAGATCCAATTTAATCAGTTTTATGGAGAATTCACAAGTTAAATAATTCAAAAGGAAATAAACAAAAAATAACTTGTTACGAAATAGTTGAGATACGTCTCAGGAGTAGAAATTCCTTACACAACTATCTCACACTGATTTCACCTGATTAGTCAAGTTAAAAATACAAAAAATAAATTATTATTTTTTCTAAATTTTTTTTTTATTTTTTTGAATTGTTTTTGAAAATATTTGACTAAAAATCAAATAAAAACAACACAATAAAAATAAGATACTAGTCAACTATTCCCCTTCCCAAACCTAATTGAGACATTGTCCCCAATGTCTAAATAGTATAAGAATAATTTAGAAAACATTACTTTGTTAGCTGAAATTCTACATCTAAAATTAAAATTGAAGATTATGATCCAGATTTATCCGACATTTCTTACCACGATCATGATCATACCAGTTTTATCTTGGAAATTGATAAAATACTCATAGATAATATGTTTAGTTACAAAACATACTTAAAATTATAAAATGCATAGTTAAACAGAATAACATAACAGAAAATTAAAAAGTAAAGAAAATTACAACAATAAAAGAAAATGATGGAGTTAGGGATTTCACTTTTAATACATCAAATATATATTACTCCCTTATCAATTAACCATTTCTTGAATTAATTATATTAAAACCGACTATATAGGCGGAGAATGTCATTTGTCAAAAGTCCAACCGACCATATAGGCGGTAACAAAATCATATAAACCGACCATGTGGGCGGTAACAAGGTTAACACCTAAACCGACCATATAGACGGAAACTAAGTCTAATAATGTAAAATCGGCTATATAGGAGTTGGACAATTGTGACCCATATCATCACTATTTGTAAAAGACATTGTGGTTGTTGTACAAATTAACTATGTGACAAAGGAAATTTCTTTTTTATCATTTTGTAATTAGATTACTTGAATATATAAATGATAAAAGTCCTTATGATTAGTTCCAGATTAATAAGATATGAGACAGTATCAATCCACAAAGGTTTAATCATTAAATATCCATAGTCGTAGTATTATCAAGACTGGACATCGATAATGCAGAATAGACTAGTATTGCACTTGTGCGTGTTATGGAAGCGTAACAACATAGTTCTCATATATTTAAGTATTTGATACTTATGCAAGTGTGATAGGAGGTTGTGTTTGCCGATGGTACGGAAACAACTTCGCTCTAGATAGACCCATCAGAATCCTATTGGTAGTATGACTATGTGTCTATGGGAATCCGAATCAGGGTAGGTGTATTTGGTCTTAACCTGAGACTTACATCGCTAATTCTTGCGACAATCAATACGCTTTGGTTTTGGTCATCTGGGGATTTAAAAGGTTCTGTGTATGCCTCTTCTGGGTTTATTGAGAATCGTAGTGTATTGGGTGTGATGTCAAGATGGAAGTATCACTTCAGTCATATGAAGATGATGATCACGTTGGGATACAGAACTAGTACTCTAATATGTTGCAACTATCAGGATAATATGACAAGGTCATGATTATCCGATTAAAGAGACTAGTTGCTAGTGATCCGATATATGCTTCGTACGAGGCATACACTATTCCAGCCCCAGACCTAGCATGTGACATCCGATACTGGATCGTAATACGTAATACTTCGTATACTACGTCTGACAAAGATTATATATTCCTTAAAGAATATTTCTGGAGAATTGTGTAGGCACGGTGCTTTGCTAGAAGCCAACCATGTCTTGTAAATCGGTAAGAATGTGGTACGAGGTACGCACATATTCTGATAGTCCGACGACCGGATTTACAGCCAACATATCCAGGGATCTCATGGGTCGCTTCCCGAAGATTCACCGATGACGTATGACTCGAATAGAATTAATCTGGGATTAATTATGAGAGAGAGAAAATTAATCTAGGATGAATTACGACGAGAATTTATCTGGGATAAAATTTAATTAATAGAGAGAGAACGATTAATTTGGAATTAATTGATTAAATAATATATTCGATATATTAAATGAAATTAGATTTCAAAGCGGAATTAAATTTGGATTTTAATTCGGGCGAACGAATTAATTTAGAATTAATTCGCGAGTGATTTTCGTAATAATTTTGCAAGGCATTATTATTTTATTAAATTTGATTTAATTACGTCGCAAAGGAAAATTCGTTAATTCGGAATTAACAAACTCGAGCCTGATATGTTTTTTGCGGGCCTACTCGAATTTTGAATTAAGTGGGGCCTACATTAAATCACATCACTAGTCAATCTCATCACTTTTTGATGATGGAAGTTGTTAGTTGATTTTTAACTTTTAAAACACATTTCCATTATTTTATTTGAAAAGTGAGTGACCTTTACCAACTTTGAAGATTTGGTATATGGTTTTGAATTTTGGAAAATCAAATAACTCTCACTTACTCTCTCTTCTTGCAAAATGGTGTAAAACACTCTCTCCCTCTCTTGTTCATCAATTGTCGAGAGTTGCTTACTCTCTAAGGGGATTTTTGTTGCAAAAATTTCCAATTGCTAGCACATAAAGGAGTCTACAAAAGTGATAGGGAAACTATTCCCCAGAGTTTGGAATTCATAGATCAAGTTTGGAGCTTAACCATTCATACAAAAGAGAGCTTGAAGCACTTCTCAAAGGAGGAAATTTTTGTTATCTCCACATCCTTACAATCGATCAAAGTAAGTATCTTTTCCGCAATCTTATTTTTAGTATTCACACTTGTTTATACTTAATAGATCATTGGTATGTTCTAAGAGAACCCAACAATGGTATCATGAGCCAAATTAAGCATGAAATGAATTAAGGTTCATAAACTTGAATTTGGGTATTTTTGCTTGGAGCATGATTTCGTCAAATTGATTGTTTGAGTATGCTTAGATTATGATATCTTAGAGTTATGCATGATTAATTTTGAGAAAAAATGATTAGATAATTTTTCCCTAATTACCTTAGCATGGCCGAATATAATGACCCTAGTAGCTAATGAAGTTTTTTGATTTTTAGACCATTGGATGTGTTTAAAATGCATGGAATATATTGATTTGTTATTTAATTGGATTGAAATCAAAATTGATGTACAAATGCATGAAAACCGTGAGCAATAGAAGCATGTTATGAGTTGATTTTGCTCCAATTGTGTTGACATGAATTGAAAATGATAAAGCATGATTAATTAATTAAATTGGTGTTTTGGAAATGTTAATTTAACTAATTAATTATGGCTATACACCTTAATTAAAAAATTGTGATATTTGCAATATTGGAATTTAATTAATTAGGATTTAATTTGGAATTGGGCTAATGTTGTTATATTTGGGCCTTATAGACTTGGTTGGGCCAAGTTGGTTTAGGACAATTGGATTGGATCCAAATTGGGCCTAAAACCATTCCATAAAGTCCAAATATAATAAATGGGCCTTTTAAATTTAATTGGGCCTAATGGGCCGAAATTAATTTTATGGCAAATAAGGTGATTCCTTCATTGGGCCTTGGCATTTGGGTTTGACCCATATTGGCCAAAGCCCATGCCTTATGAATTAATTAAAAGCCCATTGGACTTTAATTAAATTGACATTGGATGTTAATTGAGCCTTTGAGACCCATTAAGATTGGATTTATAATCTAAGTCTAAAAGGCACATTAATAAAGTGTAATTATTTAATTTGGAATTAAATAAGGATTAGTATTGAATACAAATTAAATCGGATTTAAAATTGTAGTTCGATATAAGTCAAGAATACGCACTTTGAGTACTTATTCTTAAACGAGTTGGACTCGCGCAAATCAAATCATTGTTTGAACATTGGATGATCACTTAATTCAAAGAATAATTAATTGGATTAGATAGATTGAATAACATGCTTTGTGTGAATACATGGATGTATTGTATGAATAATGTATATCAGATGGATATTAGATGGGTGAGGGCAAATTTTGGAAATTGTTGTAATAAATTTAGATGGATATTATCTCTTGACTCTTTGTAATTCTATTCTCATCAATTCCCCTCAATGTAAATGAGGTTTCTTTATTGTATTATGTAATTGGGTAGAAGTTAGAATAGTGCTAGCCGAGGAGAGGAAATAGAGAGATTTGTTCTAGGAACAATTTGTTTAATATCCATCCGTATATCGTTATTATTTATTTCACGCCTTATTATGATTTTAGAATGCATGCTGAAGGGTGTATGATGAGACCTAATCAAAGATAATAAATTGGTTGTCAATTTACGCGAAAAACCCTCAAACAAAATATTAAGCGATTTCCTTCCATTGAATGGTTCTCTCTCAAGATCCAAGATTGACATTGGTTTGTTGGCCAAAGTCAAGATCAATGTCCATCACAGATGTGTTTTAATCATGAAAGCTTTGTTCCATATCGCATGTCTTGAGCAAGTTGTGATTTGTTTGCCAAAGTCAAAGTCACTTCTTGTTCATCAACATAGATTACGAAGCTTTCCAAAGTCTCCTGCTTAACTGGAATCATTAAGCTTGTTGAGCCAAAGCCAAGGCTTAGTTGATTTTGAGGAAAAAGTTAGGAAATATATTGGATATATTGGCATATATATTGTATATATATTTCGGACTTGGAGGTCCATCTACCGCATCTAGGAATTGGATGAGATCCAATTGATCTTAGAGATCTACCTAGTTAAATATCATACAACTTGTTGGCCAAAGTCAAGGTTGTGTGTTATTTAACGGGATCCTAGCCCACTAGGAAACTAGGTTTCCCGAGTACTCAACAGAGAGTTAGAGGCTCGATGAAAAATAATGGGAGGCCAGTATTGAATTTACAATTTCGTTCAAATACTTGCCAAATACGCACTTTCAAATTATTTTTGTCGTTATAAATATTTATTAGTTGGACTAATACTTTATTATTTTTCTTATAACAGTTGGATTGTACCCATAATCGTTGATCGAATAGTTAGACTTTTACAATCAAGATGACTGGAAAGAACAGCATTAGGGACATCGTCATGGGCGAAAATGTCTTTAATGGCGCAAAATTTCCTGACTGGGAAATGAACCTCAAGATTATCCTGGGGTCTGAGAAGTTGCTCTATACGATAGAGAGAGCAGCTAGTTGAGCTTGAGCTTTGGAAGACTCACAGCGATGACAACTCAACTGCTCAATCTGTAATGCTTGCTGCGATGACCCCACAATTTCATCGTCAAAATAAGGGATTGGATCCCTATGAAATTATGGTGAAATTTAAGGACCTTCACCGATCTAACCTTAGATCGCAGAAATATGAGTTGCAGAAGAAGCTCTTTCACTCTCGTATGTCAGAGGGTACATATGTTGAGCACCATATGTCACAGATGATTGCTGACATCGAATAGCTGGGACAGCTAGGCATAGTCTTCGAGGCTGAGACTTCTATAGATTTGATCTTACAGTCTCTTCTTGACAGCTGGAGCGGGTTCATCATGAATTACAATTTGATGGACCAAGATCATACTCTTGGAGAGTTGATGTCTATGCTGCATGAAGGAGAAAATGAGCTTTTAAAGAGAAAAAAGTGCGAGGCGCACTTCCCTTCAACATCTCAGTCTGCCAAGGCTTGGCCGAAGGCTACTGGAGGTGTAAAAAAGAAGAAGAAGAAGAAGAAGAAGAAAAAGGGCATGTTGGAGTTTTACGGTCCCGAGGATCGAATATAAAGCATCAAACATGTGCGCGAATACAACGAGGGAGTTGGGGAATACTCACATCGATCGGTTGAACGACACGGTGGACAACAAAAATTTATTTTCTGCCCTCTGTCATGCTCGGCAGTGAGCTGTCCCTTGCTCCTCCATTTTCGGTTTTTGATCATCTTCCAAGCTTTGTCATGGTGATTCCAAGCACATGGGTGGAATTCCCTATCACATTCGCATGTCTCTCGGAGTTCTAGCTCTTGATGTTTTTGCCATAAAAACATCACACTTTGCTTCCCTTCATGCTCGGTTTTTGTCCAGAAAAACCAGTGAAGAACAGCCCCATGGGCGTGTGAGAGAGAGAAGAAGAGAAAGAAAAAAAGAGAGTTGGAAATGTGTAATGGTTAATTGATTTCTAAAATCAATTCAACATATACCAAATAATAAAATAACAATATATGTCATTCAAGCTTTCAAAAGCTTTCCAACCACTTCCATCAAGTCACATCACTCAATCAATCAAGTGACAAGTTGTCACATCACTCAAAGTGACTAATGATTTGACGCTTGATGCGACTAAAGATTTGACGCTTGATTTAACGAATCAAATGAATATCGAAGTATGTATCTGGATCGTTGATGAGACCATTAATTCTTTAACCTGTGCTGAAGCATAGCTCAGCTGCTAACTGAACTATATCTAATCTAATTAGATTATTATCGACCTAAATGGCTTATATTGCTGCCTCAGCTGCAACAATAACCCGCATTTGTTGTTTATTCGGTAACAGTATCTTGCTTGGAAGATTTCCAGCTTACTGTACCGTTATTCAAACTGTATAGTACCGTTTTGCGACTTGTAGTTATTTTATCGGTTAGGAAACTTGCAGTAGTGATCCCAGTCACTTCAAGTTCTCCTTCTCCATAGTTTAAGACAGCATCCTTAGTTCTCTAAGAAACTAACAGATGTTCTTAATATTAATCCAGTGACTATCACTTGGATTGGCCTGTTTGTGAATCCATATGCTCAAAGCGTATGAGACACCAGGTCACGTACATTTTTCAATGTACGAATTCTCGGAGAGTTTTTCTCGAAAGCCAAGCTTTCACCGATAGTTATTATGGGAATAACATTTCCAAGAAATGACATATTATCATTATTTATAGGACAGTCACTGTTAGTACGCTCCCACTAACCCTCTTATATACACAAGAATCATTTCGTTTTGAATTAAATCATAAACCATTATGATTACATCAAAACGATAATTCCAAGAACTTAATGCTTGCTTCAATCCAAACATGGATCGAATAACCTGTAAACCTTGTTTGCTAGTTTTGGTACGACAAAACCAACAGGATGTTGTAAACATCCTCCAAAAGGTTTCCTTTTAAGGAAATCGATTTTCCCGTTCAGCTGACATATTTCATAAATGAAACATGCAGCGTTAGCAAGCATTATCCAAATGGATTTACTGTGGTAACAGGTAAAAGGTTGAATCGTAATCAACACAATATTGATAACGATACCTTTCCGCTACAAGCCTAGCTTTGTACGTTGGTATGTTGCCTTCCATGAATGTCTTCCTTGAAGACTTATATATTACCAATAGGCACAATGCCTTGCGGTACAACAACTAGTGTCCAAACATAGTTGATATACATGGAATCCATTTCGAATTCATGGCACTTTGCCATAATAGGAAGTCGATACCCTGTATCACTTCCTCATACATAGTCAGTTGGTATTCCTCAATAAGATTGACATCTTTATGAGGTGAGATCAGAAACCCATACCCTAGGTTGTTTTCTGACTCTCTCCGACATACGCAGTTCTAGTGTATTCGAAGATTATTGGTATAGTTTCATCCTTGATGAACTATTTATGTTCCATTAAGATTCGGTGCCTGGAACAGTATTACTCCGATTTTTCATCGAGTTTTACTTTCCTCCCACTTACCACTACATATAGGTATTCCTCTTAGGAAAACCGCATGATGAGCAACAATTAAATTGTTCTCTTGTGAGTTGTATAAGTATTATACTTTGGTTTCCCTAGGATAACCTACAATTGGCACTTATCCAATTTGGGTTTTAGTTTGGTATCATCTAAACATATGCCTAGCATTCCCAAATATTCAGGAATGAGAAACCTGGTTTCTTTCCTGTTCATATATAATATGAAGTCTGTCTAACAGATTTTATGGAACCTTATTCTAAATAAGTTCTGCACTGTTTATGCATATCCGTTGAAGGAAATGGTAGCTCAGAGCGACTCATGATTAACCTTATCATGTCTAACATAATTCGGCTACTCTGTTTGGACACACCGTCAAATTGACGTGTTCCGGGAGGAGTCCTCATTGAAAGAATACTATACTCTATCAAGTATTTTAGAAACTTATTGCTTAAGTATTTTCATCATGGTCTAACCGTGACGTTTAATACTTTAGCCGATCTGTTTATCTATTTCGTGTCGAAACTTAAAAGTTTCCGATTTGTGTTTCAAAATAAACATATAACTATAACGCGATGCCACATCCATAAAGGTCACGAAATATTCATATCTACCTCTAGCCTAGCTAGACATGGGCCCACTTGCTTCACTATGAACTAGGGCGAATAGATCGGTGGAATTTACACTTTTACCAAGTAAAGAGTGTTATAGGCACTTTGCCCAATAAACTAGATTCGTAGACTTTATTTGAATAGAATCAAATATATCCTGGTACCCACTCTTCAAAAGTGTGGATATACGAGTCTTTGTTTAATTGTGTCTCAGACAACAATGCCACAATTAAGTTTCATCTGATCATATCAGTTTGAGCTATTTGTTTGTCATGTTATATGTTTGAGATTTATTTATATTCATAATATAAATTCTGTTATCCACATCTAATGTGTTTATCTCAATATCATCTTTATGTAATAAAACACTTTAGTGTTCTAGAATATAAAGGTAAATCCGCAACAGATTAAACACTGATATAGAGATAATGTTTCTAGTCAAACTAGTTACATTATAACAGTTTCCTAATTTAAGTACATACCCGAGGGTAGTTTCTAAACTTAGGTATCTACGGTTAAAATAGTCATTAACTCTCCAAGAGTTTATATTGCAAATTAGTACTTCTAAGAGGTAAAATAGATCTATGAAGATCCTTCAATTTCAGTGTCATACTTTAAGGATCTAATCCTTAGTTCTGATTAAGAAATTAAGGAGTCTATTTGACAAGTTAAATGGATTAAGCACTACAGTTATCATCACATGAATCTTCCAAAGACCATGCTCTACTATTTGCTTAACTCTGGGCTTAGGCTTAATATGTTATTTTATCAAATAAAGTAACTTATTATTTTCCAGGACCATCCTGAAATTTTATTCCCAATTTTGAAAAATTAAACCATTTAAATACATTTTCCCTAGGATTATGTTTTAAACGTTAATCTTTCAATTTTATCTTGATTCTAATAGTCCAACTATTTAATCAATGATTTTAGGTACTATTCATTATAATGATTAATATAGTCCAACTATGTAATCAACTATAATTTAATTATTTGAATACAGTCCAACTGTTAATAAAAACAACATTTTAAATATTAGTCCAACTAACATTTAATTTATTTGACGAATGATATTTGTTTGAGCGCGTATGTCAAGTAATTAAACGAATATTGTAAATTTAATTCTTGCCTCCCACTATTTTTTGGTGAGCCTCTAACCCTCTGTCGAGTACTCGGGAAACCGTGTTTCCTAGTGGGCTAGGATCCCGTTAAATGTCACACAATCTTGACTTTGGCCAACAAATTTTATGATAATTAACTAGGTAGATCTCTAAGATCAATTGGATCCAATCCAATTCCTAGATCCAGTAGGGGGACATCCAAGTCCGAAACATATATCTTATACATGCCAATATATCCAATATATTTCCTAACCTTTTTCCTCTGAATCAACTAAGCCTTGGCTTTGGCACAACAAACTTAGTGATCCCAGTTAAGCGTGACCCATTGACCATGGAAAGCTTCGTAATCAATGTCGATGGACAAGAAGTGGTCTTGACTTCGGCCAACAAACCACAACTTGGACAAGACACCGATATGGAACAAAGCTCTCGTGATTCAAACACATCATTGACGGACAAAGGTCTTGACTTTGGCCAACAAACCAATGCCAGTCTTGGATCTTGAGCAAGAATCACTCAATGGAAGGAAAAACGCTTAATATTTTGCGAGGGTTTTTCGCGTGCAAATTGGCAACCAATTTATTATCTTTGTTAAGGTCTCATCATCATACACCCTTAAACATGCATTCTAAACACATAATAAAGCGCGTATAAATAAAATAATAATGATATGCGGATGGATACTTTACACATTGATCCTAGATCAAATCTCTCCCTCTAGCACAAGTATTACTTCTACCCGTTACACTACACTTCTAAAGAAACCTCATTTACATTGAGGGGAATAGGTGAGAAGAGAATACAAAGAATAAGGAGGTAATAAGGCTGGACACGCAGGTCCAATTAATAAATTCCAAATTTATTACAACAATTTCTAAAATTGCCCCACCCAACTAATATTCATCCGATATACATTATTCGTGCATCGCAACCATGTATTCACACAAGCATGTTATCAATCAATCTAATCAAATTAATTAATCTGATAATTAATGATCATCCAATGTTCAAACAACGATTTGATTTTGCGCGAGTCAAACTCGTTTTGCGAATAAGTACTCAAAGTACGAATTCTTGAATTAAATTAAACTACAAAATTAAATCCAATTCAATTTGTATTTAATACTAATTCACTATTTATTTCCAAATTAAATACTACACTTTATTTAACGAACATTTACGATTCAAATTCCAAATTTAATCGTTACGGGTCTCAAAGCCCGATTAACGTCCAACGTCTATTTAATTAAAGCCAATGGGCTTTTAATTAATTTCTTAAGGCGTGGACTTTTGGTCAACTCGGGTCAAACCCAATAACCAAAGTCCAATTAAGGAGTAACCCCATAAGCCTAGAAATCAATTTAGGCCCATTAGGCCCAATTAAACTTTAAAGGTCCGTTAGTCGCATTTGGGCTTTATGGAAGCGGTTTTGGGCCCAATTGGATCCAACCAATTTAGCCTAAACCTAACTTGGTACAACCAAGCCCAATTAGCCCAATAAGAACTTTACAAGCCCAATTTTACAAAATAGGCCCAATTCAATTAAATTACAAAATCCAATTTCACAATTTAATTACACAAAGTGTATAACACAATTAATCACCCAAATCAATATTTCTAAAACATCAATTAGCCTAATTAATCATGCTTATCAACATCAAATAGTGTCTAACACAATTTAATCAAAAATCAAACCCAATCATGCTTCATTTGTCTCGGCAATATGGTGATTTATTTGTCCAATTTTAAATCCAATCCAATTGAATCAAATTCAACATTAAATCAACATTTCCAATTGATTTCCATCACATACAATGATCAAAAATCAAAAATTCCAAGACATTAGGGCTTAGTTGACATTCGGCCAACACAAAAAAATTGGGGAAAATTGTTCCAAACAAAATTTCAACAAATTGATCCAATCAATACTTAATTAAAACATATTTAAGCATACTCAATCATCCAATTTCATAAAATCATTCTCAAATACATTTTACCCAAATTTTAACCCTAAATCTTATTTCATGCTTTTACTCCGCTCTGATACCATTGTTGGAGTTCTACGGTCCCGAGGATCGAATATAAAGCATCAAACATGTGTGTGAATACAACGAGGGAGTTACGGAATACTCACATCGATCGGTTGAGTGACGCGGTGGACAACAAAAATTTATTTTCTGCCCTCTGTCATGCTCGGCAGTGAGCTGTCACTTGCTCCTCCATTTTCGGTTTTGGATCATCTTCCAAGCTCCAAGGTTTATCATGGTGATTCCAAGCTCATTGGTGGACTTCGCTATCACCTTCGCATGTCTCTCGGAGTGCTAGCTCTTGATGTTTTTGCCACAAAAAATCACACTTTGGTTCCCTTCATGCTTGGTTTTTTCCCAAAAAACCAGTGAAGAACAGCCCCATGGGCGTGTGAGAGAGAGAAGAAGAGAAAGAAAGAGAGAGAGTTGGAAATGTGTAATGGTTAATTGATTTCTAAAATCAATTCAACATATACCAAATAATAAAATAACAATATATGTCATTCAAGCTTTCAAAAGCTTTCCAACCACTTCCATCAAGTCACATCACTCAATCAATCAAGTGACAAGTTGTCACATCACTCAAAGTGCCTAATGATTTGACACTTGATGCGACTAGTGATTTGACGCTTGATTTGACTTGCGTGCCGCACTCGAATTCGAAATGCGAATGCGCTCGCAAACAATCCCGGGCTCGGGTTTGCTAATTCCAAATTAACGAATTTTCCGTTGCGACGTAATTAAATGATTATGCCTAGCGAAATCACTATTCACGTCGATAACGAATTAATTCTAAATTAATTTATTCGCCCGAATTAAAATCTAATTTCAATTTCGCGTCGAAATCCAATTTCGTTTAATATATCGAATATATTAATTAATTGATTAATTCCAAATTAATCGTTATCTCTCTTTAATTAATATTTTATCCCAGATAAATATCTCCGTAATTAATCCCAGATTAATTTTCTCTCTCTTCTTATTAATCCCAGATTAATTAAAGTGACCCATGAGATCCCCAGATATGTTGGCAGTAAATTCGGTCGTTGGACTATCTGAACATGTAAGTACCTAGTACTACGTTTGTACCGATTTACAAGAGAAGGTTGGCTTCGGTCGTTGGACTATCCGAACATGTAAGTACCTAGTACTACGTTTGTACCGATTTACAAGAGAAGGTTGGCTTCTAGCAAAGCGCCATGCCTACCCAATTCTCCAGAAACATACTTACAGGAATAAGCGATCTATATCAGGCGTAGTATACGTAGTATTGCGTATTTCGATCCAGTATCAGATGATCACATGCAAGGCCTGAGGCTGGTATATTGTCTGCCCCGTATGAAGCATATATCGGATTACGAGCAACTAGTCTCTTTATTATCGGATAATCATGACCAAGTCATATTATCCCGATGGTTGCAACCCTTTAGAGAAATGATAAGAGTGCAATCTCCTTTGTCACATAGTTAATTTGTACAACAACACCATGATCTGTACAAATAGTGACACTTTGGGTCATAACTGTCCAACAGGGCAAGGCCAAATCGTCAAAGTCTTCTGGGAAGGCAAATGACAAATCCCAAGATGTCTGTCTGCAGTGTGGAAAATGGGGTCACTGGAAGCATGACTGCCGTGAGTACAAGGCGTATATAACGGAACAGAAAGCGGGCAAGGCACCAGCTTCAGGTATGTTTGTTATAGAAATAAACATGTCTACTACTAGTTTTAAAAATTGGATTTTTGATTCTGGTTGTGGTACTCATATATGTACTGATGTGCAGGATCTGCAGATTAGCAGGAGACTGGCCTCATGGAAGATTGATCTATGAGTTGGAAACGGGACCAGAGTCGCTGTTTTGGCTGTAGGGACTTATTTTTTGGAACTGCCCTCGGGGCATGTACTAAATCTATCAGACTGTTATTATGTACCTAATTTGACTAGGAATATTATTTCTGTATCTTTATTAGCCCAATGTGGGTATACTTTTGTATTTAGAAACAATGGGTATTTTGTGTATAAAAATGATATTGAGATATGTAGTGCTGATGTGAATAATGGTCTTTATATTTTTAATATAAATCAATCTCAAACATATATTGTAACAAACAAAGGCTTAAATTAAGTAACAAAGATGAAACTTATATGTGACATTATCGTCTAGGACACATTAACAAGACTCGCATATCTACACTTTCGAAGAGTGGGTACTTGGACATATTTGATCCAAATTCATATGACATCTGCGAATCTTGTTTATTAGGCAAGATGCCTAAAACACATTTTAGCGGTAAAGGTGCACGTGCCACCGAACTGTTAGCCCTCGTTCATAGTGACGTATGTGGGTGTAGGCACTGCATTTTTGCATATAAGTCCCGATGACGAGTCTCGTATGGAGACACTACCTCTTTGATTGTGAAAGCCGCGGGAAACGGACGTTGGAAGGGTAAAGTTGGAAATTAGCATTTGGTCGGATTTAACTCGCTTGTTTCGCTTCGGGTTCGCTTGTTGGACCTCCGTTTTAAAACACACACCAAATCCAATCCGAAAATAATTAAAACATTTAAAACACATCTCACAAATTAAATTAAAAAAAATTAAATTAAACTTAAATTAAATTAAATTAAATCACATTAACAAATTAAGTGAAATCTAAATTAAATTAAATTAAATAAAACCAATTATAACCAATTAAACCAAAACTAATTAAATTGAAATTAAATTTAATAACTAATTAAAATCCAATTAAACTAAATCTAATTATTAAACCCAATTAAATCAAATCAATCACCTAATTTAATAATTCACCACCTAAATTACATAATGTCTTGCCTAAATAATTAAATAATTAAACACACAAATAAAAATTGATTTTTGTTTCCTTTCAAAACCATGCAAACCCTACATTCCCTCTCTATATAAACTACACAAACTAAACCCTACCGTCCTCTCTCTCTTTCTGAGCCCCCCAAAAACCAGAAACCCTAAGACTCATCTTCAACCTCACGCCACTCACTTCTCCGACCCCTCAAAACCCTAAGCTATACACGGCACAAAAAAAAAAAAAAACTGACTCCTCTCATACAACTCACGGGACCCTTCCCTTAAAATCACGCCAACTCTGCTTCCCTCTGCCGACGTACCATCGACGAAGCCAAGTCACTGCCATTCAACGCACGCCCTTCTCGCCACACTCAAGTGCACTCTTCAATTCAGCCTACTCCACAGCCCTTACATATCGCCACTGACCAGGAGCAGCCCCTTCAACACGCCATTAGTCTTCGTCCACTAGCCATACATTCATTCACGTCATTAGCCTCCCTTCACACACTTAGATCTTCCTTCAACTGCCACCAGATCACGCCAGAATAAACCCTAAAACTGCACTACTCTTCACGCCATTTCAGCCACCTCGGCAGAAGACCATCAGCACAACCCTCCAACCACACGTCCATAAACCCTAGCTGACCTTCATGACCTAACAATCTTCACGCACCATTTGGGACACCACTGCAGCCCCTGGAAATAAGGAGAATAACGCACCTTGGAAGCCCTAAACCTGCCTCATATAATAAACCTCCACAGCCCTCTTCTTGCAGCAAGCCCTCAACACGCATATAACAGCCCCTCCACACAGCCCTAAATCACGTATATCCTTCACTATAAATCAGCCCCCGAAACACACAAAACCCCTCACCGAAACCGGCTCCAAAAATCGCCGAAACAACTCCTCAAGGGCCACACCAATAGCCATGACCTTGCTCCCCTCTACGCACCCAAACAGCCACTGCCAGCGCCACTCTCCTCCACTCACACCTGCCCCTCACGAAACCAACCAACCAAACTAAACCCTAAATCCTTGACACGCAAGCAGACCACTCAGCCTCTCTATAAACAGTCCTTTAATAACCTAAAATAGTAACCAGAAAATACCTTGAAAACAGTAGCGAAACAGAGTGAAAATAGCAACCCGAGCAGTGAAACAGCGGGGAAAAACATTGGATTAGTGAACCAGAAAAGTTGCGGAGTATCGACCCTTCCGACGGCCGTGTAACGCGCTTTCGAGAGACGACAAAAGAGGTTAGACCTGAGGGCAACCTTTCTATTTATTACCTTTTCGTTTATTTTTGTTTATTTTTAATATATTATCGCATGAGAGTCGTTTGTTGAGGCATGATGTGAATTCCGGATGAGCGGAATGTGTGTTCCCTTTTGTGGTATATCGGATGGAAACCCGGACGTAAATTCCGTAGCCGAATCCGAATGGACGGTAGTGCGGTTTGCACTCGGGATACAATGCCACGTACCACTTGAGAGACACATATTTCGTTTCATCCAACCTTGGATTCGAGCATGATTTAGTCTAATATGTTATTTATCTTTTAAGCATGATTTAGTTGTATTTTTTAAGCATGATTAGTTATTTATTTTGCATTTAGAATTTTCATTATGTTTAATTGTTATTTGCTTTCCGCATTATATAAAGAAGTATGTTCATGAGATTGCCGTGTGTTGTCATGTGTTATGAGGACTTACTTTCCGAGCATGCAAACTTAGACATAGGATTTATCTTTATGAACATGAACTAGATATAGGTTGTTCTTGAGCATGTTGCGTTGATTCGATTAAAATATTGCACAAATCACATCATTACAAGTGGCATAAGTAAGGGACCATTCCGAACCCAACAGGTTTGAGGTCTTCCCTTGCGAGGGGTGAGTGCGGCCTTAAATATTTGTCCCGGTTCACACCGGGTGGTGACTCCATGTTATTTAGTACTCCAAACTACTCCGCGAGTCTAGAACAGCGTCGTCAGGTTCTGTGTCCTACAGTCTGGCGACTCCACTGGGGATAGAGAATCGGCCCCGAAATCATGTCCTGTGATGTTTATGATTTGTGCTTTAGTTGACCGTTTCTATAGTGGGTTGAGGGAGTTCAATCAAAGGCATTGTCATAAACCCGCATGAGAACGATAGTTGTATATCCTATAGAAGTTGCCCCTTTATGCTTTTGATAACCACATGCATATTTTATCTCATATGTCCCATGCATCTCATGCATACACGCATCATGTTAACCCCGTGTCTTAAAAGCCATCATAGATATCAGTTGGGTTAGAGAAGAAAAAAAGGTTTGTCAAGAGGAGTTTATCAAACATGGATAGCGGGGAAAAGGAAATTGAGAAACAGAAAACCTTACGGCAAGGATAGAAAGACCATTGGGGGGGCCTTCAAAAAAAAGAAGAAAAAAAAAAGAGAGAGAAAAGAAAAAAAAATGAATGAAAAAAAAGAGAAAAAGAAAAAAAAAGGTTGTTTAGTCCTTAATAGTTAGGCATAAGTCCGATGATGAAATCGTTTGCTTTAGGATGAAATCTTAGAAATGATAAACTCTTGACATGCTTTTATCTGATGCTTTGAGTAATTGATCTATGGTAGACTCGTAAGCACTTATTTATAGGTTCTTAGTAGTAAAACCTGAGTAGTTGGCAAGATGACTAGTTAAAAAAAAAATTGTAGGTCGGTGAATGACTGTTTGCTTAGATGTCTATCCTGACTTGCTTGTGTTATGATGTGTGGTATGGTTGAAAATAAAACAAAAGTCTCTGAAAAAAATAAACCGCCTATAACCGATAAGCGTGAAGCTACCGATGGGCGAGTATTAGGACCACCATGAGGAGAAATGCTACCTTAAAGGGTAGGTGTGTTGAAAAAAAAATGAAAAAAAAAAGAGAGAAAAGAAAAAGTTCAAAATGAAAAAAAAAAGACAAAAGAAAAGAAAAATAAAACCATACCACATTGAGCACAGAAAAGCAACTGCAGGCATAATTGAGACATCTAGGTTGGTTTGACCCATCGATCCCGATTTTTGAAACGAAATCATTGAGTTAGCTTACCTAGGGATGAATCCGCAAAGGAACCTTTGCACACACACACTTTGAGTCTGGCTTAGATCATTTATTCAGACTTGGATTTGAGTTGCGTTGAATGTTTTGAAGGTTCTCTGGTTTCAATACTGAGCATTCTTTGAGGGCAATAATATGTGTAACTATTGGGACTATTTCGTAGCATGTGATATAGTATGATATGGAAAGCCCCACCATGTGGTTCATCTTGACCAAGTACAAACAGCAGAGAGCAGAAAGGTAAACCAAGACTGGGGGCGACCAGTCTCCCACATCGCGAATCAGGGAGATAACCAGATATTGAGTCATGAAACCAGAGAGAAGACTGAGCAATCGCCTGGAGAACTGGTGGAAGGCCTAACCCAACGGAATAGGAAATTCATTCATGCAAGCATGCATACATGTAACATATTCTGCATTCTTTTTGTGTTTGTTTCATTTTGTATTCACAGGTTTCAAAGAAGAAAAAGAGAAAGCGGCAAAGACAAGCCAACCAGAATCAGCAACATATGAGTAGTAGTTTTGGGGATGAGTCCCAGGGTTGAGGCCCATATCAGTATCAGTTTGGGGCGAGGCCCACATCAATATCAGTCTGGGGGCGAGGCCCATATCAGTATTCGTTTGGAGATGAGTCCCGGGGTAGAGGCCCACATCAGTATCAGTTTGGGGCGAGGCCCACATCAGTTTGGGGCGAGGCCCACGTCAGTATCAGTTTGGGGCGAGGCCCACATCAGCGTCATTCTAGGGGAGATGCCCACATCAGTGTCTGTATGGGGGCTAGGCCCACATCAGTTTCAGTTTGGGGTCGAGGCCCATATCAGTATTCGTTTGGGGATGAGTCCCGGGGTGAGGCCCACATCAGTAAAAGTTTGGGGTGAGGCCCACATCAGTTTGGGTCGAGGCCCACGTCAGTATCAGTTTGGGGCAAGACCCACATCAGTTTCAGTCTGGGGGCGAGGCCCACATCAAAATCAGTTTGGGGCGAGGCCCACATCAGTATCAACTCAGGGTCGAGATGCGTACCCAGGTCGAGGTGCCCACTACATCATCATATTCAGGGCGAGGTCCCTATTGTCAGTGGTATTGGGTCGAGATGTGTGCCCAGGTCGAGATGCGTGCCCCCGTTGTCGTTTGTAGTTTCGGGTCGAGATGCGTACCCAGGGTCGAGGTGCCCACTACATAATCATATTCAGGGCGAGGTCCCTATTGTCAGCGGTATTGGGTCGAGATACGTGCCCAGGGTCGAGATGCGTGCCCCCGTTGTCGTTTGTAGTTCCGGGTCGAGATGCGTACCCAGGGTCGAGGTGCCCACTACATCATCATATTCAAGGCGAGGTCCCTATTGTCAGCGGTATTGGTTCGAGATGCGTGCCCAGGGTCGAGATGCGTGCCCCCGTTGTCGTTTGTAGTTCCAGGCCGGGATGCTTCCCGGGTCGAGGATCCCACTACATCATCATATTGAGGGTGAGGTCCCTATTGTCAGCGGTGTTGGGTCGAGGTACCCAGGGTCGAGGTGCCCCCATTGTCGGTTGCAGTTCCAGGATGCTTCCCAGGGTCGAGGGCCCACTGCATCATCATCACAGTTCATATTCGGTGGTTCGGGAACAAAGCCCAGAGGTCGAGGCGCCTCGCCACCATATCTACTACATCATCAAATCGGTTCGAAAATGGACCACTCTCATATCAGTAATGGTTCGGAAATGGACTATCTCTCATCAGCAAGGGTTCGGAAATGGACCCCTCTCATATCAGTCATGGTTCGAAAATGGACTATCTCTCATCAGCAAGGGTTCGGAAATGGACCACTCTCTCTTAAGCAATAGTTCGGAAATTGACTATCTTTCATCAGCAGGGTTCGGAAATGGACCTCTCTCATGTCAGTCATGGTTCGGAAATGGACTATTTCTCATCAGCAACAGTTCGGAAATGGACCACTCTCATATCAGTCATGGTTCGGAAATGGACCACAATCTCATCAGCTCGCCGAAAATGGCACTCCGAAAATGGAGCAACGGTTCGGAAATGGACCATTATCTCATCATTCGCCGAAAATGGCACTCCGAAAATGGAGCATGGTTCAGAAATGGACCCTTACACATCTCGCTGAAAATGGCCCTCCGAAAATGGAGCATGGTTCGAAAAAGGACTATCATTACCGCGACACCCTAGGTACGAGGTTAGCATTCAGACTACCGAGGACTATTGTGCAGAGTTGTGGATTACCGTGGATTATGTGGACTGTCGTGGACTACCGAGGACTACCGTGGATTATGTGGACTACCGAGGACTACGGTGGACTATGTGGATTGTGTGGACTACCGAGGACTACCGTGGATTATGTGGACTATCGTGGACTATCGTGAAGGATTGTGGACTACTGTGATGCCCTAAGTACGGGGTTTAGCACGCCAGGAATGACATATCATCAAAATTCAGTTCGAAGCAACAGGCAAACCAGGTGGGGGCGACTGTAGGCACTGCATTTTTGCATATAAGTCCCGATGACGAGTCTCGTATGGAGACACTACCTCTTTGATTGTGAAAGCCGCGGGAAACGGACGTTGGAAGGGTAAAGTTGGAAATTAGCATTTGGTCGGATTTAACTCGCTTGTTTCGCTTCGGGTTCGCTTGTTGGACCTCCGTTTTAAAACACACACCAAATCCAATCCGAAAATAATTAAAACATTTAAAACACATCTCACAAATTAAATTAAAACCAATTATAACCAATTAAACCAAAACTAATTAAATTGAAATTAAATTTAATAACTAATTAAAATACAATTAAACTAAATCTAATTATTAAACCCAATTAAATCAAATCAATCACCTAATTTAAATAATTCACCACCTAAATTACATAATGTCTTGCCTTAAATAATTATAATTAAATACACACATAAATTAATTGATTTTTGTTTCCTTTCAAAACCATGCAAACCCTACATTCCCTCTCTATATAAACTACACAAAATAAACCCTACCGTCCTCTCTCTCTTTCTGAGCCCCCAAAAACCAGAAACCCTAAGACTCATCTTCAACCTCACGCCACTCACTTCTCCGACCCCTCAAAACCCTAAGCTATACACGGTACACAAAAAAAAAAAAAAAAATGACTCCTCTCATACAACTCACGGGACCCTTCCCTTAAAATCACACCAACTGCTTCCCTCTGCCGACGTACCATCGACGAAGCCAAGTCACTGCCATTCAACGCACGCCCTTCTCGCCACACTCAAGTGCACTCTTCAATTCAGCCTACTCCACAGCCACTTACATATCGCCACTGACCAGGAGCAGCCCCTTCAACACGCCATTAGTCTTCGTCCACTAGCCATACATTCACGTCATTAGCCTCCCTCCACACTTAGATCTTCCTTCAACTGCCACCAGATCACGCCAGAATAAACCCTAAAACTGCACTACTCTTCACGCCATTTCAGCCACCTCGGCAGAAGACCATCAACACAACCCTCCAACCACACATCCATAAACCCTAGCTGACCTTCATGACCTAACAATCTTCACGCACCATTTGGGACACCACTGCAGCCCCTGGAAATAAGGAGAATAACGGACCTTGGAAGCCCTAAACCTGCCTCATATAATAAGCCTCCACAGCCCTCTTCTTGCAGCCCTCAAACACGCATATACAGCCCCTCCACACAGCCCTAAATCACGTATATCCTTCACTGTAAATCAGCCCCCGAAACACACAAACCCCTCACCGAAACCGGCTCCAAAAATCGCCGAAACAAATCCTCAAGGGCCACGCCAATAGCCATGACCTTGCTCCCCTCTACGCACCCAAACAGCCACTGCCAGCGCCACTCTCCACTCACACCTGCCCCTCACGAAACCAACCAACCAAACTAAACCCTAAATCCTTGACACGCAAGCAGACCACTCAGCCTCTCTATAAACAGTCCTTTAATAACCTAAAATAGTAACCAGAAAATACCTTGAAAACAGTAGCGAAACAGAGTGAAAATAGCAACCCGAGCAGGGAAACAGCGGGGAAAAATGTTGGATTAGTGAACCAGAAAAGTTGCGGAGTATCGACCCTTCCGACGGCCGTGTAACGCGCTTTCGAGAGACGACAAAAGAGGTTAGACCTGAGGGCACCTTTCTATTTATTACCTTTCGTTTATTTTTGTTTATTTTTAATATATTATCGCATGAGAGTCGTTTGTTGAGGCATGATGTGAATTCCGGATGAGCGGAATGTGTGTTCCCTTTTGTGGTATATCGGATGGAAACCCGGACGTAAATTCCGTAGCCGAATCCGAATGGACGGTAGTGCGGTTTGCACTCGGGATACAATGCCACGTACCACTTGAGAGACACATATTTCGTTTCATCCAACCTTGGATTCGAGCATGATTTAGTCTAATATGTTATTTATCTTTTAAGCATGATTTAGTTGTTTATTTTTAAGCATGATTAGTTATTTATTTTGCATTTAGAATTTTCATTATGTTATGTTGTTATTTGCTTTCCGCATTATATAAATGAAGTATGTTCATGAGATTGCCGTGTGTTGTCATGTGTTATGAGGACTTACTTTCCGAGCATGCAAACTTAGACATAGGATTTATCTTTATGAACATGAACTAGATATAGGTTGTTCTTGAGCATGTTGCGTTGATTCGATTAAAATATTGCACAAATCACATCATTACAAGTGGCATAAGTAAGGGACCATTCCGAACCCAACAGGTTTGAGGTCTTCCCTTGCGAGGGGTGAGTGCGGCCTTAAATCTTTGTCCTGGTTCACACCGGGTGGCGACTCCATGTTATTTCGTACTCCCAACTAGGCCGCGAGCCTAGAATAGCGTCGTCAGGTTCTGTGTCCTACAGTGGGCCCATGTATAGCCAGGCTAGAGGTGGATATGAAGACTTCATAACCTTTATAGATGATGCATCGCGTTATGGTTATGTGTATCTTATGAGACACAAGTCAGAAACCTTTGAGAAATTCAAAGAGTTTAGACACGAAGTAGAAAAACAGACCGGAAAAAGTATTAAAACATTACGGTCGGACCGTGGTGGAGAATACTTAAGCAACGAGTTTCTTGATTACTTGAAAGAGTATGATATTCTTTCACAGTGGATTCCTCCCGGAACACCTCAATTAAACGGTGTGTCAGAACGAAGAAACCGAACTTTGTTGGACATGGTAAGGTCGATGATGAGTCGCACTGAGCTACCAATTTCCTTATGGGGATTTGCATTGAACAATGCAATACTTCTTTTGAATAAGGTTCCGTCGAAGTCTGTTCAACATACTCCATATGAAATTTGGACAAGAAAGAAATCGGGTTTCTCATTCCTGAAGATTTGGGGATGCTGGGCATACGTCAAACGTTTGGAATGTACCAAACTTGAACCCAAATCGGAAAAGTGCCTATTTATAGGTTATCCTAGGGAAACCAAAGGATATTAATTCTACCACCCACAAGAGAACAATGTATTTGTTGCTCTACATGCGGTTTTCCTTGAAAAGGAATTCCTAAATGCAGTGGTAAGTGGGAGGAAAGTAGAACTCGATGAAAATCGAGTGATACTGTTCCCGACACACAATCCTTAACAGAACAAGAACAATTCATCAGGGATGAGACTGTACCATAAACTTCTAATACACAAGAACCGCGTAGATCGGAGAGAGTCAGAAAACAACCTGAGAGGTTTGGGTTTCTGATCACACATCATTTGGATATTAATCTTATTGAGGAAGACGAACCAGTTACGTATGAGGAAGCGATACAAGGTATCGAATCCCCTTTATGGCAAGATGCCATGAAGTCCCAAATGGATTCCATGTACACCAACCAAGTTTGGACACTGGTTGATGCACCAGAAGGCGTAAAGCCTATTGGTTGCAAATGGGTCTTCAAGAAGAAGACGGACATGGATGGAAATGTACAAACGTACAAAGCTAGACTTGTAGCGAAAGGGTATCATCAATTATATGGTGTCGATTACGACGAAACTTTTTCACCTGTTGCCATGATTAAATCCATTCGGATAATACTTGCTATTGCTGCATATTTCGATTACGAAATATAGCAGATGGACGTCAAAACCGTTTTCCTTAACAGAAACCTTTTGTAGGATGTTTATATGCAACAGCCTGACGGTTTTGTCATACCAAAACATGCAGACAATGTTTGCAAGTTAAATCGATCCATTTATGGATTGAAGCAATCATCGCGTTCTTGGAACCAATGTTTTGATGAGATCATAAAAGAATATGATTTCGTTCAAAACGAGGATGATCCTTGTGTATATAAGAAGGTTAGTGGGAACGCACTTACATTCATTGTCCTTTATGTTGATGATGTATTGCTTATTGGCAATGACATTCCCATGCTACAATCGGTGAAATCTTGGCTTTCATTAAAATTCTCCATGAAAGATCTGGGAAAAGCAGCCTTTATTCTGGGAATAAAGATCTACCGGGATAGATCTAGAAAGCTGCTTGGACTTTCCCAGAGCACGTACATTAACAAAGTGTTGAAGAGATTCAACATGGAATAGTCTAAGATGGGACTGTTGCCATTGTCACATGACGTCACTCTATCTAAGGACATGTGTCCAAAAACTCAAGATGAGAGAGACAATATGAGTCGAATCATGTTCGCTTCAATAGTCGGATCGATCATGTATTCCATGATATGTGTGCGGCCTGATGTCTCGTATGCTTTGAGCATGTGTAGTCGCTATCAGGCTGATCCAGGTGATGGTCACTTGGTTGCGGTTAAGAACATCCTTAAGTATCTTAGACGAACTAAGGATGCTTTCTTAGTCTATGGAGATGGAGAACTTGAGGGAACTAGGTTTACCGATGCAAGTTTCCAAATCGATAAAGACGATTGTAAGTCACAATCTGGGTACATATTTTGTTTGAACAACGAAGCAGTAAGCTGGAAATCTTCCAAGTAAGAGACTGTTGCCGATTCAACAATAGAAGCGGAATATATTGCTGCAGCTGAAGTAGCAAAAGAGGCAGTTTGGATCCATAAATTCCTAATTGGATTAGGAGTAGTTCCGTTAGCAGCTAAGCTCGTTCCTTTGTATTGTGACAATAACGGGGCTATAGCTTAGGCTAAGGAACCGCAGTTTCATCAACGATCCAAGCATGTTGTTCGAGATTTCCATCTGATTCGTGAGATCATACATTGTGGTGATGTGAAGGTCGAGAAGGTCGCATCAGATGACAACATTGCAGATCCGCTGATGAAAGCTATTCCTCAAATAAAGTTCAAGCGACATGTACATAGTTCAGATGTTAGATACTTGAGTTATTAGGTATAGGCCAAGTGGGAGATTGTTGGACAATTGTGACCAATAGCATCACTATTTGTAAAAGACATCGTGGTTTTTGTACAAATTAACTATGTGATAAAGCAAATTGTTATTTTATCATTTTGTAATTATATTACTTGAACATATAAATGATAAAAGTCCTTATGATTAGTTCCAGATTAATAAGATATGAGACAATATCAATCCATAAAGGTTTAATCATTAAATATCTTTAGTCGTAGTATTATCGAGACTGGACATCGATAATGCAGAATAGACTAGTATTACACTTGTGCGTGTTATGGAAGCGTAATAACATAGTTCTCATATATTTAAGTATTGGATACTTATGCAAGTGTGATAGGAGGTTGTGTTTTCCGATGGTACGGAAACAGCTTCACTCTGGATAGAACACTCAGAATCCCATTGGTAGTATGGCTATGTGTTTATGGGAATCCGAATCAGGGTAGGTGTATTTGGTCTTAAACTGAGACTTACATCGCTAATTCTTGCGACAATCAGTACGTTTTGGTCTTGGTCGTCCGGGGCTTTAACAGGTTCTGTGTATGTCTCTTCTGGGTTTATTGAGAATCGTAGTGTATTGGGTGTGATGTAAAGATGGAAGTATCAATTCAGTCATATGGAGATGATGATCACGTAGGGATTCAGAACTAGTACTCTAATATGTTGCAACTTTCAGGATAATATGACAAGGTCATGATTATCCAATTAAAGAGACTAGTTGCTAGTGATCCGATATATGCTTCGTACATGGTATACACTATTCCAGCCCCAGGCCTAGCATATGACATCCGATACTAGATCGTAATATGCAATACCTCGTATAATACGCTTCACAAAGATTATATATTCCTTAAAGAATATTTCTGGAGAATTGGGTATGCACGGTGCTTTGCTAGAAGCCAACCATGTCTTGTAAATCGATAAGAACGTGGTACGAGGTACGCACATATTCGGATAGTCCGACGACCGAATTTATTGCCAACATATCCAGGGATCTCATGGGTCGCTTCCCGAAGATTCACTGATGACGTATGACTCGAACATAATTAATCTGGGATTAATTATGAGAGAGAGAAAATTAATCTAGGATTAATTATGGCGAGAATTTATCTGGGATAAAATTCAATTAATAAAGAGAGAACGATTAATTTGGAATTAATCGATTAAATAATATATTGGATATATTAAATGAAATTAGATTTCAAAGCAGAATTAAAATTGGATTTTAATTCAGGCGAACGAATTAATTTTGTAAGGCATTATTATTTTATTAAATTTGATTTAATTACGTCGCAATAAAAAATTCGTTAATTCGGAATTAACAAACCCGAGCCCGATATGTATTTTGCGGGCCCACTCGGATTTTGAATTAAGTGGGGCCCATATCAAGTCACATCACTAATCAATCTCATCACTTTTTGATGATGGAAGTTGTTAGTTGATTTTTAACTTGTAAAACACATTTCCATTGTTTTATTTGAAAAGTGAGTGACCTTTACCAACTTTGAAGATTTGGTATTGACCGGCGTAATCACACGCGTATAACGCAAACGCACGTATCGTTCAAGTAGTATAAAAAGTATATATCCCACGAGGACTTAATACCTAATCTATTAATTTTATGAGGTCAAATGATTTGAAATGGTGATGATTCTAAATTTAAAAACAAGTAAATTAAACTGCACGAAAATAGGTTTAAGAAAATTCAAAATTAAGAAACTATTTAGAGTTGTGAATCTTTCTAATATCTTTTAAAATATGAAGTGTGTAGGACACAGATGTTGGACGATGCTGTCGTGGGCTCGCGGCCCGGTTAGGAGTGCGGAGTATCCCGCGGGGGACTAAACCAGAGAAATAACATGGAGTCGCCACCCGGTGTGAACCGGGAAAATGATTTAAGGCCGCACTCACCCCTCGCAAGGAAAGACCTCAAACCGTTGGATTCGGAATGATCCCTTACTTATGCCACTTGTAATGATATGATTTGTGCAATAATTTAATCGAATCTAGCAACATATATTTCCAAGGGTATTCTATTTCTAAGTTCACATGCATAGAAACAAAGCTCGTATTTACGTTTGCATATAACCTATTTGCATATAACATATGCCTAAGCTTGCATGCATAAAGGTAGATTGAAATAACGATAAACACATAATTTCACAAACGCATTACATTGATGATCATGGAAACGCAAATGGACAATGATTGTACAAGCATGCATATTAAAGAGAGGCGATTAAACACATGGTGTAAAGAGATAATTAAAGAGGTAATTGAACATTAAAATGAACGTGCAATGATGCGATGCAAAAGATAGACAATGAGAATGAAAGAAACGAGATGCGACGTATGCCCACATCTATATAGGAATTCAAGTGTCCGATTAAAAGTATCTCACGTTTAATCGAGCACACTTTGTCCGGCGCGGCAAAGTATTGTTGTAAAGGTAGCCTTATGGACTTTTCTTCCCTCAAATAGAGAACCTTTAGACCAACATACTAAGCCCATGTGTATTATATCATCAATACACAAACAAATAATCATACGGAAATTAAATGCCGGAATAATAAAGTGCGAATAATAAACGAACAAGATACAAAAGCAAAGTGAAACATGTGCCGTTTTTTCAAGTGGTACGTGGAGTTGTATCCCAAGTACAGACCGCACTACCATCCATTCGGATTCGGCTACGGAATTTACGTCTGGGTTTCAATCCTATATACCACGAGAGACGACACATTTTCCCATCTATTCAAAGGCCACAACATGCATCCACAAGCGACTCTCATGCGAAGAAAATAAATAAAACAATTAAAAGATGGATGAAAATAAATAAGAAAAGTTCCCTCAGGTCTAATCTTTTAAATCGTCTCTCGGAAGTACGATACACGGTCGTCAGAAGGGTTGATGCTCCGTAACTCTTCCGGTTCACTGGTTCAACATTTTCCCTCGCTATTTCGCTATTTGGGCCGCTGTTTTCGCTCTGTTTCGCTGCTGTTTTGCTGTTATTTTTAGTCACTATTTTTACGGTAAAAAGGCTACTGTTTTGCAGTTTTTTTAAGGGTATAGGGCTGCTATTTTGTGCTGTAAGTTAAGGGTTTTAAAGTGCAGTTTTGTTCACTGTTTGAGGGATGTTTTCAGAGATTTGGGGACTGTTTTGGGGGTGTATTTTAGGTGGTTTCCAGGACTGGTTTCAGGTGTGAATAAGGGCTGCAGTGCGCTCGGCTAGTGAGGGTTTATGGGCTGCAGAGTACTCGGTTAGTGAAGGTTTAGGGGCTGCAGAGTGCTCGGCTAGTGAGGGTTTGTGGCGTGAATTGGCGTGAGGCAAGCTGGTGTTTTGTGAAGTGAGGCGTGAAGCAAAGGGTAGATTTGTGGTGTGTTGAAGGCGTGAAAGGGGCTGGTGAAAGTGACTTTAGTGTGAGACGTGAAGGTTATGTGGCTAGGTGCGAAGAGGCTGATGAAGGTGGTATGCGGACGTGTTGGTTATGTGGCTAGGCGTGAAGGGGCTATGCGTGAAGGTGGTATGTGGACGTGTTGATTATGTGGCTAGGCGTGAATTGGCTATGCGTGAAGGCTATGGCGAGGCAGTAACATGAGATGGGTGTTGATGAGTTCTGAGTGGGTTTTTTTGGTTACTGCCGTGAGAGACTTATGTTTTATTTTTTTGTAGTTTTGTCGTGAATGAGCTAGGAGAGGTGAGGGTTGGTTTTGTGTCTCTTTTATAGGTAAAGGGTATGGTGGATCCTTGCTTGAAAAGGAATGAGATTTGTGTAATAAAAAGTATACCATTTAATTATTGTCACACAAGGAACAAAATATTTAATTGGGGACATGATTGTTTAAATTAGGAATAGGTTTATTTGATTTATTTAAATTTGGTATGTGATTTTTTAGATTTTATTTGATTTCTTTTAATTTCCCATGTGTTAAATATGTGTTTTATTATTTGGATGTGATTTAATTGGGTTTGGGCGTGAATGGGCTTGGGTGTGGGCGTGTGGTTAGCTTTTGGTGGTGGGCTTAGTGGTGCATGGGCTTGCGGGGGTTTTGGGCCGAGGTTAAATGGTTTGCGGGGAATTTGGACCAATGTTTAGATTTTAAAATGAAGGTCCACCAGCGAGCCCGAAGCTAAACAAGCGAGTTAAATCCGATAAAATACTGATTTCCAACATTTCCCTTCCGACGCCCGTTTCCCGTGACTTCCGCGACTTAAAAGTGTTGGAGATACTAAGCATCCCAAGATCAATAAAATAAGCATTTTCCATGTGTGAATACATTCGAGGGAGTTGCGGAATACTCACATCGATCGGTTGAGCGACGCGAGAGGCAACAAAACTCAAACTTTCTGCCTTGGGACTGCTCGGCAGTGAGCTGAATTCCCTCACTGGTTTGGCCTTCAATCAACAAGAAACCAAGCTCCAAGCTTCGTCATTTGATTCCCGACTCATGGGTGGACTCCCTATCACCTTCGCATGATCCCAGAGTGTGCTAGCACTCTTGATTTTGCCACAAAATCACACTTGCTTCCCCTTCACTGCTCGGTTTTGCCCAGAAATTTCACAGTGAAGAACAGCCCATTGGGCGTGAATAATGAGAGAAGAGAGGAGAGGATTTGTGAGAGAGAGAGAGTTGTGTATATGTTAATTGATTTTCTAAATTCAATTAAAACATATACCACTTTTTGTATTTCAAAAAGTCAAGCCATAAATGGCTCCAACCACTCACATCACTCAATCACATCAATCACAAGTTGTCAAGTCACATCACTCAAAGTGACAAGTGATTTGACGCTTGATGCGACTAGCGATTTGACGCTTGATTTGAGTTGTGTGTCACACTCGAATTTGAAATGTGAATGCGCTCGCAAATAATCCCGGGCTCAGGTTCGCTAAATCGAAATTAACGAATTTTCCGTTGCGTCCTAATTAAATGATTACGCCTAGCGAAATCACTATTCATGTCGCTAACGAAATAATTCTAAATTAATTTGTTCGCCTGAATTAAAATCTAATTTTAATTCTGCGTCGAAATCTAATTTCGTTTAATATATCAAAAATATTAATTTTTCGATTAATTCCAAATTAATTGTTCTCTCTCTTTAAATGATATTTTATCCTAGCTAAAACATCTCCACAATTAATCCCAGATTAATTTTCTCTCATCCAATGAATCCCAGATTAATTAAAGTGCGAGTCATACGTCATCGGTGAATCTTTGGGAAGCGACCCATGAGATCCCCGGATATGTTGGCAATAAATTCAGTTGTCAGACTATCCGAACACGTAAGTACCTCGTACTACGTTTATACCGATTTACAAGACAAGGTTGGCTTCTAGCAAAGCGCCATACCTTCCCATTTCCCTGGAAATATCCTTACAGGAATAAAGGATCTATATCAGGCGTAGTATATGTAGTATTGCATATTTCTGTCCAGTATCGGATGATCACATGCGAGGCCTGGGGCTGGTACAGTGTCTGCCTCGTACGAAGCATATATCGGATAACGAGCAACTAGTCTCTTTATAATCAGATAATCATTACCAAGTCATATTACCCCGACAGTTGCAACCTTTTTAGAGAGCCAGTTCTATATCCCTACGCGATCAGCATCTCCATATGACTAGAGTGACACTTCCATCTTGACATCACACCCAACACACTACGATTCTCAATATACACAGCATTGGTGTACATAGAACCTGTTAAAGCCCTGGACGACCGCAACCAAAGTATATTGATTGTCGCAAGTGTTAGCGGTGCAAGTCTCAAGTTAAGACCAAATACACCTACCATGATTTCGGACTTCCATAGACACATAGTCATACTACCAATGGAATTCCGATAGGTCTATCCAGAGCGAAGCTGTTTCCCATACCATCGGTGAAACACAAACTCCTATTACACCTGCATGAGTATCATATACCCAAATATATGAGAACTATGTCGTTGTGCCCTCACAACGCACACAAGTGTAATACTAGTCTCTTACGCATTCATCGATGTCCAATCTCGATAATGCTCTTACTAGGGATATTTAATGATTTATCCTTCATGGACTGATAGTGTCTCATATCATTCTCAATCCAGGAACAAATCACAGGGACCTTTTATCATTTATACATCTAGGTTATCTAATCACAAATGATAAGAGTGCAATCTCCTTTGTGACATAGTTAATTTGTACAACAACACCATGATCTGTACAAATAGTGACACTATGGGTCATAATTGTCCAACAATCTCCCACTTGGCCTATATCCAGTCACTCGAGTGTCTTACACCCGAACTATGTATGGTTAGCTCAAACTGCTGAGGAAAGGCTTTCGTCAGCGGATTTATATGATTATCGTCTGATGCGATTTATTCGATCATCACATCGCCACGATGTATGATCCGAACGAATAAGATGAATATCGAAGTATATATATGGATCATTGATGAGACCATTAATTCATTAGCCTGTGCTGACGCCTAGCTCAGCTGCTAACAGAACTATATCTAATCTAATTAGATTTATTATCGACCCAGAAGGCTTCCATTACCGCTTCAGCTGCAGCAATAACCCGCATTTGTTGTTTATACGATAACAGTATCTTGCTTCGAAGATTTCCAGCTCACTGTACCATTATTCAAATTGTATAATACCGTTATTTAACTTATAATCGTCTTGATCGGTTAGGAAACTTGCTACAGTGATCCCAGTCACTTCAAGTTCTCCTTCTCCACAGATTAAGATAGCATCCTTAGATCTCTAAGATACTAACAGATGTTCTTAACATCAATCCAGTGACTATCACTCGGATTGGCCTGTTTGTGAATCCATATGCTCAAAACATATGAGACACCAGGTCGCGTATATTTTTCAATGTACGATTTCTCGGAGAGTTTTATCGAAAGGCAAGCTTTCACCGATTTTATTATGGGAATATCATTTCCAAGAAATGACATATTATCATTATTTTTATAGGACAACCACTTTCAATACGCTCCCACTAACCCTCTTATATAGACACATGAATCTTTTCGTTTTTGAATTAAATCATACTCCATTATGATTACATCAAAACGATAATTCCAAGAACCTATGCTTGCTTCAATCCAAACATGGATCGAATAACCCGCAAACCTCGTTTGTTTGTTATGGTATGACAAAACCATCAGGATGTTATAAACATCCTCCGAAAGGTTTCCTTTTCAGGAAAGCGATTTTCAAGTTAAGCTGTCATATTTCATAAATGAAACATTCAGCATTAGCAAGCATTATCCAAATGGATTTACCGTGGCAACAGGTAAAAGGTTAAATCGTAATCAACACAATGTTGATAACGATACCTTTCCGCTAAAAGCCTAGCTTTATATGTTGGTTGTTGCCATCCATGTATGTCTTCCTAGAAGACTTATAAAGTACCAATATGCACAATGTCTTGCGGTACATCAACTAGTATCCAAACTTGTTGATATACAAGGAATCCATTTCGGATATCATGACACTTTCCCATAATAGGGAGTTGATACTTTGTATCACTTCCTCATACGTAGTCAGTTGGTATACCTCAACAAGATAGACATCTTTATTAGGTGAGATAAAAAACCCATACCCCAGGTTATTTTCTGACTCTCTCCGACATACGCGGTTCTTGTGTATTCGAAGATTAATTTTTATAGTTTCATCCTTGATGAACTATTTGTGTTCCATTAGGATTCGATACCTTGAATAGTATTACTCTGATTTTAATCGAGTTTTACTATCCTCCAACTTACCATTGTATATCAGTATTCCTCTTAGGAAAACCGCATGGTGAGCAACAATCTAATTGTTCTCATGTGAGTTGTATAAGTACTATACTTATGTATCCCTAGGATAACCTACAAACGACACTTATACAATTTGGGTTTTAGTTTGGTATCATCCAAACATATGCCCAACATTCCCAAATTATCAGGAATGAGAAACCTGGTTTCTTTCCTGTTCATATCTAATATGATATCTGTCAAACAGATTATTATGGAACCTTATTCTAAATAAGTTCTGCACGGTTTATGCTTATCTGTTGAAGGAAATGGTAGCTCAGAGCGATTCATGATTAACCTTATCATGTCTAACATAATTCGATTAGTCACTGTTCGGACACACCGTCACTTTGACGTGTTCCGGGAGAGTCCTCTTTGAAAGAATACTATACTCTTTCAAGTATACGAGAAACTTATTGCTTAAGTATTTTACATTACGGTCTCACAGTGACGGTTTAATACTATAGCCGATCTGTTTGTCTATTTCGTGTTGAAACTTTAAAAGTTTCCGATTTGTGTTCCAAAAGGAAACAAATAACTATAACACAATGCCACATCCGTAAGGGTCACGAAATATTCATATCCACATCTAGCCTAGCTAGATATGGGCCCACTTGCTTCACTATGAACTAGGGCTAACAGATAGGTGGCATTTGCACTTTTACCAAGTAAATGTGTTTTAGGCACTTTGCCTAATAAACTAGATTCGTAGACTTTATTTGATTGGAATCAAATCAGTCCAAGTACCCACTCTTCGAAAGTGTTGATATACGATTCTTGTTTAATTGTGTCACAGACAACAATGCCACAAATTAGTTTCTTCTGATCAAATCAGTTTGAGCTATTGTTTGTCATGTTTATGTTTGAGATATATTTATATTCAAAATATAAATGTTGTTATTCACATCTAATGTGTTTATCTCAATATCATCCTTATATAATAAAACACTTTAGTGTTCTAGAATATAAAGGTTCACCCGCAGCGGGTTAAACACTGATATAAAGATAATGTTTCTAGTCAAACTAGTTACATTATAACAGTTTCCAAATTTAGGTACACACCCGAGGGTAGTTCCTAAATTTAGGTATCTAGGGTTAAAACAGCGACTTTCGTCCCATTTCCAATTCGCAGATAAATCTCATTCTGAAGTCAGTATCCTGCTCATAGCAGATTCTGAACATCAATATATATATATCACACTAAGTATCTAAAATCCAATTTTAATACTAGTAGTGAATATATTTATGACAAACATTTTTGAAGTTAGAGCCTTGCTCATCTTCAATTCTTTCATGTCTGATTTTTCCAAACGGAAGTCACGCTTCCGCGATCCCGTTTGCCACAATTTAGGTGTAACATCCCAGATTTTCGGGACCGTTCTAGAAGATTCCTGGACGGACGTTTTAGTCTCGGAGCATGATGATGAGGAAGAATAAGAGTTTAAGTGATGTTATATGAGTTGGAATATTATATTATGAATTTTCGTCGCGTTGGAAAATGCGTGGGATCAAAAGTCAGTTACGCGATTTTCGTAAAACGCGTAAAGTTTACAGTTTTGGTCACAAAGAAAGCAAAGAAACTCCGATCGAGTTGATTCTTAGACCATCGGACTCGTTTTTCCAAGAGGAACAACTTTTGTGTTGCACACCTTTCGAGAATCATATCATAAGGGCTCTGAAATTGCGATATTCCAGAAGGTTCCAGAATAGGGGCTGACCAATAAATTCGCAGGGACTGAAATGATATTTTCCAGCCAAGTATATAAAGCCTCAAGGTTTCTCCAAATTGCAAAAATGGCAAACCCATCACAAATCACCACTCGACCCCTCATCGCCCTCTTCTTGGTGTAGTTCGCCGGTGAGCTTCTGGCCGGCGTCAGGTCGGCGCACTGGTGGCGTCGTGATCGTCCGGCGATGAGGAGTGTCTTGGTGGCCGACGATCGGCCGTATAACACCGGCAACGACGACAGTGGTGTGAAATGGGTATGGCGGATCCGGCTCGTCGGTTCGTTTCACGGCCCGAGCCACCTATCAAATCAAAGCCCTCGACGAGTACTATGAGTTTGCAGGGTTGATTTGGCCAAACAACGGCCGGTGGCTCGCGAAACGAGAGAAGAAGATTCGGTGAACAGTAAACTCATGATGAACAGTAGCTCCGATCGGAATTCCGTCGACATCAGCGCGTTCGTATGGCCGGTAGGAGTCCGAATATGGCCTCAGAATTTCGGTACGACTCTCCGTTTAGACTTTGATATTTTAAAGTGTATCGTTTTATATTCAGATTGTTCCAGTAGTTCCGTATGTTGGTTTTATTCTAAGTCCCAAGATCAAACAAGACATGAAATTCATGTGTGAATACACCAACGAAGATAGCGGAATACTTACATTGGTTGGTTGAGTCGAATCGGCAACAAACAAAGCCCAAAATGCTCACTGGTTTGGCGCCACTGCATGCAGTCCACTGCCTTGCATCTTCTGTTTTTGAGCTGCGAAATGGAGCTCCTTGCATCGTCGGACGGATCCCGGCTCATGGTCGAACCTCCCTACCACCTTCACAAGACTCGTAAGTGTGCTAGCACTTGAATTTTCACCAAGAAAACCCACTCTTGCTTCCCTTTTATTCACGCCAAACTGGTTCAAAACCAGTGAAGAAATGGCTTTGTGCGTGAGAGAGATGAGAGATAAAAAGTGTTAAGACTTCATAAAATGTAAAGCAAAAAATTGATTATATATTTTCCAAGAATAAAATAATCAATTTTCATTTAACTTTATCAAATAAAATCAAATGAATATTGGAGCCAAAACCAGAAAGTTTTTCCCTCCAAAATGCTTTTTTCACTTTATGTCACTTTAAGTCATATCAACTTTAATAAAGTGACATGTCTTTGACGCTCGATGCGACTTGCGTCGCCGCACTCGAATTTGAAATACGAATGCGCTCGCAATCACACCCGGGCTCGGGTTCGTTAATTCCAAATTAACGATTTTTCCGTCGCGTCGTAATTAAATGATTACGCCTAGCGAATTCATTATTCACGTCGCTAACGAATTAATTCTAAATTAATTCGTTCGCCCGAATTAAAATCTAATTTTAATACTGCGTCGAAATCTAATTTCGTTTAATATATCGAATATATTAATTTAATCGATTAATTCCAAATTAATCGTTATCTCTCTCTAGACGATATTTTATCCTAGATAAAATATCTCCGTAATTAATCCTAGATAGATTTTCTCTCTCTTTCTATAAATCCCAGATTATTCAAGAGTGCGAGTTGTGCGTCATCGGTGGATTATCGGGAAGCGACCCATGAGATCCCCGGATTAGCTGGTAGTAAATACGGTCGTCGGAGTATCCGAATCACATACGTACAATGTACTACGTTCTACCGATTTACGAGACAAGGTCGACTCCTAGCAAAGCACCAAGTCTTCCCAATTCTCCGGACATATCCATTTAAGAATATCAAAGATCTGTTATCAAGCGTAGTATACGATTGTATTGTGCATATCGGCCCAGTATCGGATAGTCACGTGCTAGGGCTGGGGCTGGATAAGTGTCTGCCCCGTCCGAAGCACATATCGGATGTCTGGTAACATAGTCTCTATAATCGGATAGTTATGACCTGGTCACAATATCCCGATTGGTTGCGCAACACTCAAGAGCACTAGTACCGTATCCTGCGTGACATCATCTCCATAATGACTGAAATGACACTTCCGTCTCGACATCACACCCAATACACTACGACTCTCTGATAAACCCAGAAGTGGTGTACGCAGAACCGGTTAAAGCCCTGTACCACCAAGACCAAAGTCTATCGATTATCGTAAGTATCAGCGATGCAAGTCTCAGTATAAGACTATACACACCTACCTTGATTTCGGCCTCCCATAGACACACAGTCATAATACCAATGGATTCCGAGGGGTCTATCCAGAGCGAAGCTGTTTCCCGTACCATCGGTGAAACACGACCTCCTATCGCACTTGCATAAGTATCCAATACTTATATATATGAGAACTATGCCGTTGTGCCCTCACAACGCACACAAGTGCAATACTAGCCTATTCCGCATTATCGATGTCCAGTCTCGATAATACTACGGCTAGGGATATTTAATGATTAATCCTTCGGGGACTGATACTGTCTCATATCATTCTCAGTCCAGGAACTAATCATAGGGACCTCTCTTCATTTATATATATATGGTGATCTAATCACAAATGATGAGAGTGCAATTTCCTTGTCACATAGTTAATTTGCTACAACAACACAATGATCTGTGCAAATAGTGACGCTATGGGTCATTTTGTCCAACAATCTCCCACTTGGCACATAGCCAGTCACTCAAGTGTCCTACACTCGAACTATGTACGGTTCGCTCAAATTGCTGAGGAAAGGTTTTCGTCAGCGGATTTGTTTGATTATAGTCTGACGCGATTTACACGATCATCACATCGCTACGATGTATGATCCGAACGAATCAGATGATATAGAAGTATATATCTGGATCGTCGATGAGACCTTTAATTCCTTAGCCTGTGCTGACGCCTAGCTCAGCTGCTAAAGGAACTATATCTAATCTAATTAGATTTATTTTCGATCCAAAAGGACTTCTATTGCTGCCTCAGCTGCAGCAATAATCCGCATTTGTCGTTTATTCGGCAACAGTTATCTTGCTAGGAATATTTCCAGCTCACCGTCCCATTATTCAAACTTTATAGTACCGTAGTATTTAATTGTTTGGAAACTTGCAGCAGTGATCCCAGTCACTTCAAGTTTTCCTTCTCCATAGTTTAAGACAACATCTTTAGTTCTCTCAGATACTAACAGATGTTCTTAATCTTAATCTAGTGATTATCACTTGGATTAACCAGATCATGACTCCATATGCTCGAAGCGTATGAGACACCCTATCAAGTACATTTTAAATGTACAATTTCCCAGAGAGTGTTAACAACTCCAAATCTATCCCAGTAGATCTTTATTCCTTGAATAAAGGTTGTTACTCCCCAGAATTCTACGGAGAATTTCTATTGAAAGAATATCTATGAAAGCCAAGCTTTCACCAATTACTTTATGGGAATTTAACTGTCAGTGCGTTCTCCCACTAACCTCCTTATATACACAAGAATTATTTCGTTTTGAGTCAAATCATAAATCATTATGATTATTTCAAAACGACAGTTCCAAGAACCTTATGCTTGCTTTAATCCAAACATGGATCGAATAATCCGCAAACCTTGTTTTTCGGTTATTCAAAATCGTCAGGATGTTGCAAAAATCCTCCAAAAGGTTTCCTTTTCAGGAAAGCGATTTTGATCTATAACTGACACATTTCTTAAATGAAATATGCAGTTATCAACAAGCATCTTCAAAATGGATTTATCATGGCAACATGTAAAAGGTTGAACCGTTATTAACACAATGTTGATAACGATACCTTTCCGTCAAAAGCCCAGCTTTGTACGTTGGTATGTTGCCTTCCATGTATGTCTTCCTTGAAGACGTTTAATGTACCAATAGGCACAATGCCTTGTGGTACAACAACTAGTATCCAAAATAGTTGTTATACATGGAATCCATTTCGGACTCATGGCACTTTGCCATAATAGCGAGTCGATACCTCGTATCACTTCCTCAAAACGTAGTCGGTGGATATACCTTCATAAGATTGACATATTTATGAGGTTAGATCAGAAACCCATACCCTAGGTTGTTTTCTGACTCTATCCGATCTACGAAGTTCTTGTGTATTTGAAGATTAATGGTACAGATTCATCATTGATGAACTGTTTGTGTTCCATTAAGGACTTCGTGCCTTGAACAGTATTACTCCGATTTTCATCGAGTATCACTATCCTCCCACTGACCACTGCATATCGGTATTCCTCTCAGGAAAAACCGCATGGTGAGCAACAATCACATTGTTTTCATGTGAGATTTATAAGTACTATACTTAAGGTTTCCGTTAGGATAACCTATATTGGCACTTATCCAATTTGGGTCTTTTAGTTTGGTATCATCCAAACGTTATGCCTGGCATACCCAAATTATTAGGAATGAGAAACCATGTTCCTTTCCTTTTCATATCCTATATGATATCTGTCAAACAGATTTATATGGAACCTTATTCTAAATAAGTTTTGCACTGTAATACATATCCTATTGAAGGAAACAGTAGCTCAGAGCGACTCGTGATAAACCTTATCATGTCCAACAAAATTCGGTTTTAGTTTGGACACACCGTCTAACTGACGTGTCACGGTAGGAGTCCTCATATGAAAGAATACCATACTCTTTCATGTATATATGAAACTTACTGCTTAAGTATTTTCCATTACGGTCTTACCGTTGCGGAATAATACTATAGCTGATCTGTTTGTCTACTTCGTGTCGAAACTTCAAAAGTTTCCGATCTGTGTTCTCTATAGTTTAAGAAACACATAACTATAACGTGATGCCACATCCGTTAAGGTCACGAAATATTCATGTTCACATCTAGTCTAGCTAGATATGGGCCCACTTACTTCACCATGAATAGAGCTAACAGATCGGTGGCCCTTTTACTATTACCAAGTAAATAGTATATTAGGTACTTTACCTAATAAACTAGATTCGCAGACCTTATTTGAATAGTCAAATCAGTCCTAGTACCCACTCTTCAAAAGTGTGGATATACGAGTCTGGTTTAATTGTGTCATAGACAACAGTGCCACAAATAAGTCTATGATAAATCAATTTGATCAATTTATATTTTGTCATTTTATATGTTTGAGATTTTATTTATATTCAAAATATAAATTCTGTTATTTACATCTAATGTATTTATCTCAGTATCATCTTTATATAATAAAACACTTAGTGTTCTAGAATATAAAGGTTTTATCCGCAATGGATTAAACACTGATATAGAGATAATGTCTCTAGTCAAACTAGTTACATTATAACAGTTCCTAATTTAAGTACATACCCAAAGGGTAGTTCCTAAACTTAGGTATCTACAGTCGAAACAACGACTTTTGTCCCGTTTCCGATTTGCAGAGAAATCTCGGCTTGAAGTCAGTATCCAGCTCATAGCGGATTCTGAACATCAATACATATATTTTTATGTACCACACTATGTATTTAAAATCCAATTTCAATACTAGTAGTGAACATAACTTTGACAAATATTTTTAAAGTCAGAGCCTCGCCCTTTCTTTAATTCCTTCGTGTCTTCCATATCCAAATGGTAGTCACTTTGGGATATGTCAATTATCTTTTCAATATTCACAAACCTTTGGCCAAGCCTTGGGTTTCGGAATATCGCGAAACGATGTGCACCTTGTGCAACACGCCCAATTGCAAACTTTGACTTTTCACCTCTAGAATAGTCAAATCAATTCTCTAAGAATTATTAATTGCAATTTAATACTTTTAAATCTAAAGATAGATTTATGATAAGTATATAATTAAGCACTAAAGTCATCATCACATAAATCTTCCAAAGATTTTTATGCTCTACTTATTTGCTTAACTATTGCCTAGATATAACAAGTTATTTTATCCAATAAAGTAACCTATTATGAATTCCCAATATGAAAATTAAATCATTTAAACATTTAATCTAATTATATATTTTAAATATTCAACTTTTCAATTCTTTTCTTGATTTTAATAGTCCAACTATTTAATCAATTTTAATAAAGTACTATTTATTATATGATTACAATAATCCAATTATTTAATCAACTATAATTTTAATATTGATTACTATAATCTAATTATAAAATCAACTATCATTTTAATTCAATTATATTGATTACTATAATCCAATTATAAAATCAACTATATATGAATGAGTTTGTATATAGTCCAATATATATATTTTTTTTTAAAAAAAAACAACAAAATATTAGTCCAACTAATACTTTTGATTAATATGACGAGTGATATTTGTTTGAGCGCGTATGGCGAGTAATTGAACAAATGTTGCAAATTCAATACTTGCCTCCCACTATTTTTCGTCGAGCCTCTAACCCTCTGTCGAGTACTCGGGAAACCGCGTTTCCTAGTGGGCTAGGATCCCGTTAAATATCACACAATCTTGACTTTGGCCACAAATTGTATGATAATTAACTAGGTAGATCTCGAAGATCAATTGGATCTCATCCAACTCCCTAGATCCAGTAGGTGGACATCCAAGTCCCAAACATATATCTTATATATGCCTATACATCGAATGTATACCCTACCCTTTTTCCTCTGAATCAACTAGGCCTTGGCTTTGGCACAACAAACCTAGTGATCCCAGTCAAGCGCGGACCCATTGACATGGAAGCTTCGTAATCAATGTCAATGGACAAGAAGTGGTCTTGACTTTGGCCAACAAACCACAACTTGGACACGACACCGATATGGAACAAAGCCTCGTGATTAAAACACATCTTCGACGGACAAGGGCTTGACTTTGGCCAACAACCCCTGCCAATCTCGGATCTTGAGCAAAAATCACTCAATGGAAGGAAAATAAACGCTTGATATTTAACGAGGGTTTTTCGGCGTGCAAATTGGCTACCAATTTAATTATCTTTGTTAAGGTCTCATCATCATACACCCTTAACATGCATTCTAAATACATAATAAAGCGAGTATGAAATAAATAATAATGATATGCGGATGGATACTTAACACATTGATCCTAGATCAAATCTCTCCCTTCTCACTCAAACTAGCACTAGTATTACTTCTACCCGTTACACTACACTTCTAAAGAAACCTCATATACATAGAGGGGAATAGGTGAGAAGAGAATACAAAGAGAATGAAGTGATAAGGCTGGACACGCAGGTCCAATTTAATAAATCGAATTTATTACAACAATTTCTAAAATTGCCCACCCGACTAATATCCATCCGATATACATTATTCATTCAACACAACCACGTATTCACACACATAAGCATGCTATCAATCAATCTAATCAATTAATTAATCTGATAATTAAGTGATCATCCAATGTTCAAACAACGATTTGATTTTGTTCGAGTCAAACTCGTTTTTGCGAATAGTACTTAAAGTACGAATTCATGAATTAAATTAAACTACATCATTAAATCTATTTTACCATGTATTTAATACTAATTCAATATTCAATTCCAAATTAAATATTACACTTTTATTTAATAAACCTTTTACGATTTTAATTCCAAATTTAATCGTAACGCGTCTCAAAGACCGATTAACGTCCAACGTCAATTCAATTAAATAAGTCCAATGGGCTTTTAATTGATTTCTTAAGGCGTGGACTTTTTCAACTCGGATCAAACCGATAACCAAAGTCCAATACGGGATTTACCCCATAAGCCCATAAATCAATCTTGGCCCATTAGGCCCAATTGAACTTTAAAGGTTCATTAAGTCGCATTTGGGCTTTATGGTTAAGGTTTTGGGCCCAATTGGATCCAATCCATTTGGCCTAAACCCAACTTGATAAAATCAAGCCCAATAGGCCCATATACAACATAAGAAGCCCAATATCAAAAATAGGCCCAATTAATTAAATATACAAAATCCAATTTCATATTCAATTAAACTAAAGTGTATTACATGATTAATCAACTAAATCAATATTTCTAAAACACCATATTAGTCCAATTAATCATGCTTAATTCATTATTATATGTCCAACACACAAATTGAAAAATCAAACCCATTACATGCTATAAAGCTCTCGGCCAAAAGAGGGATTTTGTGTCCGATTTGGTTTCAATCCAATCGAACCCACAATCGACATCAAATCACCATCCAATTTGATTTCATACACATCCAATGTCATAAAATCAAAAAATACCAAGACATTAAAGGGCATACACCAATTCGGCCAACATGAGAATTTTGGGGATTTATGTTCAATTCAAAGTACAATCCAATTGAACATAAATTAACATCATCCTACATGATTCTAACTCATCAAATGAACCAAAAACAAAAATTCCAAGAATCCAAAATCATTCACACATTCGGCCAAGTGAAGCAAATTGGGGATATTTGTTCAATTAAAAATTCAATCTAATTAACTTCAAATTAACATCATCCAACATCATTACAACTCATCCAATGAACCAAAATGAAAAAATTCCAAATTTCTAAACATGCTTCATCATTCGGCCAACATGAATAAATTGGGGAAAATTATTCCAAATTAATTTTCTTGAAATTGATCCAATCCAACTTCAATTAAAGATCATTTAAACATGCTCAATTAATCAATTTAACCAAATCATGCTCAAAATCAAAATACCCAATTTTACATTCATATTCGGCCAAGGTCATCAATTTGGGGAAAATAATTCCAAATCATTTTTCAACAAATTGGTCCAACCAAAATGAAATTAAACATGTTATAAGCATACTTAAACAATCAATTTATTCAAATCATGCTCAACAAACATTTACCCAAATTTTAAGCCCTAAAATTTCATGCTTGAACCTATAGCTCTTGATGCCATTTTATTGGTTTTATTCTAAGTCCCAAGATCAAACAGGACATGAAATTCATGTGTGAATACACCAACGAAGATAGCGGAATACTTACATTGGTTGGTTGAGTCGAATCGGCAACAAACAAAGCCCAAAATGCTCACTGGTTTGGCGCCACTGCATGCAGTCCACTGCCTTGTATCTTCTGTTTTTGAGCTGCGAAATGGAGCTCCTTGCATCGTCGGACGGATCCCGGCTCATGGTCGAACCTCCCTACCACCTTCGCAAGACTCGTAAGTGTGCTAGCACTTGAATTTTCACCATGAAAACCCACTATTGCTTCCCTTTTATTCACGCCAAACTAGTTCAAAACCAGTGAAGAAATGGCTTTGTGCGTGAGAGAGATGAGAGATATGAGAGATAAAAAGTGTTAAGACTTCATAAAATGTAAAGCAAAAAATTGATTATATATTTTCCAAGAATAAAATAATCAATTTTCATTTAACTTTATCAAATAAAATCAAATGAATATTGGAGCCAAAACCAGAAAGTTTTTCCCTCCAAAATGCTTTTTTCACTTTATGTCAACTTTAAGTCATATCAACTTTAATAAAGTGACATGTCTTTGACGCTCGATGCGACTTGCGTCGCCGCACTCGAATTTGAAATACGAATGCGCTCGCAATCACACCCGGGCTCGGGTTCGTTAATTCCAAATTAACGATTTTTCCGTCGCGTCGTAATTAAATGATTACGCCTAGCGAATTCATTATTCACGTCGCTAACGAATTAATTCTAAATTAATTCGTTCGCCCGAATTAAAATCTAATTTTAATTCCGCGTCGAAATCTAATTTCGTTTAATATATCGAATATATTAATTTAATCGATTAATTCCAAATTAATCGTTATCTCTCTCTAGACGATATTTTATCCTAGATAAAATATCTCCGTAATTAATCCTAGATTAATTTTCTCTCTCTTCTATAGATCTCAGATTATTCAAGAGTGCGAGTTGTGCGTCATCGGTGGATTATCGGGAAGCGACCCATGAGATCCCCGGATTAGCTGGCAGTAAATACGGTCGTCGGAGTATCCGAATCACGTACGTACCAAGTACTACGTTCTACCGATTTACGAGACAAGGTCGACTCCTAGCAAAGCACCAAGTCTTCCCAATTCTCCGGACATATCCATTTAAGAATATCAAAGATCTGTTATCAAGCGTAGTATACGATTGTATTGTGCATATCGGCCCAGTATCGGATAGTCACATGCTAGGGCTGGGGCTGGATAAGTGTCTGCCCCGTCCGAAGCACATATCGGATGTCTGGTAACATAGTCTCTATAATCGGATAGTTATGACCTGGTCACAATATCCCGATTGGTTGCGCAACACTCAAGAGCACTAGTACCGTATCCTGTGTGACATCATCTCCATAATGACTGAAGTGACACTTCCGTCTCGACATCACACCCAATACACTACGACTCTCTGATAAACCCAGAAGTGGTGTACGCAGAACCGGTTAAAGCCCTGTACCACCAAGACCAAAGTCTATCGATTATTGTAAGTATCAGCGATGCAAGTCTCAGGTTAAGACTATACACACCTACCTTGATTTCGGCCTCCCATAGACACATAGTCATAATACCAATGGGATTCCGAGGGGTCTATCCAGAGCGAAGCTGTTTCCCGTACCATCGGTGAAACACGACCTCCTATCGCACTTGCATAAGTATCCAATACTTATATATATGAGAACTATGCCGTTGTGCCCTCACAACGCACACAAGTGCAATACTAGCCTATTCCGCATTATCGATGTCCAGTCTCGATAATACTACGGCTAGGGATATTTAATGATTAATCCTTCGGGGACTGATACTGTCTCATATCATTCTCAGTCCAGGAACTAATCATAGGGACCTCTCTTCATTTATATATATATGGTGATCTAATCACAAATGATGAGAGTGCAATTTCCTTGTCACATAGTTAATTTGCTACAACAACACAATGATCTGTGCAAATAGTGACGCTATGGGTCATTTTGTCCAACACCGTAGTGTAATAAATGGACATGAATTGAATTGGATATGCTATAATATATTGAAACGATAAATGTGGTAGAATCCGGGAAGGATCGGATGAGTTATGATCCGGTAGAATTAGCAAGATTTCGGTGAAACGGAGCTTCTCGCGCGAATGAGCGTAGTTGATCGTAAATATAGTTATGATGTAAAATGATATTGCGAGGGTAATTAGGTAATTCTGGATTAGTTCGGGGGGTTCGAGACCCTTCCGTAGCGTTTGCAGAAACGTTTCCTCAAGTTTTACCGCAAACGCGCAAAATAAGAATCTGAGGTATCTAGTCAGTTCATAATACTATAGAAAGACATATGAGAGTAATGAAACCTAAACCGTAGAGTCGGTGAGGATTTGTGTATTCCGAGAAAGTCCGTAGTTTATTGTAGATGAGTAGAAAGTTCCGCAAATAGCGGTTCTGACAGATGTTGTGATTTGTTTTGGCAGATCGGACCCCGATCGCGGGTATTCGCTTAGCCAGGTAAGTAACTCATGCTTCTAATACTTAAAAGACTTAGTAATGTTCAAAAGTAGTTATGTAGTAAAGTTATGTGTGGTTTATGCATGAAACGGGTATATGTGTGCATATATAGATAAATATAGATATGTATGAATGTAAGTTAAATTTAGCATGTTTAGTTTGAACAAGCATTCTGTTGATGTTTTGAGCATATAGTTAGTAAGATCAATATAGAGAAAATCATGGCTAGAGTAGAGAGAAGCATGAGATATGCATATATGCAAGTGCATGTGTGTGGGTGTGTTTTAGGTTTTCAACGGTTGAGCATATGACAACAATGTTTTTCAATAATTTCAAATATTTTAAAGAAAGATTTCAAATGCTTTTGAAAAGAATCGTATTTCAGAAAATGTTTCTTTCTACAGTTTGAGTTACAGATTATGGTTTTATGGTTTTCGGGGCATGAGGTAAAAACTCACCCCAGTATGTAACTTGAGATACATTTCGGAATTGACGGATAATTTGGAATTGATGGATATAGACGCATGTGCACATGTGGAGGACTGAGGGGACGCTCTCAGATCCTCGAGTAGGACTAGGGGCAACAGGGTCCCGAAATCCTGTTTTTCAGAGATGCCCAGTTGAGTTATGGTCCTGGGCATCGAGTACACCCAGTTGAGTTATGGTCCTGGGTGCAGAGAGACGTCTAGTTGAGTTATGGTCCTGGACGTAGAGCAGTTTTCAGTTTTCAGATTTTTCAGTACACGGTTTTTAGAAACAGTTTTTTAGATTTCGATTTTCAGTTTTCAGAGATGCCGCAGTTGAGTTATGGTCCTGGGTATCAAGTATTTTTCAGTTTTTAGTTTTCAGATCTTCAGTATAAAGTGTTCAGATTTTCAAGATTCAGACTTCAGAACTCAGACTTTAAATAAGAGTTTTCATAAACCGTTATTTTAAAGACAGTTTTTAGAAAGATGAAGTTATCAGAAACAGAGTTTTTCAGAAAGAACTTTTCCAGAAAGAGGAAGTAAAGTAAAGTTTTCAGCAATGAGTTTTAGAAAGAGACTTTTAGAAAAATGGTTCTTCAAATAGGGTTTTCAGAAAACATTTTTCAAAAGCATGGTATGTTCAAGTAAAGTACAGTTTTTAAGACATGCATACGAATTCATATATCCTAGAAATCCATTTGAGATGCATATAGATGATATTAATGCATGATTATATGATTTCATATTCATAAGCATATAGTTAGCATTTTGTGAGGTACAAGTACATATAAGCATGATCTTATTTTAGTGCATGTATATCAAGGTTGATTGTATGAGTTGCTTGCATATCTAGAAGGAACATACCGTAAGGATGCTAGTCATGATGAAATAATAATACATGCATGTAGCCATGAATAATGGTAGTGGATTATATAGTTAACAGAAATAAGTCTTAATTGTCCAACTTGATGATATTTCAAGATAATAAAAGAAAGAAAGCTATAATAATTGTCAGATCTAGAATTAGCTAAGAGTATACAGAAAAAGGTAAATAGAAGAATCAGAATAGCACAGAAGAAGTGAAATGGATCGTAACCTGTTAGTTTGTGAAGTATATGGTTTTTAATAGAAGTTAATATATATAGGTGTATGTTCAGATAAAAGGGCTGATAGCAGTTAACACGAAAATAAACGGATATAAGTTATAAAGTTAAATTAGATTTGTTGATGTTTGCATGATTACTTACTGAGTCAATATGACTCACACTTTTTCAGTTGTAGTTTTGCATGTCAGTGGCAGTAGTCCGGTGAAGATCTTGAAGACAGCGGATCACCTAAATTGCAGTCGAGAGAGCGTCGAGTCCTGGGTCAAGTTGTGGGTCTTCACGGCCCTTTGTATTGTATTTTGCGTTTGTATCATTTAAGTAAGGATCATGTAATAATGTAGTTGTTATTTTGAGTTCTGGCCGGAGGCCAAGTGTTTACACTTTGTTTTTGAGTTCAGGCATGAGGCCTTGATATTGTGTTCCGGCCTGAGGCCGAGATTGTTGTGTTTTTGTTGTATGTGGATGCTGGCTACAGGCCAGGTTGCATGATGTTACGAATACATCATGCCGAATTTTCGTTAGGTTCAGAGGCTTATGGAGGTGGGTTTAGCCTGTCTCCTGCCGGTAGCATCCTGACCTATGCGGGATGTTACATTAGGCAAACATTTTGGGATATGTCATTTATCTTCCTAGAAGATTATAATGATTTTGCCTTTGCCCTTTTCACATTCCAGTAGCCTTTGGCCAAGCCTCGGGTTTCTAGAATATCGAAGTAAAGAACGCCTTGCGCTACTTGCCTAATTGCAAACTTTGACTTTGTCTCCTTGAGAATAGTCATTAACCCTCCAAGAGTTATAATTGCAATTTAGTACTTCTAAAATCTAATCATAGATTTACGAAGATCCTTCAATTTCTTTATCATAATTTAAGGATCTAATCCTTAGTTCTAATTCAGAAATTAAGGAGTCTACTGCGACAAGCTTAATGGATTAAGCACTTAAGTTATCATAACATAATCTTCCAAAGATCATGGTCTACTATTTGCTTAACTCCGGGCTTAGGCATAATATTTAACTTATTATTTTTTTTCCAGGACCATCCTGAAATTTATTCCGAATTTGAAAATTAAACAATTTAAATACATTTTCCCCAGGATTATGCTTTAAATATCAATCTTTCAATTTTATCTTGATTTTAATAGTGCAACTATTTAATCAACGATTTCGGTACTATTTATTATAATGATTACAATAGTCCAACTATTTAATCAACTATAATTTAATAGATTAAAATCAATTATATTGATTACTATAATCCAATTATAAAATCAACTATAAATGAATAGTTTGAATATAGTCCAACTATTTATTAAGACAACGATTTAAATATTAGTCCAACTAACATTTAATTTATTTGTCGAATGATATTTGTTTGAGCGCGTATGGTAAGTAATTAAACGAATATTGCAAATTCAATTCTTGCCTCCCACTATTTTTCGGCGAGCCTCTAACCCTCTGTCGAGTACTCGGGAAACCGTGTTTCCTAGTTGGCTAGGATCCCGTTAAATATCACACAATCTTGACTTTGGCCAACAAATTGTATGATAATTAACTAGGTAGATCTCTAAGATCGATTGGATCCAATCCAATTGCTAGATCCGGTAGGGGACATCCAAGTCCGAAACATATATCTTATATATGCCAATACATCCAATGTATTACCTAACATTTTTCCTCTGATTCAACTAAACCTTGGCTTTGGCACAACAAACTTAGTGATCCCAGGTAAGCACGACCCATTGACCATGGAAAGCTTCGTAATCAATGTCGATGGACAAGAAGTGGTCTTGACTTTGGCCAACAAACCACAACTTGGATAAGACACTGACATGGAACAAAGCCTTCGTGATTCAAACACATCATCGACGGACAAAAGCCTTGACTTTGGCCAACAAGCCAATGCCAGTCTCGGATCTTGAGTGAGAATCACTCAATGAAAGGAAAGACGCTTAATATTTTGCGAGGGTTTTTCGAGTGCAAATTGGCAACCAATTTATTATCTTTGTTAAGGTCTCATCATCATACACCCTTAAACATGCATTCTAAACACATAATAAAGCGCGTATAATAAAATAATAATGATATGCGGATGGATACTTTACACATTGATCCTAGATCAAATCTCTCCATTTCTCTCTCCCGCTAGCACAAGTATTTACTTCTACCCGTTACACTACACTTCTAAAGAAACCTCATTTACATTGAGGGGAATAGGTGAGAAGAGAATACAAAGAATAAAGAGGTGATAAGGCTGGACACGCAGGTCCAATTAATAAATCAAATTTATTACAACAATTTCTAAAATTGCCCCACCCATCTAATATCCATCCGATATACATTATTCATGCATCGTAATCATGTATTCACACAATCTAATCAAATTAATTAATCTGATAATTAGTGATCATCCAATGTTCAAACAACGATTTGATTTTGCTCGAGTCAAACTCGTTTTGCGATTAAGTACTCAAAGTATGAATTCTCGAATTAAATTAAACTACATCATTAAATCCGATTTAATATGCATTCAATTCTAATTCGCTATTTAATTCCAAATTAAATATCACACTTTATTAATAAACCTTTATGACTTAAATTCCAAATTTAATCGTTACGGGTCTCAAAGCCCGATTGACGTCCAACGTTAATTTAATTAAAGTCCAATGGGCTTTTAATTAATTTCTTGAGGCGTGGACTTTTGGTCAACTCGGGTCAAACCGATAACCAAAATCCAATCCGGGAGTTACCCTATAAGCCTAGAAATCAATCTTGGCCCATTAGGCCCAATTAAACTTTAAAGGTCCATTAAGTCGCATTTGGGCTTTATGGATGCGGTTTTGGGCCCAATTGGATCCAATCCAATTTGCCTTAACCCAACTTGGTACAACCAAGCCCAATTACAACACTTCAAGTCCAATTTCAAAAATTAACCCAATTTAATTACCTAAAGTGCATTACACAATTAATTATCCAATTAACATTCCTAAAACATCAATTAGACTAATTAATCATGCCATTAACATTAAAACATGTCCAACACATTTAAAAAAAAAATCAAACCCAATTCATGCTTCTAATGTCTCGGCAATTTGGGGATTTAATGTCCGATTCGGTTTTAATCCAATTAATTCCACAATCGACATTAAAACATATTCCTGAATGATTTCCAACACATCTAATTGTCAAAAATCAAAAATCCCAAGACATATTTAGGGCAAGACCATTTGGCCGACATATCAATTTGGGGAAAAAAATGATCCAATCATAATTTCTTGAAATTGATCAAATCAAACTTTAATTCAACATCAATTAAGAATACAAAATCAATTTACCCAAATTTTAATACTAAACTTTTTCATGCTTTTAACCATGCTCTGATACCATTATTGGAGATACTAAGCATCCCAAGATCAATAAAATAAGCATTTTCCATGTGTGAATACATTCGAGGGAGTTGCGGAATACTCACATCGATCGGTTGAGCGACGCGGGAGGCAACAAAACTCAAACTTTCTGCCTTGGGACTGCTCGGCAGTGAGCTGAATTCCCTCACTGGTTCGGCCTTCAATCAACAAGAAACCAAGCTCCAAGCTTCGTCATTTGATTCCCGGCTCATGGGTGGACTTCCCTATCACTTTCGCATGATCCCAGAGTGTGCTAGCACTCTCGATTTTGCCACAAAATCACACTTGCTTCGCCTTCGCTGCTTGGTTTTGCCCAGAAATTTCACAGTGAAGAACAGCCCCTTGGGCGTGAATAATGAGAGAAGAGAGGAGAGGATTTGTGAGAGAGAGAGAGTTGTGTATATGTTGATTTATTTTCTAAATTCAATTAAAACATATACCATTTTTTGTATTTCAAAAAGTCAAGCCATAAATGGCTCCAACCACTCACATCACTCAATCACATCAATCACAAGTTGTCAAGTCACATCACTCAAAGTGAGAATTGATTTGACGCTTGATGCGACTAGCGATTTGACGCTTGATTTGACTTGCGTGTCGTACTCGAATTCGAAATGCGAAGGCGCTCGTAAATAATCCCGGGCTCGGGTTCGTTAATTCCAAATTAACGAATTTTCCATTGCGTTGTAATTAAATGATTACGCCTAGCGAAATCACTATTCACGTCGCTAACGAATTAATTCTAAATTAATTCGTTCGCCCGAATTAAAATCTAATTTTAATTCCGCGTCGAAATCTAATTTCGTTTAATATATCAAATATATTAATTTTTCGATTAATTCCAAATTAATCGTTCTCTCTCTTTAAATGATATTTTATCCCAGATAAAATATCTCCGCAATTAATCCCAGATTAATTTTCTCTCTCATCCAATTAATCCCAGATTAATTAAAGTGTGAGTCATACATCATCGGTGAATCTTTGGGAAGTGACCCATGAGATCCCCGGATATGTTGGCATTAAATTCGATCGTCGGACTATCCGAACACGTAAGTACCTCGTACTACGTTTATACCGATTTACAAGACAAGGTTGGCTTCTAGCAAAGCGCCATGCCTTCCCAATTCTCCGAAAATATCCTTACAGGAATAAAGGATCTATATCAGGCGTAGTATACGTAGTATTGCGTATTTCTGTCCAGTATTGGATGATCACATGCGAGGCCTGGGGCTGGTACAGTGTCTGCCCCGTACGAAGCATATATCGGATAACGAGTAACTAGTCTCTTTATAATCGGATAATCGTGACCAAGTCATATTACCCCGACGGTTGCAACCTTTTTAGAGAGCCAGTTCTGTATCCCTACGCGATCATCATCTCCATATGACTGGAGTGACACTACCATCTTGACATCACACACAACACACTACGATTCTCAATATACCCAGCATTGGCGTAAATAGAACCTGTTAAAGCCCTGGACGACCGCAACCAAAGTATATTGATTGTCGCAAGTGTTAGCGGTGCAAGTCTCAGGTTAAGACCAAATACACCTACCCTTATTTCGGACTTCCATAGACACATAGTCATACTACCAATGGAATTCTGAGGGGTCTATCCAGAGCGAAGCTGTTTCCCGTACCATCAGTGAAACACAACCTCCTATTACACCTGTATTAGTATCCTATACCCAAATATATGAAAACTATGTCGTTGTACCCTTACAACCCGCACTAGTGTAATACTAGTCTTTTACGCATTAATCGATGTCCAATCTCGATAATGCTCTGACTAGGGATATTTAATGATTTATCCTTCGTGGACTGATACTGTCTCATATCATTCTCAATCCAGGAACAAATCACAATGACCTCCTATCATTTATACATCTAGGTGATCTAATCACAAATGATAAGAGTGCAATCTCCTTTGTCACATAGTTAATTTGTACAACAACACTATGATCTGTACAAATAGTGATGCTGTGGGTCATAATTGTCCAACAAAAAGGTAGTGCCTTTAAATGAGACTTATCATAGGGACTTACATGCAAAAATGCAGTGCCTACAGTCGCCCCCACTTTGATGGGACTTGTGCATTGTGTGACAATGAAAATCCTATCAAAGTTGTGCAATGCATTTTGACCGGCGTAAACACACACGTATAACGCAAGCGCACGTATCGTTCAAGTAGTATAAAAATATCGATCCCACGAGGACTTAACATCCAATCTATTAATTTTATGAGGTCAAATGATTACTAGTATCTAACAGGTTGTTTGATTGATCTGAAATGGGGACGATTCTAAATTTAAAAACAAGTAAATAAAATTGTTCGAAAGTAGGTTTTTAAGAAAATTGAATATTAAAAACTATCTAGGGTTGTGATTTCTTCCAATATCATTTTAAAGATGAAGTGGTTATCTTAAAGTTGGGTAATATATTGCTTTATTAACCTGGAACACTAAATTATATGTAAGCCTTTGTCGATGGTCAGACACAAATACCCAGTTTAACCCAATTGAACCATATGTCTATGTCAACCAAAATATATGGATTCATTAAGTTTAAGTTCCAATTATGGCTACCCCCGCCCGACAGGTATATGTCTATCCTGTAAGGAAATCTATTAAAGGGTTATCTATCCTTAAAGAAGATCGTGGACTATTGAGTCTAAGGTCTTAAACTTAAAATCCTTATGTCTAGTTCATTTTAAGTTTACCAGTTCAATTTTATTAATGGCCAGTTAATAAAAAGTATTAAGATTAAGACTTAATAAATAAACTTTTATATTACCCAAACTATAATTTAACCCCTTATAAACCGGTGATATTGGATTTCATCACAACCCCAGATAACTGGCTTAGTTACAACAAATATTTACAGGTAGTAAAAACTTAAATAAAATAAAAGACATAAAGTAAATTGCTGAAATTAAATAAAGTAAAAAGTAAAAAATAAATAAAAGTAAATTACTGAAAAGTAAATTGCTGAAAATTTAATAAAGTAAAAAGTAAAAGTAAAAAGTAAAAAGTAAAAAGTAAAAAGTAAAAAGTAAAAAGTAAAAAATAAATAAAAGTAAATTACTGAAAAGTAAATTGCTGAAAAATAAATTGCTGAAATTAAATAAAGTAAAAGTTCAATAAAAGAAAATGCTGGGGTTAGAGGATCAACTTTTATTACTACAATTTTAGATATCTCCCTTAATATAATATATTAACTTTGCGTGGTAATTACCAACCACCCATATATGCGGTATCCTGATTAAGTCAAATTAATAATTAATTACCAACCGACCAATCAGGCGGTATCCATATTTAGTCAGGTTAAAACCAATTTATAATTAATTACTAACCGACCAATATAGCGGTATCCTCATTAAGTCAGGTTTTAAATCGTTTATATATTATAATTAAGGGAGATTAATCTAAATAGCAATAATAAAAGCTTTACCTTTCACCCCAGCAAGGGATAATTACCTCCTCATTGCTTGAAAAAATAAAAACTGCAAAAGTAAAGAAATAAAATGTTTGTGCATAAAAGTAAATTGCGGAAAGTAAAAACTGAAAAGTAAAGAAAAGAAAGTGCGAAAGCGAAAATTAATTACTGAAAACTGAAAATAAACAAACTAGATACAATCTTCTTATTTATTCTTAAGGAATTTCAAAGAAGAAAGTATGAATTTTACAAATGAAATGGCTTGATATTTATAGGCAAAATTTTGCCTCCATCAAATTCTCCACCAAATCCATTATTAATTTCTCCACTAATTACTCCACCAAATCCATAATTGCTCCACTAATTGCTTATCGTGTTTGGTGATGATTTGATAATTTTTATTAATTATTTATTAATTTATATTTTTCTTTGAAAATGATTGATAATGACTTTAATAATTACACATCACACACTTCTGTATAGTTCATCAATTTCGGTCATGAAATCTTCAGAATTCGAAAATAGTTTCTCTTTAAAAGTTGTAGAACTTTGAGTCTTCTTTAATCTGGCACTTGAATCAGCTCAATCCTATATCTGAGTAAACGTTTATGCCCAAAATACTACAAATGCGCAAAACTGGAATTTCCAAAACTGCACTTCGTCAAAACGCCCTTTCAAGTTTCCAATCTCCAAAATTAAAATATCAAGTCCAATAATTGCCCTTATTTGACCCATATTTCATCTTAAATGATTTCATTGAGACCCGATATTATTTTATCTGCAAAATAAACTAAAACACATCAAAACGTTCATCAAACCCGAGAAACTAAACACAATATTAAGTTAAAGGGGTGGTAAATATTGATATATTTTCCGCTCATCACACCCCCAAACCTAACATTTTGCTAGTCCTCGAGCAAAACAACAAAATAAAAATAAACTAAGCCACTTTCATAGGGATCACGGTTGCATTTAGCATATGCAACAAGCCTTTAAACCCCTAGGTGTCCCTAGTGGACGAGTTATAGTCTCGTGAGGGCTTACATCAACGATACCCACAAACGTTTTACAAAAGTAAAAAAATAATAAAACTAATGCACACAAAAGCAAAAAGACAAGAGAAAAGAGAATAAAGAAGTTAGTGACTAATTTGGTGAAACCTCTACTCCAAGTTACTAGTTGTTTTGTTTCATTCTAAATTACCGAATAAGTAAATTCTCCGATTATTTTTACCATTCTCCATATACACAGCCAACAAAATAATAAACAACTCATTTTTTCCCACAACAGTCATAAGTGCAGTTGATAAGAGAGTAATATTTTTGTCCTAAAGTTCTATCAGATTTCACACCTTTTTTTGCAGCAATGGAATAATTCTGATTTTTTTGATTTTTTTTTTGAATTTTCTATATTTTTTATTTATATACAATATCTTCCATCTATGTAACGAGTGTTAGGTCGGTGGCTCCCAAACCAGTTGGCTTTAGGGCACCAGGTGTTAAGACACCCCTACAGACTTAATTACTCATACTTCAGAGATATATATATATATTTTTGCAGCATCTTTGATCTATGTAGCGAGCTTTGGGCCAGTGACTCTCAAACCAGTTGGTTTTAGGGCACTAGGTGTTAAAACACTCTTACAGACTTAATAACTCAGATCTTAGATTTTATTATTTTTTTTACTCCATTGCTTTTTGAGATGCTTCCTCCAATTTAACTAGAGCACTGAATATTACAAACTTTTCAATTTTAGTTCATGTCCGTATGTTACTATGTATGTTGATAATATCTGCTAACTGAACATATGAAGATCCATTTTAGTCAATTTTATGGAGAATTTACAAATTAAATAATTCAAAAGGAAATAAACGAAAATTAATTTGTTCCGATATAGGTTTGAGATACGTATCAGGAGTGGAAAATATTTACTCAGCTATCTCTCACCAATTTCACCATTTTTAGTAAAAAAAAAAACACAAAAACACATTTTTTTTTGTAATTTTTGAAAATTTTTCAATTTTTTTTTTTTTGAAAAATTTTGGACTAAAAATAAAAAGAACACAAACTAGAAACAAGGTACTGATCAACTAATTCCCTCCCCCAAACCTAAATGAGACATTGTCCCCAATGTCTTAAACAGTAGAAGAAGAGTTTAGAAGATAATACCTGGTTAGCTGAAATTCTACAAGAAATTAAAGGTTAAGATCCAGATTAATCCTACACCTCTTACCACGATCGTCCTCGGACCAATTTATCTTTGAAAGGATAGGGTCAACTCGTGGTTCATAGGCTATGAGTTGGTCTATTAGATCCGGAGCAGTTCTGGCAGTAAAGAGGAGTTCTTTCAAAGGTTTCGACACGAACCCATTTCTCCGAGCATCATCAAGAAACACACAAAGAAAATCATAAAATCCATCAACATTGAGTAGTCCAATTGGTTTCTGGTGTATGTTCAGGTTCGCCCAAGATAGTAATATAAAAATTTCCTCCAATGTGCCCAAGCCACCTGGCAAAGCAATAAAAGCATCAGCACGGTTAATCATTTCCACTAGTCTTTCAGACATACCTGGCACGATCAGTTCCTCTCCGTTTGATGGTTCAATAAGATTTGCTTCTGCCAAGGGTTTTGGAATGATTCCCAAAACGTGACTGCCTCCTTCCTGTACAGCCTTTGAAACGATCCCCATTAGTCCAAGATTGCCTCCGCCATATATTAAGTGCATATTCCTTGCAGCTAAGACTCGACCCAATTCCTGTGCTGCTTCTACGTATTGTGGTTTAGTACCAACACTACTACCGCAAAACACACAGATGTTCTCAATTCGTCTTATTGAAGTGGCTTCCATTTTTTTTATGTATTTCTTTCTCAACTCTGGATGCTTTTAAAAGTGCAACGACGGGCTGAATTTATAGTACCTGAAAAGGGTGAGTAAAAATAGCACAAGTATCTTCCAGAGGACGATTAGTAGCGAAATAATATCGTGATAGTCAAAAAGGTCTGGATCCTGTCGGAGAAAATAAAAGAAAACAACAAAACAAATTACAATTATTAAGAAAAGACAAAGAGATATAATATTTACAAGAAAAGTAACAGCTTGATTGACGTCTATGCGTCAGGGACAAGCTTCATATCCAAATTTCTTATAAATTGGCAAACAAGGTCTTTTTGAGTCAGATTCCCGAGACTTAACAATTGTCTTTCTTCTTGAAATTGTGTATGTAATTTGCGAAAGGCTATGTGAACATATCCACTGGGATGCGTCTCAAGAGTCGAAGATATATCATCTAAAGACTCCTTACTCAAGCCATCCCTAATGAATTTAATTTTGTCTTCGCGATTATCAGACACCATTCCTAAAGAACGACAACGAGTATTGCAATTCCAGCGTGCACATTTATAACAAACACCCATTTGCTTAGCTCTACGTTTCTTTGCATATGTGCTTCTTCCAAAACCAGGCAGATGTGAAATAAAAGAGTCAGAAGACTCACTTGCCAATCGGACTCGTGCTTCAATTATCCAACGAATGTCAGTAGCAATACCTTTGATCATCAATAATCTCATCCGTTCCAAGCGAGCTTTGTATACTTTCATCAGAGATTTTTGAGGGAGAGAAGGAAATTGATTGTGAAGATTTGCGAGAGCTTCTTCCATCTTGAAATGACTTAATTTGCAAAAAACTAAACACACAAAAAAAACACACCAGATCACAATATATACACAAATTGCATGGGTTGCCTCCCCGCTAGCGCTAAGTTTAAAGTCGTCATCCAGACTTGACTTCTCGAACGTTAAGCTGGATCTGAAAGTGTAACACTTTCTTTTTATCGCTCAAATGATTCTCCCCAGTAGTGCTTGACACGCTTGTTTTTAACCTTGAAAGTTTTATTGGAGTCAGGATCATGTATCTCAACGGCTCTATCTGGTAAAACTTTGGTGATCACAAATGGACCTGACCACCGTGATTTTGGCTTCCATGGGAAGAATTTCACCCTTGATTTGTTTAATAGTACCTTCTGCCCTGGTTCCAGTTGTATGCGCACTAACTTTTCATCATGTCTTTTCTTGCCCTTTTCTTTGTACAATTTGACATCCTCAAAAGGCTGATTATGAAATTCCTCCAATTCGTTGAGCTGGTGGAACTTTTTCTCTTATGTTGCTTGTAGAGCAAGAATTGGCTCTTTCAGTGCAAAAGATGCTTTATCTTTAGGCTCCACATGCAATTGACATGTTTTAAGTTTGTCAGTAGAACTTTGCATTGCATTGGAGTTCTGAATGGTACTGTGTATCACATCAAGTTTGAAACATTCCTCATTCTTTTCATCATCTGGGAAATTCATGGCCTTAAAAACATTGAATGTTATTTCTTGGTCTTGTACCCGCATGGTTAGTTCTCCTTTTTATACATCAATAATGGTTTGACCTGTAGGCAAGAATGGTCTCCCGAGGATGATTGGCACATCTACGTCTTCCTCCATATCAAGGACAATAAAATCTGCTGGGAAAATGAATTTGTCAACCTTGACCAGCACATCTTCAACTACACCTCTCGAAAATACGAGCGTTCTATCAGCAAGTTGTAGTGAGACTGAATTTGGCATTGTTTCTCCAATCTGTAATTTCCTAAAAATAGAAAAAGGCATCAAGTTAACACTAGCACCTAAATCACATAGAGCCTTACCGAAGTCATGTTCTCCTATGGTGCAAGGAACAGTGAAACTGCCGGATCTTTTAACTTTGGGGGAAGTTTCCTCTGAATGATAGCGCTGCATTCTTCTGATAATTCTACTGTCTTGTAATCTCCCAATCTCCGCTTTCGTGAAAGAATGTCTTTCATGAATTTGGCATAGCTGGGCATTTGTTCCAACGCTTCTGCAAATGGAATGTTGATATGCAGCTTTTTGAAGATCTCCAGGAACCGAGAAAACTGCTTGTCCAATTTGTTCTTCTGAAGACGTTGAGGAAAAGGTGGAGGTGGAATGATTTGTTCTTTTTCCTTTGCTTATTTTTCCTCCATCTGTTGCTTTGTTTCTTTTGGAACTTCCTCAGCAGCTGTTTTGGCTCCAACATCTTTGTTGATTTTAGTACCGTTTTTAACATGATGGCATGACATTGTTCTTTCCCCATGTTTCTTGGATTTGGCTCTGTGTTGCTAGGAATGGTACCTGGCGGTCTGTAACTCTGAGCATTTGCCAGTTGTCTAATTTGATTCTCCAGTGCTTTAATAGAAGCAGATTGACCTTGAATTAATGCTGCTTGGGATTGAAACATAGCATCATATCTTGTTGCTTGAGATTGAAACATAGTATCATATCTTGCTGATTGATAGTCGTGTTTTGCTTCTATCTTTTTCAAGTGGGTCAACACTTCTGTTATTCCTGGTTCATTTGCTTGCTCTTGGCTTTTGTTCTGTTGTTGGAATCCAGGTGGTGGATAGTTCTGCTGTTGGCCTGAATTGTTGCTCCATGATAAATTAGGATGATTCCTCCACCCTGGGTTGTAGGTGTTGGAATATGGATTGTTCCCCTGTCTGTTGAAATTGTTGACAAAATTCACCGTTTCTTCAAGTTGGTTTGACTCTGGTGCTCCTCTGACCGGCGTAAACACACACGTATAACGCAAGTGCACGTATCGTTCAAGTAGTATAAAAATATCGATCCCACGAGGACTTAATTCCTACTGTTGTTATTAATTATTGAATCTATTTATTTACAAGTATCTAATTATAGGGAGAAGGGAAATGATTGCTTTGATTGGTTGAATATGAATTTGCTTAATTAAAATAAATAAAATAAACAAAAGAAAATACAAAAGAAAATAAATAAAAGATTCAAAAGATCTAGGGTCGTGACTCCACACAATACTGTTAAAAAGATGAATTGACTCTCTTATTTATGTGTAATAAATTAATTCGTTAACCTGGAACACGATGATATGCAAAAGCCTCTTCCGATGGTCAGACGCAAATACCCAGTATAACCCAATTGAACCATATTCCTATGTCAACCACATTACCTGGATTCATTAAGACCAAGTTCCAATTATGGCTACCCCCGCCCGACAGGTATATTCCTATCCTGTAAGGAAATCTATTAAAGGGTTATCTATCCTCAAGGAAGATCGTGGGCTATTGAATCTAAGGCTGAAAACTAAAATCCCTATGTCTAGTTCATTTTAGATTTACCCCATCAATCTTATTAATTGCGAGTTAACAAGACGCATTAAGCTTAAGACTCAATAAACAAACTAAAGAACTACCCATAAAAAGAAAATCAATTATTAAGTGTGTGTATTGTGTTTCATCACTTCCCTAGAATAAAAATAAAATGCTGGGGGTTGGGGATCCACTTTTACTATTTATAATTTAGATATATCCCTTAATATAATACAGAAATTAAACATGATATTACCGTCCAGCCATAAAGGTGGTATTCCTTATTAAGTCAAAATAAGTCCAACCAGCCATAAAGGCGGTAATAATATTTGAACATAAACCAGCCATATAGGCGGTAATTATCTGTGACCTAAAGACCTGCCATATAGGCGGTACTACATTATGTCAAATAAATAAAACCAGCCATTAAGGCGGTAATCTTTTATATTTTGAATTATAATTTCTATATTATATTTAAGGGAGATTAATCTAAAAAAAATAATAAAAGCTTCACCTTATCCCCAGCAGAAAATTAAATACTAAACATTAAAGAAAGGTAGAAGAAGAAAACTACTATTACTGAAAATTAAAAGACATAAATTAAAAATATTATTTATATATACAAAAATAGATGCTTCCTATAAAATGAGAGAAAATTCTCCAAGGAAAGCATGAAGAGAAATGAATCACGCGGCCTCAATTTATAGAAGTTTTTGGGCCAGCGTCGCGACTCTGAAGTTGCACTAGCGTCGCGACGCTGGAAACAGTACACACGGAGTCCACGCGGGTTGACCACGCGTGTCGGCAGAAGCAATAATTGAGCCACGTGGCGGCTTGTGGTTGGCTAGCGATGCGGTCCAATGAAAATCCGCCATGTGTCAGCTTGTGATTGGGTGGAATTGCGGTCTAATAGAATGGTGACACGTGGCGTGCTCTGATTCGTTGATAATTCGGTCCAATGGGAAGGCGACACGTGGCACGCGGTTGCTTTGGTCCAATGAAATGTTGACACGTGGCGTCCTGCGCACGTTAGCAGATCCGTTGTGATGGTGACACGTGGCACGGCGCACGTTAGCATGATCGGCGCACGTTAGCAAATTTTGACCAATCAGATTTTTGACACATGTCCAACGGCGCACGTTAGCAACTTTGGCGCAGGTTGGGCGTCGCGGCGCGCAATGCTCCAGCGTCGCGACGCTCAGAAGACGAAAATATTCCAGTTGACGCATTTTTGTCCGGTTTTGCTCCAAATTACCTCCAGTGCTTTCCAAACTTTATTTATCTGTAAAAGAACAACAAAACACATCAAAATGTTCATAAATCTCGAGAAACAATACAAAACATTAGGTCAAATGAGTGGGAATAAGTGATATAAATACCACTCATCACACCCCAAAACCTAACATTTTGCTAGTCCTCGAGCAAAACATAAAATAAAATAACATAATAAAATTTAACTAAGCCACTTTCGTAGGGATCACGATTGCATTTAGCATATGCAACAAGCCTTTAAACCCCTAGGTGTCCATAGTGGACGAGTTGTAGTCTCGTGAGGGTTTACAGCAATGATACCCACAAACATTTTACAAAAGTAAAAAGGTAGTAAAACTAATGCACACAAAAGCAAAAAGACAAGCGAAAAGAGAATAAAGAAGTTAGTGACTAATCAGGTGAAAATTCTACTCCAAGTTACTAGTTGTTTTGTTTCTTTCTAAATTACTAAATAAGTAAATTCTCCGATTATTTTTACCATTCTTCATATACACAGCTAACAAAATATTAAACAACTCATTTTTGCCCACAACAGTCATAAGTGCAGTTGATAAGAGAGCAATATTTTTGTCCTAAAGTTTTATCAGAATTCACACCTTGTTGTAGCAATGGAATAATTTTTCTCATTTTTCTGATTTTTTCTTTGATTTTTTCTCTATTTTTTTTATATACAATATCTTTCATCTATGTAGCGAGCTTTGGGTCGGTGGCTCCCAAACCAGTTGGCTTTAGGGCACCAGGTGTTGAAGCACCCCTACAGACTTAATTACTCAGACTTCAGATATATATATATTTTTGCAGCATCTTCGATCCATGTAACGAGCTTTGGGCCAGTGACTCCCAAACCAGTTGGTTTTAGGGCACTAGGTGTTAAAACACCCTTACAGGCTTAATAACTCGGATCTCGGACTTTTTTTTTTTTTTTTACTCCATCACTATTTAGAGATGCTTCCTCCAATTAAACTAGAGAACTGAATATTACAAACTTTTCAATTTTAGCTCACGACCGTATGTTACTATGTATGTTGATAATACCTGCCAACAAAGCATATGAAGATCCATTTTAGTCCGTTTTATGGAGAATTTACAAATTAAATAATTCAAAATGAAATAAATAAAAATTAATTTGTTCCGAAATAAATGGTTTGAGATACGTCTCAGGAGTGGGAATCCTTACTCGGCTATCTTTTACCAATTTCACCTTTTTAGTCAAAACAAAAACACAAAAACACAAAATATTTTTGTAATTTTTGAAAATTTTTCAATTTTTTTGCATTTTTCGAAAAATTTTGAACTAAAAATAAAAACAACATACAAACTAAAAACAAGATATTAATCAACTAATTCCTCCCCCAAACCTAAATGAGACATTGTCCCCAATGTCTTAAACAGTAAAAGAAGAGTTTAGAAGATAATACCTGGTTAGCTGAAATTCTACAGGAATTTAAATGTTAAGATCCAGATTAACCCGACGTCTCTTACCACGATCGTCCCCAGACCAATTTATTTTTGAAATGATAGGGTCAACTTGTGGTTCATATGCTATGAGTTGGTCTATCAGATCTGGAGCAGTTCTGGCAGTAAAGAGGAGTTCTTTCATAGGTTTTGACACGAACCCATTTCTTCGAGCATCATCAAGAAACACACAAAGAAAATCATAAAATCCATCAACATTAAACAGTCCAAGCGGTTTCTGGTGTATGTTCAGGTTCGCCCAAGATAGAACTATAAAAATTTCCTCCAATGTGCCCAAGCCACCTGGCAAAGCGATAAAAGCATCATCACGGTTAATCATTTCTACCAGTCGTTCAGACATACCTGGCACGATTAGTTCCTCTCCGTTTGATGATCCAATAAGATTTGCCTTTGCCAAGGGTTTTGGGATGATTCCCAAAACATGACTGCCTCCTTCTTGTACGGCCTTTGAAACGATCCCCATTAATCCAAGATTTCCTCCGCCATATATTAAGTGCATATTCCTTACAGCTAAGACTCGACCCAATTCCCGTGCTGCTTCTATGTATTGTGGCTTAGTACCAACACTACTACCGCAAAACACACAGATGTTTTCAACTCGTCTTCTTGAAGTGGCTTCCATTTTTTTTATGTATTTCTTTTTCAAATCAGGATGCCTTCAAAAGTGCAATGATGGGCTAAATTTATAGTACCTGAAAAAGGGTGAGTAATAATAGCACTAGTATCTTCCAGAGGACGTTTGTTAGCTAAACAACAAAAGAAATCGTGAAAGGTCAAAAAGTCTGGATCATGTCTACGAAAATAAAGATAATTACAATAGAAAAGCAAATCAAAGCAATAATTAAGGTAACGGAATTGTGTACGCAATACGCCACTCGTTTGGTATATAAATCCATTAGGATGCGTCTCAAGATTTCATTCATTACTCAGCCTTCGCTAATGAATTGTTTCTCTTCTTTGTGATTGCCAAACACCATTCCTTCTGTCTTAAAATGCTCCGTTTGTGCCTTTCCCTACAAAAATAACACACAAAATTAAAAAGTTCACACAAAATAAGAAAACAAATTTCAACAAATTACATGGGTTGCCTCCCTACTAGCGCTAAATTTTTCGTCTTCAGCCAGACGTGACTGAAATTCATCTGTTAAGGAGGTTTCAATGTCATTTTGGATGTCCGATTAACGACAATCCCGTGAGCGTTACTTTTGAAGGGTCTCTTCCAACGGTAAAGTGGCAAAAAGAGTTTTGTCTCATTCAGTGCTCGTGCCACCTTTTTGCTCTTTGTTACTCCAGTGGTTCCTGAAAAGAAAGAAAGAAAATTAGGAGGTCTCGTATGGTGCTTGACTTTGAATGGAAGTTCCATTCTGTCAAGCTTCTGGGTGATATCTTTGATTTGTACTCCCCAAAACAGCGATGTTTTTCTTGAATGCTCTGGATCTTTATTAAGGTCAGACATTTGCTCCTCCATTTGCTCTGTTTCTTGCTCTTCCTGAGGATGAAAATATGTGTCTGACATTAGGTCTTCATCCTCTGATCTGAGTGAAATAATTAGCTCAGGTAGATCTTCTTCAAACATTTGTGCAATGGAATCTCCAAGATCTTCATTTTGAGGATTGAAAGTTTGATCCTCCGTTGTTGGTGTAGTTGGTACAAATAGATCAGCTTCCTCCTCGTCAGAGTCAGAATAATAAAAATCAAATCGAGACTTTGCCGGTTCGGGCTCCTGAACTGATACCTCTGGTTGTTGATACTGCTCAACCTTCTCCTCTGTTGAAGTGTCATTCTGAAATGAATGGTACTCAAAGGCTTCATCAGTGTTATTTGAAACAGGTTCTTGAGGTATATAGTTCTGGTTTTCTGTGAATTGTCTGATATGATCTGTCATTCTCTGTATGGATTCTGTGTTACTCTGAATTTGTGCATCAAATCGAGCTGCTTGTTCTTTGAACATGTGAATCAATTGATCTTCCTCGGATGGTTCTGGTTCTTGATAAGGATCGAAGGAAGATGGTGGATAAGATGGAAAATGTGATGGTTCCTCGTACCATGAATGATTTTGATAGCTCTGCCACCCTGGTTTGTAATTGTACTCGCAATAATCGCTTGGGTGGTCACCATTACATATGTCACATCTCCACATTGAGTTCTGTTGAGCAAATGTAGTATTGTTTGGTTCTGGCCTCCAGTGATAATTGTTGGGCTGGACAACAGGCCTCAGAAAACCGGACTGTTGCTCCCAGATGTGGGGTGTATATTCTTGTAAAGCACGTAATCTTTCAATCTCCCAGTAATGTTCCATTTTTAAGTCACCTGACATCAAAAGAAAGAAATAAAAATTACAGATAAAAATAAAGAAAATTAGAAACAAGTAAATTAGATAGCTTCAAAATTAATAACTCAAGAAATATAAGTCCCCGGCAACGGCGCCAAAAACTTGACCGGCGTAAACACACACGTATAACGCAAGCGCACGTATCGTTCAAGTAGTATAAAAATATCGATCCCACGAGGACTTAATTCCTACTGTTGTTATTAATTATTGAATCTATTTATTTATAAGTATCTAATTATAGAGAGAAGGGAAATGATTGCTTTGATTGGTTGAATGTGAATTTTCTTAATTAAAATAAATAAAATAAACAAAAGAAAATACTAAAGAAAATAAATAAAAGACTCAAAAGATCTAGGGTCGTGACTCCACACAATACTGTTAAAAAGATGAATTGACTCTCTTATTTATGTGTAATAAATTAATTCGTTAACCTGGAACACGATGATATGCAAAAGCCTCTTCCGATGGTCAGACGTAAATACCCAGTATAACCCAATTGAACCATATTCCTATGTCAACCACATTACCTGGATTCATTAAGACCAAGTTCCAATTATGGCTACCCCCGCCCGACAGGTATATTCCTATCCTGTAAGGAAATCTATTAAAGGGTTATCTATCCTCAAGGAAGATCGTGGGCTATTGAATATAAGGCTGAAAACTAAAATCCATATGTCTAGTTCATTTTAGATTTACCCCATCAATCTTATTAATTGCCAGTTAACAAGACGCATTAAGCTTAAGACTCAATAAACAAACTAAAGAACTACCCATAAAAAGAAAATCAATTATTAAGTGTGTGTATTGTGTTTCATCACTTCCCTAGAATAAAAATAAAATGCTGGGAGTTGGGGATCCACTTTTACTATTTATAATTTAGATATCTCCCTTAATATAATACAGAAATTAAACATGATATTACCATCCAGCCATAAAGGTGGTATTCCTTATTAAGTCAAATTAAGTCCAACCAGCCATAAAGGCGGTAATAATATTTGAACATAAACCAGCCATATAGGCGGTAATTATCTGTGACCTAAAGACCAGCCATATAGGCGGTACTACATTATGTCAAATAAATAAAACCAGCCATTAAGGCGGTAATCTTTTATATTTTGAATTATAATTTCTATATTATATTTAAGGGAGATTAATCTAAAAAAAATAATAAAAGCTTCACCTTATCCCCAGCAGAAAATTAAATACTAAACATTAAAGAAAGGTAGAAGAAGAAAACTACTATTACTGAAAATTAAAAGACATAAATTAAAATATTATTTATATATACAAAAATAGATGCTTCCTATAAAATCAGAGAAAATTCTCCAAGGAAAGCATGAAGAGAAATGAATCACGCGGCCTCAATTTATAGAAGTTTTTGGGCCAGCGTCGCGACTCTGAAGTTGCACTAGCGTCGCGACGCTGGAAACAGTACACACGGAGTCCACGCGGGTTGACCACGCATGTCGGCAGAAGCAATAATTGAGCCACGTGGCGGCTTGTGGTTGGCTAGCGATGCGGTCCAATGAAAATCCGCCATGTGTCAGCTTATGATTGGGTGGAATTGCGGTCTAATAGAATGGTGACACGTGGCGTGCTCTGATTCGTTGATAATTCGGTCCAATAGGAAGGCGACACGTGGCACGCGGTTGCTTTGGTCCAATGAAATGTTGACACGTGGCGTCCTGCGCACGTTAGCAGATCCGTTGTGATGGTGACACGTGGCACGGCGCACGTTAGCATGATCGGCGCACGTTAGCAAATTTTGACCAATCAGATTTTTGACACATGTCCAACGGCGTACGTTAGCAACTTCGGCGCAGGTTGGGCGTCGCGGCGCGCAATGCTCCAGCGTCGCGACTCTCAGAAGACGAAAATATTCCAGTTGACGCATTTTTGTCCGGTTTTGCTCCAAATTGCCTCCAGTGCTTTCCAAACTTTATTTATCTGTAAAATAACAACAAAACACATCAAAACGTTCATAAATCTCGAGAAACAATACAAAACATTAGGTAAAATGAGTGGGAATAAGTGATATAAATACCACTCATCATCCTCCATATGGTGAACTTGTGGATCCAGTGGTAAGAGTCTCCATGAATTTGCATATCTGATCTAGCTTGGTGTTGACTGCTGTATTGGCTCCACTTTCATAAATTCCTGCAATTCTTTGGATCATGCTCATTTCTGTTGGCCACAAGGAATTATTGTTGGCCATTTTTTCGATTAGGTCCCAGGGTTGATCATCTCCTTTTGCCATCAAGGCTCCTCCAGCAGCAGCATCAATTGTGGTTCTCATTATTCCAGAAAGCCCATTATAGAATGTTTGGACTTGAAGCCATTTTGGAATCTCATAGTGAGGACATTTCCGGAGCAAATCTTTATACCTTTCCCAAGCTTCGCAGAGAGATTCTGAATCTTGTTGTACAAAGGATGTGATGTCATTCCTTAGTTTTCCGGTTCTGGCTGGTGGAAAGTACATTGCAAGAAATTTGGTGGCTAAAGTGTTCCAAGTTGTGATGGAACCTGCTGGTAGTGAATGTAGCCAAGCTTTAGCTCTGTCCTTCAAAGAATATGGAAAAACACGCAGTCTCATTGCTTCTTCAGCTTCTCGGTTGTAAATGAAAGTGCCACAAACTTCCAGGAAGTTGCTGATGTGGGTATTAGGGTCTTCAGTTACATTTCCTCCAAACTGCACTGATTGCTGAATCATCCGAATGGATGTTTTGATGTCACCCGTATTTGCTGGTAAGAGAGGAAGTACAATACAGGAAATGAGTCTGTCAACCACCTGAATGGTTCTGTCTCGAATGGGAATTGGTGGTGCAACGTTCAAAGGTTCAGGTTCCATGTTGACTAAAGCTTCTTGGCCTTCTCGCTGTTGGTTTCTATTAAGGTCCAGGATCGATAATAAGCATGAAAACATTACGAATACACATCGAAGAAGTTTCGTAATACTCACATCGATCGGTTGAGCGACGCGGAAGCAACAAAACTTCAAAATGCTCACTGGTTTGGCGTGAACTGCAGAGCAGATTTTGCTAACTGTTTTGACTTCGTTTTTGGTCCTTCGTCAAGCTCCAAGCTTCGTCGAACGGTTCCCGGCTCATGGGTGAGCTTCCCTATCACCTTTGCATGTCTTGTAAGTGTGCTAGCACTTGAGATTTTGCCACAAAATCCCACTCTTGGCTTCCCCACTGCTCACAGTTTCTAAAACCAGAAAAACAGAAAATGGCGTGAAGAAGAAAGGAGGGAAAATAGAGATTAGATTTGTTGGTTCCAAATTTGTGTAATATATACACTCATTTGAATTTCACATGAATTTCATGTGAATTTGGCTTTATTAAGTCAAACCATTAAAGCCTCCAACCACCCACATCACTCAATCCATCAACTTGTCATGTCACATCACTCAAAGTGACAAGTGAATTGACGTTTGATGCGACTAGCGATTTGACGTGCCGCACTCGAATTCGAAATTCGAATGCGCTCGTAAATAATCTCGGGCTCGGGTTCGCTAATTCTAAATTAACGAATTTTTCGTTGCGTCGTAATTAAATGATTACGCCTAGCAAAATCACTATTCAAGTCGCTAACGAATTAATTCTAAATTAATTCGTTCGCCCGAATTAAAATCTAATTTTAATTCCGTGTCAAAATCCAATTTCGTTTAATATATCAAATATATTAATTTCTCGATTAATTCCAAATTAGTCGTTATCTCTCTTTAAATGATATTTTATCCCCGATAAAATATCTCCGCAATTAATCCTAGATTAATTTTCTCTCTCTTCTAATTAATCCCAGATTAATATAGAGTGCGAATTATACGTCATCGGTGAATCTTTGGGAAGCGACCCATGAGATCCCCGGATATGTTGGCAGTCAAATCGGTCGTCGAACTATCCGATCACGTAAGTACCAAGTACTACGTTTTTACCGATTTACAAGACAAGGTTGGCCTATAGTAAAGCGCCATGCCTACCCAATTCTCCGTAAACATCCTTACAGGAATAAAGGATCTATATCAAGCGTAGTATACCGTAGTATTGCATATTTCTGTCCAGCATCGGATGATCACGTGCTAGACCTGGGGCTGGAAACGTGTCTGCCCCGTACAAAGCACATATCGGATCTCTGGCGACAAGTCTTTATAATCGGATAAACATGACCTTGTCATTTTATCCTGATAGTTGTAGCATTTAAGAGAACCAGTCCCGTATCCTACGTGACCATCATCTCCATATGACTGGAGTGACACTTCCATTTTGACATCACACCCAACACTCTACGATTCTCGATATACCCAGAATTGGCGTACACAAAACCTGTTAAAGCCCTGGACGACCTCAACCAAAATATAGATTGTCGTATGCATTAGCGGTGCAAATCTCAGGTTTAGACCAAATACACCTACCCTGATTTCGGACTTCCATAGACACATAGTCATACTACCAATGGAATTCCGAGGGGTCTATCCAGAGCGAAGCTGTTTCCCATACCATCGGTGAAACACAACCTCCTATTACACTTGCATGAGTATCCTATACCCAAATATATGAGAACTATGTCGTTGCGCCATCACAACGCGCACAAGTGTAATACTAGTCTTTTACGCATTTATCGATGTCCAATCTCGACAATGCTCTGACTAGGGATATTTAATGATTCTGCCTTCGTGGACTGATACTGTCTCATATCATTCTCAATCCAGGCACTAATCATAGGGACCTCTCATCATTTATACATCTAGGTGATCTAATCACAAATGATAAGAGTGCAATCTCCTTTGTCACATAGTTAATTTGTACAACAACACTATGATCTGTACAAATAGTGACGCTATGGGTCATAATTGTCCAACAATCTCCCACTTGGCCTATAGCCAGTCACTCAAGTGTCTTACACCCAAACTATGTATGGTTTGCTCAAATTGCTGAGTAAAGGTTTTCGTCAGCGAATTTTCATGATTATCATCTGATGCGATTTATACGATCATCACATCGCCATGATGTATGATCCAAACGAATCAGATGATTACCGGAGTATTTATTTGGATCGGTGATGAGACCATTAATTCTTTAGCATGTGCTGTAGCCTAGCTCAGCTGCTATAAGAACTATATCTAATCTAATTAGATTATTACGACCCCAGAAGGCTTCTATTGCTGCGTCAGTTGCTGCAATAACCTGCATTTGTTGTTTATTCGGTAACAGTATCTTGCTTGGAAGATTTCCAGCTCACTGTACCTTTATTCAAACTGTATAGTACCGTTTGTGACTTATAGTCGTCTTTATCGGTTTATGAAACTTGTAGTTGTGATCCCAGTCACTTCAAGTTCTCCTTCTCCAGAATCCAGTGACTATCACTTGGATTGACCTGTTTGTGACTATATATGCTCAAAGCATATTAGACACCAGGTCGCGTACATTTTTCAATGTACGAGTTTCTCGGAGAGTTTTCTCGAAAGCCAAGCTTTCGCCGATAGTTATTTATGGGAATAATCATTTCCAAGAAATGACATATTATCATTATTTTATAGGACAACCACTGTCAGTGCGCTCCCACTAACCCTCTTATATACACAAGAATCATTTTCGTTTTGAATTAAATCATAAACCATTATGATTACATCAAAATGATGATTCCAAGAACCTATGCTTGCTTCAATCCAAACATGGATCGAATAACCTGCAAACCTTGTTTGCTAGATTAGGTACGACAAAATCGACAGGATGTTGTAAACTTCCTCCAAAAGGTTTCCTTTTCAGGAAAGCGATTTTTGGTTCTGCTAACATATTTCATCTCTGAAACATGCAGCATTAGCAAGCATTATCCAAATGGATTTATCATGGCAACAGGTAAAAGGTTGAATCAAAATCAACATAATGTTGATAACGATACCTTTCCGCTAAAAGCCTAGCTTTATACGTTGGTACGTTGCCATCCATGTACGTCTTCCTTGAAGACTTATAAGTACCAATAGGCACAATGCCTTGCGGTACATCAACTAGTGTCCAAACTTGTTGATATACATGGAATCCATTTCGGATGTCATGACACTTTGTCATAATCAGGGAGTCGATACCTTGTATCACTTCCTCATACGTAGTCAGTTGGTATACCTCAAAAGATTGACATCTTTACGAGGTGAGATCAGAAACCCATACCCCAGGTTGTTTTCTGAATCTCTCCGACATACGCGGTTCTTATGTATATGAAGATTAATGGTTTAGTTTCATCCTTGATGAACTATTTGTGTTCCATTAGGACTCGGTGCCAGGAATAGTATTACTCTGATTTTCATCGAGTTTTACTATCCTCCCACTTACCACTGCATATCAGTATTCCTCTTAGGAAAACCGCATGGTGAGCAACAATCTAATTGTTCTTAAGTGAGTTGTATAAGTACAATACTTATGATATCCCTAGGATAACTTACAATTAGCACTTATCCAATTTGGGTTTTAGTTTGGTATCATCCAAACATATGCCTAGCATACCCAAATTATCAGGAATGTGAAACCCGGTTTTTTTCCTTTCATATCTAATATGAAATCTGTCAAACAGATTTTAATGGAACCTTATTCTAAATAAGTTCTTGCACTGTTAATGCTTATCCGTTGAAGGAAATGGTAGCTCAGAGCGACTCATGATTAACCTTATAATGTCCAACAAAATTAGGTTACTCAGTTCGGACACACCGTCACTTTGACGTGTTCCGAGAGGAGTCCTTATTTGAAAGAATACTATGCTCTTTCAAGTATATTAGAAACTTATTGCTTAAGTATTTTCCATTACGGTCTTACCGTGACGGTATAATACTATAGCCGATCTGTATGTCTGTTTCGTGTCGAAACTGTAAAGTTTCCGATTTGTGTTCTTCAAAAGAAACACATAACCATAACGCGATGCCACATCCGTATAGGTCACGAAATATTCATATCCACCTCTAGCCTAGCTAGACATGGGCCCACTTGCTTCACTATGAACTAGGGCTTACAGATCGGTGGCATTTACACTTTTACCAAATAAATGTGTTATAGGTACTTTGCCCAATAAACTAGATTCGTAGACTTTATTTGATTGGATCAAATCTGTCCTAGTACCCGCTCTTCAAAAGTGTGGATATACGATTTTTGTTTAATGTGTCCCAGACAACATTGCCACAATTAATTTCTTCCTGATCAAATCAGTTTGAGCTAATTATTTGTCATATATATATTTGAGATTTATTTATATTCAAAATATAAATTCTGTTATTCACATCTAATGTGTTTATCTCAATATCATATTTATCTAATAAAACACTTTAGTGTTCTAGAATATAAAGGTATATCCGCAACGGATAATACACTGATATAAAGATAATGTATCTAGTCAAACTAGTTACATTATAACAGTTTCCAAATTTAGGTACACACCCGAATGTAATTCCTAAACTTAGGTATCTACGGTTAAAATAGCGACTTTCGTCCCGTTTCCAATTCGCAGATTAATCTCGATTGAAGTCAGTATCATGTTCAAAACAGATTCTGAACATCAATATATATTTATGTATCACACTAAGTATTTAAAATCTAATTTCAATACTAGTAATGAACATAATTATGACAATCATATTTGAAGCCAGAGCCTTGCTCGTCTTCAATTCCTTCATGGGATATGTCATTTTATCTTCCTAGAAGATTATAATGATTTTGCCTTTGCCCTTTTCCATATTCCAGAAGCCTTTAGCCAAGCCATGGGTTTCTAGAATATCGAAGTAAGGTGCGCCTTGCGCTACTTGCCTAATTGCAAAGTTTGACTTTGTCTCCTTGAGAATTGTCATTAATTCTCAAATAATTAACTTTCGCAATTTAGTATTTCAAGAATCTAAGTTAATAGATTTATGAAGATCCTTCAATTTCGTCATCATACTTTAAGGATCTAATCCTTAGTTCTGATTCAGAAATTAAGGAGTCTACTACGGTAAGTTTAATGGATTAAGCACTTAAGTTGTCATCACATAAATTTTTCCAAAGATTATGCTCTACCTTTTGCTTAACTCCGAGCTTAGGCTTAATATATTATTTTATCAAATAAAATAACTTATTAGATTCTAGGACCATCTTGAAAATTAATTCCCAATTTGAAAATTAAACCATTTAAAACATTTTCCCTAGGATTATATATTAAACGTCAATCTTTCAATTTTATCTTGATTTTAATAGTCCAACTATTTAATCAACGATTACGGTACTATTAAATATAATGATTATTATAGTCCAACTATTTTAATCAACTATACTTTAATTAAATCAAATATATTGATTAATATAATCCAATTATATAATCTAATATAAATGAATTGTTTGAATATATAGTCCAACTATTTATTAAAACAACAATTTAAATATTAGTCCAACTAACATTTAATACGTTTGACGAATGATATTTGAGAATGTATGGCGAGTAATTGAACGAATATTGCAAATTCAATTCGTGCCTCCCACTATTTTTCGGCGAGCCTCCAACCCTCTGTCGAGTACTCGGGAAACCGTGTTTCCTAGTGGGCTAGGATCCCGTTAAATATCACACAATCTTGACTTTGGCCAACAAATTGTATGATAATTAACTAGGTAGATCTCTAAGATCGATTGGATCCAATCCATTTCCTAGATCCGGTAGGGGGACATCCAAGTCCGAAACATATATCTTATATATGCCAATACATCCAATGTATTACCTAACCTTTTTCCTCTGAATCAACTAAGCCTTGGCTTTGGCACAACAAACTTAGTGATCTCAGTCAAGCGCGACCCATTGACCATGGAAAGCTTCGTAATCAATGTCGATGGACAAGAAGTGGTCTTGACTTTGGCCAACAAACCACAAATTGGACAAGACACTGACATGTAACAAAGCCTTCGTGATTCAAACACATCTTCGACAGACAAAGGCCTTGACTTTGGCCAACAAACCAATGCCGTCTTAGATCTTGAGTGAGAATCACTCAATGGAAGGAAAGACGCTTAATATTTTGCGAGGGTTTTTCGCGTGCAAATTGGCAACCAATTTATTATCTTTGTTAAGGTCTCATCATTATACACCCTTAAACATGCATTCTAAACACATAATAAAGCGCGTATGTAAAATAATAATGATATGCGGATGGATACTTTACACAATTGATACTAGATCAAATCTCTCACTTTCTCTCTCTCGCTAGCACAAATATTCTTTCTACCCGTTACACTACACTTCTAAAGAAACCTCATTTACATTGAGGGGAATAGGTGAGAAGAGAATATAAAGAATAAGAGGTGATAAGGCTGGACACGCAGGTCCAATTAATAAATCAAATTTATTACAATTTCTAAAATTGTCTCACCCATCTAATATCCATCCGATATACATTATTCGTGCATCACAACCATGTATTCACACAAGCATGTTATCAATCAATCTAATCAAATTAATTAATCTGATAATTAGTGATCATCCAATGTTCAAACAACGATTTGATTTTGTGCGAGTCAGACTCGTCTTTACGAATAAGTACTCAAAGTACGAATTCACGAATTAAATTAAACTACATAATTAAATCCAATTCAATATGCATTTAATTCTAATTCACTATTTAATTCTAAATTAAATAACACACTTTATTAATGAACTTTTGCGACTTAAATTCCAAATTTAATCGCTACGGGTCTCAAAGCCCGATTAACGTCCAACGTCAATTTAATTAAAGTCCAATGGGCTTTTGATTAATTTCTTGAGGCGTGGACTTTTGGTCAACTCGGGTCAAACCGAAAACCAAAGTCCAATCCGAGAGTTACCCCATAAACCCAGAAATCAATCTTGGCCCATTAGGCCCAAATAAACTTTAAAGTTCCATTAAGTCGCATTTGGGCTTTATGGAAGCGGTTTTGGGTCCAATTGGATCCAATCCAGTTTTCCTTAACCCAAATTTGTACAACAAAGCCCATTAAGCCCAATAACAACACTTAAGCCCAATTTCACAAATTAGCCCAAATAATTAAATTCCAAAAAATCCAATTTTCCAAATTTAATTACCAAAGTGTATAACATGATTAATTACCTAAATTAACATTTCTAAAACATCAATATACACAATTAATCATGCTCAAATTCATCATCACATGTCCAACACATTTTGATTAAAATCAAACCCAATCATGCTTCCAAAGTCTCGGCCAACACAAGGAATTTTAAATCGATTTCGATTTCAATCCAATTGAATCCACAATCAATATTAAATCAACATTCCCAATTGATTCAAGTCATCCAATGATCAAAAATAAAAAAATCACCAAGACTAATTAGGGCACTATAATTCGGCCAAGCCCAAATTATTTGGGGAAAATCATTCCAATCAATTTTCATGAAATTGATCCAATCAATATTCAATTCAAACATATTTAAGTATATTCATTCATCCAATTTCACAAAATCATGCTCAAAATCAATTTGCCCAAATTTTAAGCCCTAAACTTTTCATGCTCAAACCTTGCTCTAGATGCCATTGTTGGTTTCTATTAAGGTCCAGGATCGATAATAAGCATGAAAACATTGCGAATACACATCGAAGAAGTTTCAGAATATTCACATCGATCGGTTGAGCGACGCGGAAGCAACAAAACTTCAAAATGCTCACTGGTTTGGCGTGAACTGCAGTGCAGATTTTGCTCACTGTTTTGACTTCGTTTTTGGTCCTTCGTCAAGCTCCAAGCTTCGTCGAACAGTTCCCGGCTCATGGGTGAGCTTCCCTTTCACCTTCGCATGTCTCATAAGTGTGCTAGTACTTGAGATTTTGCCACAAAATCCCACTATTGGCTTCCCCACTGCTCACGGTTTCTAAAACCAGAAAAACAGAAAATGACGTGAAGAAGAAATGAGGGAAAAGAGAGATTAGATTTGTTGGTTCCAAATTTGTGTAATATATACACTTATTTGAATTTCACATGCATTTCATGTGAATTTGGCTTTAATAAGTCAAACCATTAAAGCCTCCAACCACCCTCATCACTCAATCCATCAACTTGTCATGTCACATCACTCAAAGTGACAAGTGAATTGACGCTTGATGCGACTAGCGATTTGACGCTTGATTTGACATGCCGCACTCGAAATCGAAATGCGAATGCGCTCGCAAATAATCTCGGGCTCGGGTTCGCTAATTCTAAATTAATGAATTTTTCGTTGCGTCGTAATTAAATGATTACGCCTAGCGAAATCACTATTCAAGTCGCTAACAAATTAATTCTAAATTAATTCATTCGCCCGAATTAAAATCTAATTTTAATTCCGCGTCGAAATCCAATTTCGTTTAATATATCAAATATATTAATTTCTCGATTAATTCCAAATTAATCGTTATCTCTCTTTAAATGATATTTTATCCTCGATAAAATATCTCTGCAATTAATCCTAGATTAATTTTCTCTCTCTTCTAATTAATCCCAGATTAATATAGAGTGCGAATTATACGTCATTGGTGAATCTTTGGGAAGCGACCCATGAGATCCGCGGATATGTTGGCAGTCAAATCGGTCGTCGGACTATCCGATCACGTAAGTACCAAGTACTACGTTTTTACAGATTTACAAGACAAGGTTGGCCTCTAGCAAAGCGCCATGCCTACCCAATTCTCCGGAAACATCCTTACAGGAATAAAGGATCTATATCAAGCGTAGTATACCGTAGTATTGCGTATTTCTGTCCAGCATCGGATGATCACGTGCTAGGCCTGAGGTTGGAAACGTGTCTGCCCCGTACGAAGCACATATCGGATCTCTGGCGACTAGTCTCTATAATCGGATAAACATAACCTTGTCATTTTATCCCGATAGCTACAGCATTTAAGAGAACCAGTCCCGTATCCTACGTGACCATCATCTCCATATGACTGGAGTGACACTTCCATCTTGACATCACACCCAACACACTACGATTCTCGATATACCCAGAATTGGCGTACACAAAACCTGTTAAAGCACTGGATGACCTCAACCAAAGTATATAGATTATCGTATGCATTAGCGGTGCAAGTCTCAGGTTAAGACCAAATACACCTACCCTGATTTCGGACTTGCATAGACACATAGTCATACTACCAATGGAATTCGGAGGGGGTCTATCCAGAGCAAAGCTGTTTCCTGTACCATCGGTGAAACACAACCTCCTATTACACTTGCATGAGTATCCTATACCCAAATATATGAGAACTATGCCGTTGTGCCCTCACAACGCGCACAAGTGTAATACTAGTCTTTTACGCATTTATCGATGTCCAATCTCAACAATGCTCTGACTAGGGATATTTAATAATTCTGCCTTCGTGGACTGATACTGTCTCATATCATTCTCAATCCAGGCACTAATCATAGGGACCTCTCATCATTTATACATCTAGGTGATCTAATCACAAATGATAAGAGTGCAATCTCCTTTGTCACATAGTTAATTTGTACAACAACACTATGATCTGTACAAATAGTGACGCTATGGGTCATAATTGTCCAACACTCGCCTTTCCCTTCTCAACTGTCTGATGGTTCTTTCAATTTCTGGGTCAAGCGGTCGGAGTTCAAAGCTTCTGGTTCGTCTCATGTAGTTTCTGAGAACCTGAAACACAAGAAAACAAAAACAATAAGTAAAAAGAAATTAGATACAAGTAACGGTATCTAACCCCTAAACTAATAGTAAAATATAAATAAGTCCCCGGCAACGGCGCCAAAAACTTGACCGGCGTAAACACACACGTATAACGCAAGCACACATATCGTTCAAGTAGTATAAAAATATCGATCCCACGAGGACTTAATATCTAATCTATTAATTTTATGAGGTCAAATGATTACTAGTATCTAACATTTTGTTTGATTGATTTGAAATGGTGACGATTCTAAATTTAAAAACAAGTAAATAAAATTGTTCGAAAGTAGGTTTAAGAAAATTGAATATTAAAAACTATCTAGGGTTGTGATTTCTTCCAATATCATTTTAAAGATGAAGTGGTTATCTTAAAGTTGGGTAATATATTGATTTATTAACCTGGAACACTAAATTATATGTAAGCCTCTGTCGATGGTCAGACACAAATACCCAGTTTGACCCAATTGAACCATATGTCTATGTCAACCAAATTATCTGGATTCATTAAGTTTAAGTTCTAATTATGGCTACCCCCGCCCGACAGGTATATGTCTATCCTGTAAGGAAATCTATTAAAGGGTTATCTATCCTCAAGGAAGATCGTGGACTATTGAGTCTAAGGTCTTAAACTTAAAATCCCTATGTCTAGTTCATTTTAAGTTTACCAGTTCAATTTTATTAATGGCCAGTTAATAAAAAGCATTAAGATTAAGACTCAATAAATAAACCTTTATATTACCCAAACTATAATTTAACCCTTTATAAACCGGTGATATTGGATGTCATCACAACCCCAGATAACTGGTTTAGTTACGACACATATTTACAGGTAGTAAAAACTTAAATAAAATAAAAGACATAAAGTAAATTGCTGGAAATTAAATACTGAAAAGTAAATTGCTGAAAATTAAATAAAGTAAAAGTAAAAGTAAAAGTAAAAAGTAAAAAGTAAAAAAAAAAAAAGTAAATTACTGAAAAGTAAATTGCTGAAAAATAAATTGCTGAAATTAAATAAAGCAAAAGTACAATAAAAGAAAATGCTGGGGGTTAGAGGATCAACTTTTATTACTACTATTTTAGATATCTCCCTTAATATAATATATTAACTTTGCGTGATAATTACCAACCAGCCATATATGCGGTATCCTGATTAAGTCAACTTAATAATTAATTACCAACCGACCAACCAGGCGGTATCCATATTTAGTCAGGTTAAAACCAATTTATAATTAATTACCAACCGACCAATATAGCGGTATCCTCATTAAGTCAGGTTTTAAATCGTTTATATATTATAATTAAGGGAGATTAATCTAAATAGCAATAATAAACGCTTTACCTTTCACCCCAGCAAGGGATAATAACCTCCTCATTGCTTGAAAAAATAAAAACTGCAAAAGTAAAGAAAAGAAAGTGCGAAAGCGAAAATTAATTACTGAAAAGTGAAAATAAACAAACTAGATACAATCTTCTTATTTATTCTTAAGGAATTTCAAAGAAGAAAGTATGAATTTTACAAATGAAATGGCTTGGTATTTATAGGCAAAATTTTGCCCCCATCAAATCATCCATCAAATTCTCCACCAAATCCATTATTAATTTCTCCACTAATTACTCCACCAAATCCATAATTGCTCCAATAATTGCTTATCTTGTTTGGTGATGATTTGATAATTTTTATTAATTATTTATTAATTTATATTTTGCTTTGAAAATGATTGATAATGACTTTAGTAATTACACATCACACACTTCTGGATGGTTCATCAATTTCGGTGATGAAATCTTCAGAATTCGAAAATATTTTCTCTTTCGAAGTTGTAGATCTTTGAGTCTTTTTTAATCTGGCACTTGAATCAGCTCAATCCGATATCTGAGTAAAACGTTATGCCCAAATGACGACATATGCGCAAAACTGGAATTTCCAAAACCGTACTTCGTCAAAACGCCCTTTCAAGTTTCCAATCTCCAAAATTAAAATATCAAGTCCAATAATTGCCCTTATTTGACCAATATTTCATTCTAAATGATTTCATTGAGACTCGATATTATTTTATCTGCAAAATAAACTAAAACACATCAAAACGTTCATCAAACCCGAGAAACTAAACAAAATATTAAGTTAAAGGGGCGGTAAATATCGATATATTTTCCGCTCATCACATTTTTACTTACCTGGCTCGCCAGCTGCCACCAGACTTGCCTGCTGCCACGAACTGAACTGATGAGAGTTGGTTCATTTTCGAATCTTTACTGGGTTGAGATCTTTAAACTGTGCTCCATTTTTGGAGCGCCATTTCCGGCATGCTAAACCTCATTTTGAGGCGTCGCTGGTGGTTGTCTGTTCTCGAACTATACTCCATTTTCGGAGCGCCGTTTTCGGCATGCTAAACCTCATTTCCAAGGCATCACTGATGTGATGACTGTCCATTTTCGAACTGTGCTCCATTTTCGGAGCGTCATTTTCGGCTAGTGATAGTGGTCCATTTCCGAACCATGCTCCATTTTCGGAGTGCCATTTTCGGCGAGATGTGATAGTAGTCCATCTTCGAACCATGCTCCATTTTCGGAGTGCCATTTTCGGCGAGATGTTATAGTAGTCCATTTTCGAACCATGCTCCACTTTCGGAGTGCCATTTTCGGCGAGATGTGATAGTAGTCCATTTTCGAACCATGCTCCACTTTCAGAGTGCCATTTTCGGCGAGATGTGATAACAGTCCATTTCCGAACCGTGCTCCATTTTTGGAGTGCCATTTTCGGCGAGATGTGATAGTAGTCCATTTTCGAACCATGCTCCACTTTCGGAGTGCCATTTTCGATGAGATATGATAGTAGTCCATTTCCGAACCGTGCTCTATTTTCAGAGTGCCATTTTCGGCGAAACTGATGCTGTGTCTCCATAACCGGAGTGCCATACCAGGCCAAACTGATGCTGATAATGTGGGCTTCACCCCATGAGATTCCTTTCTGAAACTGATACTGGCGTGGGCCTCAACCCTGGGACTCATCCCCGAAACTATACTGATATGGGCCTTAACCTTGGGACTCATCCCCAAAACTGACTGATATGGGCCTCAACCCTGGGACTCATCCCCGAAACTAATACTGACTCATTTATGAAACTGAATGATATGGGCCTCAACCGTGAGACTCATCCCCGAAACTAATACTGATTCATTTCTGAAACTGACTGTACTGTTGCTGTTTCCGATTGGCTTGTCTTTGCCGCTTTCTCTTTTTTTCTTCTTTGACCTGTGAATACAAAACAAAACAAACACAAAAGGAATGAAAAATAGGTTACGTATATGGATACATGCATGAGTTTCCTATCCCATCAGGTCAGGTCTTCTACCGGTGACTGCTCGGTCTTCTCTTCCTCAGGCAAAGTACTGCTTCAATCTATCCACGTTGATCAGCTCGATGAACTCATTCCTTTCCAAGTCTGGCAGTCCCACTGCCCCATTTCCCAATTTCTGAATGGCTATCCTGTCTTTTCTGTTTGCTTCTTTCGAAGATTCCCCGTGTTTTAAACATCACTGAGTATCATAGTACCAAGGTTGAATGCTTTTATCAAATATACTCATGTTGCAGGTTGAAAGGAAGAGACTCATGCAAGTAAATGGGATGAACGCCTTTATTATCATTAAGAAATGGTTCAAACAAGTAGGCAAAATCAATGTCTATATTAAAAATGCAGGATCAAATAAACTAGGAGAAACAACTTTATCATTCGCAGCATTGCCTTCTTCCTTGGCCTATAGTTCTTCACTGCTGTCATCCCTTATCCCCATAAAAGAAGCTGAGTGGTTGAGAGCTTGGAGGACGAAGATTTCGGGTAGGCCGGAGTTGATCATATAGGTGGGTGGTGGAACAGAGTGGTAATTTGGTAGAGGATTTATGTGTGTGTTGGGTTGTTCTCTTTCTGGGTCAGGTATTTTATGGGAGTCGATGAGGTTTTGGATCTCATGCCTAAGGCGGGTGTAGCTGTCAGTTTCATGACCTCTTCTCCGATGGAAGTGATAATACAGGCTTAAGTCAAGGTTGGGTGGCACAGGGTTTGGAATTGGTTTAAGCTCTAACGGTTCAAGAAGTCTTTGCGCCTTCAGCTTTTCGAACACCTTTGAAAGAGGCTTACCAAGGTTGGAAAATCACCTGTTTTTAATGGCAGTGACCTCAGCGGTAGTGGGCATAGTCCCTGAAGGTCCTCTGATATTCCTTCTATTCTGGCCATAGAACTTTATGTTTTCAGCCTCTTCCTCTTCAATATCCATAACTGTCTCCCTCAACTGTCGAAAATCGCCAATCATAGATGTCATCCTCCTCAGCTTATCATAAATTGAGGGCTTAGTACCCTTGATAATCATCTTTATCTGGTCCTTCTCCGAAGGCCGAGTCTGCATCTTCAGAAGCTGGCTCCTCCAGCGATCTACATACTCCTTGAAGCTCTCATCCGGCTTCTGCTTGGTATTCTCCAAATCGCGGAGTGACAAATCAATCTCCAAGTCTGTAACATATTGTTTCAGAAATGCATCTGCCAATTCCCTCCAATCTTCATTGACCTTCCTCTCGAGGCTATGATACCACACTACTGGTGCCCCCTCAAGTGAAATCCCAAACATTTTCAGAACTTGGCGCTGTGACAGGCCCACTGAACTCATAACTGAAACATACTGTCAAAGATGGACCCTCGGGTCCCCATTCCCATTGAACTTGGCCATATCAGGCATTTTGAACTGATCCGGCAGCTGTTCTTCAAATTTCATTGCCTTATAATCTAGCAAGTCTTCATGTTTACCCCTCATTTTGTGGGTAACAGATTCTACATGATCCCGTAGCTTCTGTAATTCTGCCTGAGACTCAATCATTCTTCCCGTCGCATATTCAGCCATGTCATCATCAAATGTGGGGATGTAATCCCTCAACCCATTCAGAGGCTCATCACGCCTCACATTCTTAGAATTTCCCCCAGCACGGGGCACAACTATATTTGCCATAGCAGTAGTCAAGGCTTGTAATTGTTCAGTAATCTTGGTGAGACTATTCTCAAACTGATCCATACGGGATACCTCATTCTCTGATTCACTCATGTTTGCTATCAGTCTCTTGGTGAGTTTTCCTTCTTCCCTTACCCGACGGGAATCTATGGTGTCTTTTAAAACCATATATTAGCATGTATGCGTGCATATGATGCATGAGATGTATATAATGTATAGGTTGGCCCATTATCATTTTAAAGCATTTAACCACGCCATTGCGCGGTGCAAACTTATCCCAGTTGAAAAGGCCCAACAGGTTTACACTTTGCGGTAACATAGCTAAACGACTTCAAATGATAAGGGGCCCAAACACAATAATAAAGAAACAATTTCTACAGAGTGGCCCATCGGTATTTCAGAGACGTTTGGCCCAATCGTCATAAGATACGAACTCGTCCCAGTTTAAATGGCCCAACAAGTCCGCAATTTTGACAAAAAGTCCAACTGCCTCCAAATGAGGATGGTCCACAAATACAATGAAATAGTTTCTATAGGCCATACGACTCCGGTCTACGTGTGGGTTTGTGGGAGTGTGGATAAAAACTCTCGCTAGCGAAGGAATGCCCACAACTAGGTCTCCCCACTCAAGGGTTCGAGCGACCAAGTGAGCGCACCCTTTTTTATACACTAAGGTACGTGCCAACGAGTTATGGTGCGTGACTGACTGTCAAATGGATTTCCCATTGTAGATTCCATAGAGGGAGGGCGGAGCGAACTCTCTTAAAAACCCAAGCCTCTTAGGCTCTTATCGTTTGGTGACAGGAATAAACAACGATTCCTCCAAATTAGTCTATCACAGTAAGCTACGAGTACATGATTATGTAGGTGCCTTCACAGCTTTTCCTTATAGAAAGGTAGTGAATGAAGGAAGACACCAAACCATCACCTAGCCTTAACAATGACTTTGATTAAACCCCTTTCAACCTATTGTAGACACGGTTAATTAAAGTACAAATCCAAACATTACAAGACATTATTTCGGGTCCAATTCTCTATCCCCAGTGGAGTCGCCAGACTGTAGGACACAAATGTTGGACGATGCTGTCCCGGGCTCGCGGCCCGGTTGGGAGTACAGAGTAGCCCGCATGGGACTAAACCAGAGAAATAACATGGAGTCGCCACCTGGTGTGAACCGAGAAAATGATTTAAGGCCGCACTCACCCCTCGCAAGGGAAGACCTCAAACCGTTGGGTTCAGAATGGTCCCTTACTTATGCCACTTGTAATGATATGATTTGTGCAATAATTTAATCGAATCTAGCAACATATATTTCCAAGGGTATTCTATTTCTAAGTTCACATGCATAGAAACAAAGCTCGTATCTACGTTTGCATATAACCTATTTGCATATAACATATGCCTAAGCTTGCATGCATAAAGGTATATTGAAATAACGATAAACACATAATTTCACAAACGCATTACATTGATGATCATGGAAAAGCAAATGGACAATGATTGTACAAGCATGCATATTAAAGATAGGCGATTAAACACATGGTGTAAAGAGATAATTAAAGAGGTAATTGAACATTAAAATGAACGTGCAATGATGCGATGCAAGAGATAGACAATGAGAGTGAAAGAAACGAGATGCGACGTATGCCCACATCTATATAGGACTTCAAGTGTCCGATTAAACGTATCTCACGTTCAATCGAGCACACTTTGTCCGGTGCGGCAAAGTATTGTCGTAAAGGTAGCCTTATGGACTTTTCTTCCCTCAAATAGAGAACCTTTAGCATTATATCATCAATACACAAACAAATAATCGTACGGAAATTAAATGGCGGAATAATAAAATGCCAATAATAAACGAACAAGATACAAAAACAAAGTGAAACATGTGCCGTTTGCTCAAGTGGTACGTGGAGTTGTATCCCAAGTATAGACCGCAATATCGTCCATTTGGATTCGGCTACGGAATTTACGTCTGGGTTTCCATCCTATATACCACGAGAGACGACACATTTTCCCATCTATTTAAAGGCCACAACATGCATCCACAAGCGACTCTCATGCGAAGAAAATAAATAAAATAATTAAAAGATGAATGAAAATAAATAAGAAAAGTACCCTCAAGTCTAACCTTTTAAATCGTCTCTCGGAAGTATGGTACACGGTCGTTAGAAGGGTTGATGCTCCGAAACTCCTCCGGTTCACTGGTTCAATGTTTTCCCTCGTTGTTTCGCTGTTTGGGCCACTGTTTTCGCTCTGTTTTGCTGTTGTTTTTCTGCTGTTTTCAGTCACTATTTTTGCGGTAAAAAGGCTACTATTTTGCGGTTTTTTAAGGGTATAGGGATGCTGTTTTGTGCAGTAAGTTAAGGGTTTTAAAGTGCATTTTTGTTCACTGTTTGAGGACTATTTTCAGAGATTTGGGGACTATTTTTGGGGTGTATTTTAGGTGGTTTCCGGGACTTGTTTCAGGCGTGAATAAGGGATGCAGTGTGATCAGCTAGTGAGGGTTTAGGGACTGCAGAGTGCTCGGCTAGTGAGGGTTTAGGGGTTGCAGAGTGCTCGGCTAGTAAGGGTTTATGGCATGAGGCAAGCTGGTGTTTTGTGAAGTGAGGCGTGAAGCAATGGGTAGATTTGTGGTGTGTTGAAGGTGTGAAGGGGCTGGTGAAAGTGACTTTAGCGTGAGACGTGAAGGTTATGTGGCTAGGTGCGAAGGGGCTGGTGAAGGTGTTATGCGGACGTGTTGGTTATGTGGCTAGGCTTGAAGGGGCTATGCGTGAAGGTGGTATGTGGACGTGTTGATTATGTGGCTAGGCGTGAATTGGCTATGTGTGAAGGCTATGGCGAGGCAGTAACGTGAGGGGGGTGTTGATGAGTTCTGAGTGGGGTTTTTTGGTTACTTCCGTGAGAGTCTTAGGTTTTATTTTTTTGTAGTTTTACCGTGAATGAGCTAGGAGAGGTGAGGGTTGGTTTTGTGTCTCTTTTATAGGAAAATGGTAGGGTGAATCCTTGCTTGAAAAGGAATGATATTTGTGTAATAAAAGAGATAACATTTAATTATTGTCACACAAGGAAAAAAATATTTAATTGGGGACATGATTTGTTTAAATTAGGAATATGTTTATTTGATGTTTATTTGATTTATTTAAATTTAGTATGTGATTTTTTAGATTTTATTTGATTTGTTTTAATTTCCCATGTGTTAAATATGTGTTTTATTATTTGTATGTTATTTAATTGGGTTTGGGCTTGGGTGTGGTGTGTGGTTGGCTTAGTGGTGCGTGGGCTTGCGGGGGGTTTTGGGCCGAGGTTAAATGGTTTACGGGGATTTTGGGCCAAGGTTTAGATTTTAAAACGAAGGTCTACAAGCGAGCCCGATGCTAAAAAAGCGAGTTAAATCCGACAAAATACTGATTTCCGACTTTTCCCTTCCGACGCCCGTTTTCCGCGACTTAAAAGGTAGTGTCTTTAAATGAGACTCATCATAGGGACTTACATGCAAAAATACAGTGCCTACAAAGTGGTTATTTCATGTTTGTGTAATAAATCGGTTTACTAACCTGAAACACGAAATTATGTGAAAGCCTCTCTCGATGGTCAGACGTAAATACCCAGTATAACCCAATTGAACCATATTTCTATGTCAACCAAATTACCTGGATTCATTAAGATTAAGTTCCAATAAAGGTTACCCCCGCCCGACAGGTATATGTCTATCCTGTAAGGAAATCTATTAAAGGGTTATCTATCCTCAATGAAGATCGAGAGCAATTAAGTCTAAGACTGAAACCTAAAATTCTTTTGTCAAGTTTATTTTAGATTTACCAGATCAACCTTATTAGTGGCCAATTAACAAGACGCATTAAGCTTAAGACTTAATAAGTAAACCTTTTAATTACCCAAACTACAAAATAACCCCGTATAAACCAGTGATATTAGAATTTATCACAACCCTAGATAACTAACTTAGTTACGACACATTACTAGGGCTAGTAAAAACTTAAAACTAAACGACATAAAATAAAATGCTGAAAAGTAAATGCGGTAAAGTAAATACTGAAAAGTAAAATTATAAAAATAAAATGCTAGGATTAAATGATCTACTTTTACTACTACTATTTTAGATATCTCTCTTAATATAATATATTAACTTGTGATAACATTATCAACCAGCCATATAGGCGGTAACCTGATTAAGTCAAATTAAGTCTAACCAGTCATTAAGGCGGTAACAATATTTGTTCATAAACCAGCCATATAGGCGGTAAATTACCAACCGACCAATCAGGCGGTATCATTGCTTAGTCAAATTAAAAAAAAATTAATATCAATTACCAACCGGCCAATATAGCGGTATCCTCATTAAGTCAAATTTTAAATAGTGAATATATTATAATTCGGGAGATTAATCTAAATAGAAGTAATAAAAGTTTTACCTTTCACCCTAGCAGTGGGAAGTTACCTCCTCATGTTGAATAGTAAAAACTAACAAAAGGTAAAGAAAGTAAATTATTATTATTACAGAACGTAATTAAAATTAATTACAAAACTGAAATTTAAAGAAAACTAGATATAAAACTCCTTATTTACATCAGAGAATTCAGAGAGGAAGGTATATCTGAAACTGAAATCTTGAGCTGAATTTATAGGCGTTGATGGGGTCTTCGCGTCGCGAAGCGCAATCTTCACGCATCGCGACGCGACACGTGTCAGCTTCTGTATAGTCCGCCGAGATTCTTATCCAATGACGTGGCGATGTGGATGATTAACTCAATAATTAAGCTGACGTAGCAGTGACGTGGTGGTGACATGGTGATGATGTGGCGACACTTGGCGATAGTGATTTTCAGCACCGTAGGATTGCGACACGTGGCACGTTGTGATTGGCTGATGATGATATGGCGGTGACGTGGTGAGTTGACTTGGTCAGCTGCTGATGTGGAAGATGACGCGTCAGAAACGCGAGATGACACATGGCGACATGTGGCAATGGCGATTGTCGGCACCATTGGATGATGACACGTGGCACGACGCACGTTATCAGCTCAAACTTTTCAGATTTTGACACGTGTCCCCCGGTGCATGTTAGCAGCTCATGGTGCATGTCAGGCGTCACGACGCCAATGCCTTGCGCGTCGCGACTCATAAAATTACCAAATTACCCTTTTGTCTGTTTTTCACTGTTTTGACCCCAAATCACCTCCAGAGAGTCCTAAAACTTTATTTATCTACAAAATAACACAAAACACATCAAAATATTCACAAAAGTGGCGTGAAACACTATCTCCCTCTCTTGTTCATCAATTTCCGAGAGTTGCTTACTCTATAAGGGGATTTTTGTTGCAAAAATTTCCAATTGCTAGCACATAAAGGAGTTACAAAGGTGATAGGGAAACTATTCCCAAGAGTTTGGAATTCAAAGATCAAGTTTGGAGCTCAACCATTCATACAAAATAGAGCTTGGAGCACTCCTCAAATGAGGAAATTTTTGTTATCTCCACATCCATACAACCGATCAAAGTAAGTATCTTTTCCGCAATCTTATTTTGAGTATTCACACTTGTTTATGCTTAATAGATCCTTGGCATTCTCTAGGAGAACCCAACAATAGGCAGTAAATAATTAATTCAATTTACTTATTTAAATGAAGGGAGTAAATTTAAATTATTTTATTAAAAGTTTCACCCCAGACTCCAGCAAAAAGAGATTATCTACTCATGATGTAATTAAAAACACACAACAACTTATTAAATAATAAAGAGAAAATACAAGAAAACTTAAATAAACATGCAAGACACTTTCTTTTAGGTTTTCATGGAGAAATCCCCAAAGAAAGCATGGAAAATTTATAAAATTTAGCTTGGTATTTATAGGCAAATCTAAAGGCTTCCACCAATTTTTTCACCAATTGCTCCACCAAACATGGCACCAACATGTTTGGTGGAAGTTTGACAATTTTCAATTTTTATTTTTATTTTTTCATTTTTTTTTGTTTTGAAAATAACTTTAATACTTACACATAACACACTTTCGGATATTTTATCAATTTCGGTCATGGAAACTTCAGAATTTGAAATTATTAGGAACTTCAGAATTGTAGAACTTTGAGTTTTCTTTAATCTGAAACTTGAATCACCTCAATATGATTTTGGAGTAAAATGTTATGGCCAAAATATGATAATTGCGTAAAGTTGGAATTTCTGAAATTGTACTTCGTTAGAACGCCATTTCAAGTTTTCAATCTCCAAAATCAAAATGTCAAGTCTAGTTTTTGCCCTTATTTGTTCCATATTTCGTCCTGATTGATTCCATTAAGTCCCGATTTTATTTTATCTATAAAATAAACTAAAACACATCAAAATATTTATAAAACTCGAGAAACTATACAAAATATTAAGTAAAATGGGCGATAATTATTGATATATTTTCTGCTCATCACACCATCAAACCTAATATTTTGCCAAACCATGAGCAAAACAATAAAATAAAATGCAGTAAACAATAAAAATTAAACTAAGCCACTTTTGTAGGGATCACAGTTACATTTAGCGTATGCAACAAGCCTTTAAACCCCTACGTGTCCCTAGTGGATGAATTGTAGTCTCATGAGGGCTTACAGTGACGATACCCACAAACGTCAATCAAATGCACACAAAAGCAAAAAGATCAAACTAGTTAGTGACTAAACAAGTGAAACTCTTATCCAAGTTAATAATTGTTTTCTTTCTTTCTAAATTACCAAATAAGTAATTTCTCCGATTATTTTTACCATTCTTCAAATACACAACCAACAAGGTATTAATCAAATCCTTGTGCCCACAATATTCATAAGTGTAGTTGAAAAGAGAGTAATATTTTTATCCTAAAGTTATATCAGAATTCACAAATTTTTTTGACAATGTATTTTTTTTATAACTTATTCAATCCATGTAGAGAGCTTTGGGCCAGTGACTCCTAAGCCGGTTGGCTTTAGAGCACTAGATGTTACGACACCCTTACAGACTTAATTACTCGGATTTCAGATATCTTTTTTTTTACAACATCTCCAATCCATGTAGCGAGCATTAAGCCAGTGACTCCCAAGCCCGTTGGCCTTAGGGCACTAGTTGTTAAAACACCTCTACGGACTTAATTATTCGGATCTCAAATGTGTTTTTTTTTTCGTTGTTTTTTAGATGCTTCCTCTAATTCAACTAGAGCATTGAATATTACAAACTTCTCACTTACAACTCATTGTCGTATATTACCATGCATGTTCAACTGAGCATATGAAGACCAATTTAGTAAGTATTATAGAGAATTCACAAATTTAATAATTCAAAAGGAAATAAAAAAAATTAACTTGTTACGAAATAGGTTGAGATACGTCTCAGGAGTGGAAATTCCTTACACAACTATCTCACGCCAATCTCACCTGATAAGTCAAGTTAAAAACACAAAAACACAAAATATTTTTTTTTATTTTTTGGTTTTAAAAATTTTTTTTTAAAATTTTTGACTAAAAATCAAATAAAAAACATAACAATAAAATATTTACAAGATACTAGTTAACTATTCCCCTCCCCCAAACCTAATTGAGACATTATCCCCAATATATAAAAAGTAGAAGAAATGTTTAGAAAATAGTACATGGTTAGCTTAAATTCTACATCTAAAAAGAAAATTAAAGGTTAAGATCCAGATTTATCCGACGCTTCTTACTACGATTATTATCAGACCAGTTAATCTTGGAAATGATAGGGTCAATTTGTGGTTCAAAGGCTAAAAATTGGTCAATTAAATCATGGACAGTTCTGAAAGTGAGGAGGATATCTTTTATAGGCTTCAAAACGAACCCATTTCTCCGGGCATCATCAAGAAAAACACAAAGAAAATCATGAAATCCTTTAGCATTAAAAAGTCCAATCGATTTCTGGTGTATGTTCAAGTTCGCACAAGATAGTACTGTAAAAATTTCATCCATCGTACCTAAGCCACATGGCAAAGCGATAAAAGCATCAGCACAGTTAATCATTTCTACTAGTCGTTCGGATATACCTGGTACGATAATTTCCTCTTCACTTGATGGCCCTGTAAGATTCACCTATGCCAAAGGTTTTGGGATGATTCCCAGAACTTGACTACGTCCTTCTTGTACAGCCCTTGAAACGATCCCCATTAGTCCAAGAATTCCACCGCTATATACTAAGTGTATATTCCTTTCAACTATGACTCTACCAAATTCCTGTGCCGTCGCAACGAAATCTAGATTAGAACTAACACTAGTACCGTAAAACACACAGATATTTACAACTCGTCTTCTTGAAGTTGCTTCCATTTTTTTAATTTCTCAACTCTGGATGTCTTTAAGAGTGCAATGACGGGCTGAATTTATAGAACCTGAAAAAGGGTGAGTAATAATAGCACTAATACCTGCCAAATGATAATTATTAGCTAAATAGTAAAATATATTGTGAAGGTCAAAAAGTCTGGATCCTGTCGGAGAAAAATAAAGAAAATATCAAAACAAATCACAATTATTAGTTAAAGACAAAATGTTAATAATATTTACAAGATGTAACGGCTTGAAGGACGTCTATCCGTCAGGGACAAGCTTCCCATCCAATTTTCTTATAAATTGGCAAACAAGGTATTTTAAAGTCAGATTCCCGAGATTTAAATGTTGCCTTTCTTTTCGAAACTGTGTATGTAACATGCGAATTGCGTGATACACATATCCATTGGAATGTGTCTCAAGAGTTAATGATATGTCATCCAAAGACTCCTTACTCATGCCATCCCTAATGAATTTAATGTTATCTTCATGGTTATCAGACACCATTCCTAAAGAACGACAATGAATATTACATGTTATGCGTGTACATTTATAGCAAACATCTAGTCTTTTAGCTATTCTTTTCTTAACATAGGTGCTTATTCCTAAACCAGACAGATATGAAATAAAAGAGTCAGAGGACTCACTTGCCAATCGGATCCGTGCTTCAATAATCCAACAAATGTCATTAGGAATACCTTTGATCATCAGAAGTTTCATTCGTTCCAAGCGAGTTTTATAGACTTTCATCAGAGAGTTTTGAGGGAGAGAAGGAAATTGCTTGTGAAGATTTACGAGAATATCTTCCATTCTGAAATGTGACATTACCTACAAAAATTAAACACACTGATCGACGTAATCACACGTGTATAACGCAAGCGCACGTATCGCTTAAGTAGTATAAAAAGTATCGGTCCCACAAGGACTTAATACCTAAGCTATTAATTTATGAAGTAAAATTTTTACAAGTATCTAATGGATTGATTGTTTGATTGGATGGTGACTTTAAACTTAAAACAAGTAAATAAAATGGCTCGAATGTAGATTGAGGAAAATTCAATATTAAGAAACTATATGGGGTTGTGAATATTTTCAATATCTTTTTAAAGATGAAATGGTTATCTTACGATTGTGTAATATATTGGTTTACTAACCTTGAACATGAAAATATGCAAAAGCCTCTTCCAATGGTCAGATACAAATACCCTATGTAACACAATTAATCATATTCCTTTGTCAACCAAGTTACCTAAATTCATTAAAATTAAATTCCAATTATGGCTAGCCCGCTCGACAAGTATATTCCTATCATGTAAGGAAATCTATAGAATGGTTATCTATCCTCAAGGAAGATCGTGGGTTATTGAGTCTAAGGTTTAAACCTAAAAATCCATTTTCCAAGTTCATTTTAAGTTTACCAAATCAATCTTATTAATAGCCAGTTAATAAGAAGTATTAAGACTAAGGCTCAATAAATAAACTTTTATATTATCCAAACCGTAATATAACCCCTTATAAACCGGTGATATTGGAATTCATCACAACCCCAGATAACAGGTTTAGTTACAACACATAACTAGGGCTAGTAAAAGCTTAAATAAAATAAAAGATATAAAGTAAATGTGTAAAGTAAATGCTGGAAAATAAAAAAAAATGTAAAAGTAAAATAAAATAAAACACTGGGGTTAAAGGATCCACTTTTATTACTACTATTTTAGATATCTCTCTTATTATAATATATTAACTTTATGTGATAATTACCAAATGACTATCTAGGCGGTATCCTAATTAAGTCAAATTAATAATTAATTACCAACCGACCATACAGGCGGTATCCAGTTTAGTCAGGTTAAAACCAATTTCATTAAGTCCAACCGACCATAAAGGCGGTATCCTCATTAAGTTAGGTTTTAAATAGTTTATATATTATAATTAAAGGAGATTAATCTAAATATTAGTAATAAAAGCTTTACCTTTCACCCCAGCAGAGGGAGTTACCTCCTCATTACTGCAAAGTAAAAACTGAAAAGTAAAGAAAGGAAATTACTATTGCGTAAAAGTAAAAACTGAAAAGTAAAGAAGGAAAGTACTATTGCATAAAAGTAAATAAAATTAAATGCAGAAAGTTGTAAATAAACAAACAAGATACAATCTTCTTAGTATTCTTAAGGAATTCCTTAGAAGAAAGTATGAATTACAAATGAAATTTCAGCCTCTATTTATAGAAAAAAAATTGCCTTCACGATTCGCGACGTGCACAACCTTGCGCGTCATGACACATTGTTGATTTGCGTGGCAGATGGCTCTCGGGATGGCGACACATGGCGTCGGCTGAATGATTAACTCTATTATTTGCTCGGCGTCGTGACGCGTAAGAGTGTTTGCATCGTGACGCTGACATCAGCATGATGTAAGCAATGACGTGTTCAGTCGGCACCATGTGATGGTAACACGTGGCGCGGTGCATGTTAGTAAATTTCATGTGATGTTGACACGTGGCAGGCGCACGTTAGCAGACGATGTATTTTAGAAAATTTCTCTGATTGTGATATGTGTCTGACGTATGTTACCGGCACATTTTAGCAGGTGGTGCATTTTACACAGCGTATTTTAACAAATAACACATTTTAGCAGGAAATTTATATTTTTGCCTTTTTTATCCGTTTTCCACTGTTTTGGCCCCGAATTGCCTCCAGAGAGTCCTGATTTTTTATTTATCTATAAAATAACACAAAACATATCAAAATATTCACAAAACTTAAGAAAGTGTACAAAATATTAAGTTGAAGGAGTGGGAAATAATGATCTATTTACCACTCTTAACAAAAAAATAAAACACACCAAATCTGAATATATACATAATTTGTATGGGTTGCCTCTCTGCTAGCGCTAAGTTTAACGTCATCAACTAGAAATGACTGCCCGAATGTTAGGCTGGATATGAAAGTGTGACACTTTCTTTTTGTCGTTAAAATGATCCTCCCCAGTATTTCTTGACACACTGGCTGTTAACTTTGAATGTATTGTTGGTGTTGGGATCAAGTAACTCAACAACCCCATATGGTAAAAACTGAGTAATCACAAATAGACCTGACCACCTTGATTTCAGCTTTCCAGGGAAAAGTTTCAACCTTGAATTGTATAACAACACCCGCTGTATTGGTTCCAGTTATTTGCGCACTATTTTTCGATCAAGCCATTTCTTGGTCTTTTCTTTGTATAATCTGGCATTCTCATAAGCTTGTAGCCAAAATTCCTCCAATTATTTGAGTTGGTGGAGCTGTTTCTCTCCTGCTGCTTGTGGATCAATGTTTAACTTCTTCAGTGCCCAGTACGCTTTGTGTTCAAGCTCCACTGGCAGATGGCATGCTTTCCCAAACACCATTCGATATGAGGACATACCAATGGTTGTCTTGTCTTTCGTTGCTGATGTGTCCATTCCAACGACCATTTTCCCGATACTATGTAGTTTACATAGTCATCATACCAAAGAATATCATGTTGTTTCATGGCAAACAACTGTTTATTTGGAAATATTTCTTTGATTGTCAGTTCATTGCTAGTTATTTCTCTATTCTCGGGCCTTAATAAGTAATCTGCCACTTGGTTTTCTGTCCCTTTCTTGCCTCAGATCTCCACGTCAAATTCTTGCAACAATAGCACCCAACGGATCAATCTATTTTTGGCATCTTTCTTCGCTATCAGGTATGTGATTGCTGAATGATCTACCACTTTGGGACCCACCAGATACGAGCATGATTTATCAAAAGCAAACACAACTGTGAGCAACTCTTTTTTAGTTGTTGTGTATTTAAGTTGAGCTTCATTCAAAGTTTTGTTGGAGTAGTAAATAGTATGGAAATTTTTTGCTTTGTGTTGTCCCAAAACTGCACCTACAGTAAAATCACTAGCATTGTACATCACCTCAAATGGAAGGGTTCAGTCCAGTGCTACTATGATGAGGGCATAGACCAGCTTCTGTTTCAAGATCTCAAAAGCTTTGTGTCATTCTTTGGTGAAGTTGAAAGGCATGTCTTTCTCCAGAAGATTGCACAGAGTATTAGCAATCTTGGAGAAGTCTTTGATAAATCTCTTGTAAAAGCCTACATGTCCGAGAAAACTACGAATCCCTTTGACAATTGATGGTGGAGATAATTTTTCTATTGTCTCGATCTTTGCTTTGTCAACCTCGATTCCCTTTTGTAAGATCTGATGTCCCAGGACGATGTCTTTCTGCACCAAGAAGTGGCATTTCTCCCAGTTGAGTACCAGGTTGGTATCTTCACATCTTTGTAACACATTTTCCAGATTTTACAAGTAGTGGTCGAATGAGTCTCCAAATAAGAAAAAATCATCCATGAAAACCTCTATACTTTGTTCCAGCATGTCTGAGAAGATGACCATCATGCAACATTGAAATGTAGCAGGAGCATTGATGAGTGGTAATTATTGTTGGACAGTTATGACCCATAGCGTCACTATTTGTACAGATCATGGTGTTGTTGTACAAATTAACTATGTGACAAAGGAAATTGCTCTTTTATCATTTGTGATTAGATCACCAAGATGTATAAATGATAGAAGGTCCATATGATTAGTTCCTGAATTGAGATGATATAAGACAGTATCAACCCACAAAGGTTTAATCATTAAATATCCCTAGTCAGAGTATTATCGAGATTGGACATCGATAATGGGGAAAAGACTAGTATTACACTTGTGCACGTTGTGAGGGCATAACGACATAGTTCTCATATATTTGGGTATAGGATACTCATGCAAGTGTAGTAGGAGGTTGTGTTTTACCGATGGTACGGAAAATAGCTTCGCTCTGGATAGACCCCTCGGAATTCCATTGGTAGTATGACTATGTGTCTATGGAAGTCCGAATCAGGGTAGGTGTATTTGGTATTAACCTGAGACTTGCACCGCTAATACTTGCGACAATCAATGTACTTTGGTTTTGGTCGTCCAGGGCTTTAACAGGTTCTGTGTACGCCTCTTCTGGGTATATTGAGAATCGTAGTGTATTGGGTGTGATGTCTGATGAGTGGTATTTATATCACTATTTCCCACTCATTTGACCTAATATTTTGTATTGTTTCTCGAGATTTATGAACGTTTTGATGTGTTTTGTTGTTATTTTGCAGATAAATAAAGTTTGGATAGCACTGGAGGCAATTTGGGGCAAAACCGGACAAAAATACGTCAGTAGGGATATTTTGGTCTTTTGCGCGTCGCGACGCCAGGACCTTCAGTGTCGCGACGCCCAGCATGCGCCGAATCTGCTAACGTGCGCCGGGTCAACGGTCAACAATTTGAGAAAGTTGACTTTGTTAACATGCGCCGTGCCACGTGTCACCATCACAGAAGATTTGCTAACTTGAGCCTGCCACGTGTCATCATCCTACGATGCCGACAATCATCATCTATGCTATCTTGCGCCTTGCCACGTGTCGACATCTCAACGGACTTACTAATGTGCGCCGGTGCCACGTGTCGTGATCTAACACTGCCGACAATCGCCCTCAGCGTGACGTAAGCAATGACGTCATGAACAGTGCTACGTCATCAGATAAGAATCTGAGCCGGTGAATCAGCAAGTGACACGTGTCACTGTAGCTGGCGTCGCGACGCTGAACCCTTTAGTGTCGCGACGCTGGACCCCTATCAGCGCCTATAAATTGAGCTCGAGATTTCAGAATTTGTTGTACCTTCCTCTCTCTTCAATTCTTTCTAAAGAGAGAGTTTCTCTCTCTAGTCTTTAGTTTTTTTTTTTTTTAGTTTTTAGTTTTGTAAATAATTTTAATTACGTTTTGTAATAATAGTCATTTAATTTTTACTTTTTACTATTTACAGTTTTTACTATTCACCATGATGAGGTAACTTCCTTATGCTAGGGTGAAAGTTAATTCTTTTATTATTACTATTTAGATTAATCTCCCTTAAAAATAATATATTTACTATTTAAAATTTGACTTAATCAGGATACCGCCAGATTGGTCGGTTAGTAATAAAATTTATTTTCCGCCTTTATGGCTGGTTATTTTGGTTACGCCTTTATGGCTGGTTGGTATTATCAACACAAGTTAATATATTATATTAAGGGAGATATCTAAATAGTATTTAGTAGAAGTTAATTCCTTTTACCTTAGCATTTTATTTTATTTTACTTTTAAAGCTTTTACTTTACGCAATTACTTTTCAGCAATGTTACTTTATGGTTTTTACTTTTAAGTTTTTACTAACTCTAGTTATGTGTCATAACTAAGTTAGTTATCTAGGGTTGTGATGAAATCCAATATCACGGGTTTATAAGGGTTAGATTATAATTTGGGTAATATAAAGATTTATTTATTGAGTCTTAATCTTAATGCTCTTTAATTAACTGGACATTAATTAAATTGATTAGGTAAACTTAAAATGAACCAGACATGGGGATTTTAAGTTTAAGACCTTAGACTCAATAGCCCACGATCTTCCTTGAGGATAGATAACCATTTAATAGATTTCCTTACAGGATAGGAATATACCTGTCGGGCGGGGGTAGCCATAATTGGAACTTAAACTTAATGAATTCAGATAATTTGGTTGACATAGACATATGGTTCAATTGGGTTAAACTGGGTATTTGTGTCTGACCATCGACAGAGGCTTACACATAATTTAGTGTTCCAGGTTAATAAATCAATATATTACCCAACTTTAAGATAACCACTTCATCTTTAAAATGATATTGAAAGAAATCACAACCTTAGATCTTTGTGTCTTTTGTTATTTTCCTTAGTATTTTCTTTTATCCTTTTTATTTATTTATTTAGTAAATCTACAATCAACCAAATCAAACAAGCAATCAATTTCCCTCTCCCTTTAATTAGATATTTGTAAATAAATAGATTCAACAATTAATAACAACAGTAGGAATTAAGTCCTCGTGGGATCGATACTTTTTATACTACTTGAACGATACGTACGCTTGCGTTATACGTGTGTGTTTACGCCGGTCTAGTTTTTGGCACCGTTGCCGGGGATTTATTTTTCTTGAGTTGTTAATTTTGAAGCTATTTAATTTACTTGTATCTAATTTTCTTTATTTTTAACTGTAATTTTTATTTCTTTCTTTTATTTCAGGTGATTGAAAAATGGAACATTATTGGGAGATTGAAAGATCACGAGCTTTACTAGAAGATACACCCCAAATATGGGAGCAACAGTCCGGTTTTCTAAGGCCTGTTGTCCAGCCCATCAATTATCACTGGATGCCAGAACCGAGCAATATTACATTTGCTCAAGAGAACGCAATGGAGAGATGTGACATATATAATGGTAACCACCCTAGAGATTATTGCGAATACAACTACCATCCAGGGTGGCAGAGCTATCAAAACCATTCATGGTATGAAGAACCATCACATTTCACAGAGCCACATTTTCCATCTTATCCACCATCTACCTATGATTTTCATCAACAACTAGAACCATCAGATGAAGATCAGTTGATTCACATGCTCAAAGATTGGTTCGAGGAACGAGAAGCTCAATTAGATGCACAAATTCAGAGTCAAACGGCGTCTATACAGAGAATGACGGATCAGATCAGACAATTAACAGAAAACCAGAACTACATACCTCAAGAACCAGTTTCAAATGACACTGATGAAGCCTTCGGATACCAATCATTTCACAATGACATTTCAACAGAGGAGGAGGCTGAGCAGTATCAACAACCAGAGGAAGATCAAACTTTCAAGCCTCAAAATGAAGATCTTGGAGATTCCATTGTACAAATGTTTGAAGAAGATCTACTTGAGCCAATCATTTTACTCAGATCAGAGGATGAAGACCTAATGTCAGACACATCTTTTCATCCTCAGGTAGAGCAAGAAGAAGAGCAAATGGAGGAGCAAATGTCTGACCTTAATAAAGATCCAGAGCATTTAGGAGAAACATCGTTGTTTTGGGGAGTACAAATCAAAGATATCACCCAGAAGCTTGACAGAATAGAACTCCCATTCCAAGTCAAGCACCATACAAGACCTCTTGATTTTCTTTCTTTCTTTGCAGGAACCACTGAAACAACAAGGAGCAAAAAGGTGGCACGAGCACTGAATAGAACAAAATTATTTCTGCCACTTTTCCGTTGGAAGAGACCCTTCAAAAGCAACGCTCACGGGATTGTCTGTAATCGGACATCCAAAACGACATTGAAACCTCCTTAACAGATGAATTTCAGTCACGTCTGGATGAAGACGAAAAATTTAGCGCTAGCAGGGAGGCAACCCATGCAATTTGTTGTAATTTGTTTTGTGTGAACTTTTTAATTTTGGGTGTTATTTTTGTAGGGAAAGGCACAAACGGAGCATTTTAAGACAGAAGGAATGGTGTTTGGCAATCACAAAGAAGATAACCAATTCATTAACGAATGCTGAGTAATGAATGAAATCTTGAGACAGATCCTAATGGATTTAAATACCAAACGAGTGGCGTATTACGTACACAATTCTGTTACCTTAATTATTGCTTTGATTTTCTTTTCTATTGTAATTATCTTTATTTTCGTAGACAGGATCCAGACTTTTTGACCTTTCACGATTTCTTTTGTTGTTTAGCTAACAAACGTCCTCTGGAAGATACTAGTGCTATTATTACTCACCCTTTTTCAGGTACTATAAAATCAGCTCGTCAATGCACTTTGGAAGGCATCCTGATTTGAGAAAGAAATACATAAAAAATGGAAGCCACTTCAAGAAGACGAGTTGAAAACATCTGTGTGTTTTGCGGTAGTAGTGTTGGTACTAAACCACAATACATAGAAGCAGCACAGAAATTGGGTCGAGTCTTAACTGTAAGGAATATGCACTTGATATATGGCGGAGGCAATCTTGGATTAATGGGTATCGTTTCAAAGGCCGTACAGGAAGTAGGCAGTCACGTTTTGGGAATCATCCCAAAACCCTTGGCCGAGGCAAATCTTATTGAACCATCAAACGGAGAGGAACTGATCGTGGCAGGTATGTCTGAACTACTGGTAGAAATGATTAACCGTGCTGATGCTTTTATTGCTTTGCCAGGTGGCTTGGGCACATTGGAGGAAATTTTTATTGTACTATCTTGGGAGAACCTGAACATACACCAGAAACCAATTGTGCTGTAAAACGTTGATGGGTTTTATGATTTTCTTTGTGTGTTTCTTGATGATGCCCGGAGGAATGGGTTCATATCAAAACCTTTAAAGGAACTCCTCTTTACTGCCAGAACCGCTCCAGATCTAATTGACCAACTCTTAGCATATGAACCACAAGTTGACCCTATCATTTCAAAGATAAATTGGTATGGGGACGATCGTGGAGGGTTAATCTGGATCTTAACCTTTAATTTCCCTTAGAATTTCAGCTAACCAGGTATTATCTTCTAAACTCTTCTTCTACTGTTTAAGACATTGGGGACAATATCTCATTTAGGTTTGGGGGAGGAAATTAGTTGATTAATATCTTGTTTTTAGTTTGTGTGTTGTTTTTATTTTTAGTTCAAAATTTTTCGAAAAATACAAAAAAAATTAAAAAATTTTCAAAAATTACAAAAATATTTTTTTGTTTTTGTTTTGACTAAAAAGGTGAAATTGGTAAGAGATAGCCGAGTAATGAATTTCCACTCCTGAGACGTATCTCAAACCTATTTCGAAACAAGTTAATTTTTTTTATTTCCTTTTGAATTATTTAATTCGTAAATTCTCCACAAAACTGACTAAAATGGATCTTCATATGCTTTGTTGGCAGATATTATCAACATACATGGTAACATACGGTCATGAGCTAAAATTGAAAAGTTTGTAATATTCAGTGCTCTAGTTTAATTGGAGGAAGCATCTCAAAAAGTGATGGAGAAAAAAAAAAAACGTCTGAGATCCGAGTTATTAAGTCTGTAAGGGTGTTTTAACACCTAGTGCCCTAAAACCAATTGGTTTGGGAGTCACTGGCCCAAAGCTCGCTACATGGATCAAAGATGCTGTAAAATATATATATCTGAAGTCTGAGTAATTAAGTCCGTAGGGGTGCTTAACATCTAGTGCCCTAAAGCCAACTGGTTTGGGAGCCACCGACCCAAAGCTCGCTACATAGACGGAAGATATTGTATATAAATAAAAAATAGAGAAAAAATCAAAGAAAAAATCAGAAAAATCAGAAAAATTATTCCATTGCTACGAAAAGGTGTGAAATCTGATAGAACTTCAGGACAAAAATATTACTCTCTTATCAACTGCACTTATGACTGTTGTGGGCAAAAATGAGTTGTTTAATATTTTGTTGGCAGTGTATATGGAGAATGGTAAAAATAATCGGAGAATTTACTTATTTAGTAATTTAGAAAGAAACAAAACAACTAATAACTTGGAGTAGAAGTTTCACCTGATTAGTCACTAACTTATTTATTCTTTTTCGCTTGTCTTTTTGCTTTTGTGTGCATTATTTTTACTTTTGTAAAATGTTTGTGGGTATCATTGCTGTAAACCCTCACGAGACTACAAATCGTCCACTAGGGACACCTAGGGGTTTAAAGGCTTGTTGCATATGCTAAATGCAACTGTGATCCCTACGAAAGTGGCTTAGTTAATTTTATTTCTGTTTTGCTCGAGGACTAGCAAAATGTTAGGTTTGAGGGTGTGATGAGTGGTATTTATATCACTATTTCTCACACATTTGACCTAATGTTTTGTATTGTTTCTCGAGATTTATGAACGTTTTGATGTGTTTTGTTGTTATTTTGCAGATAAATAAAGTTTGGATAGCACTGGAGGCAATTTGGGGCAAAACCGGACAAAAATGCGTCAGCAGGGATATTTTTGGTCTTTTGCGCGTCGCGACGCCAGGACCTTCAGCGTCGCGACGCCCAGCATGCGCCGAATCTGCTAACGTGCGCCGGGTCAACGGTCAACAATTTGAGAAAGTTGACTTTGCTAACTTGCGCCGTGCCACGTGTCACCATCACAGAAGATTTGCTAGCTTGAGACTGCCACGTGTCATCATCCTACGATGCCGACAATCATCATCTATGCTACCTTGCGCCTTGCCACGTGTCGACATCTCAACGGACTTACTAATGTGCGCCGGTGCCACATATCGTGATCTAACGCTGCCGACAATCGCCCTCAGCGTGACGTAAGCAATGACGTCATAAATAGTGCTACGTCATCGGATAAGAATCTGAGCCGGTGAATCAGCAAGTGACACGTGTCACTGTAGCTGGCGTCGCGACGCTGAACCCTTTAGCGTCGCGATGCTGAACCCCTATCTGCGCCTATAAATTGAGCTCGAGATTTCAGAATTTGTTGTACCTTCCTCTCTCTTCAATTCTTTCTAAATAGAGAGTTTCTCTCTCTATAGTCTTTAGTTTTTTTTAGTTTTTTTTTTATTTTTAGTTTTTAGTTTTGTAAATAATTTTAATTACGTTTTGTAATAATAGTAATTTAATTTTTACTTTTTACTATTTACAGTTTTTACTATTCACCATGATAAGGTAACTTCCTTATCCTAGGGTGAAAGGTAATTCTTTTACTATTACTATTTAGATTAATCTCCTTAAAAATAATATATTTACTATTTAAAATTTGACTTAATCAGGATACCGCCAGATTGGTCGGTTGGTAATAAAATTTCTTTTCCTCCTTTATGGCTGGTTATTTTGGTTCCGCCTTTATGGCTGGTTATTTTGGTTCCGCCTTTATGGCTGGTTGGTATTATCATCACAAGTTAATATATTATATTAAGGGAGATATCTAAATAGTATTTAGTAGAAGTTAATTCCTTTTACCTTAGCATTTTATTTTATTTTACTTTTAAAGCTTTTACTTTACGCAATTACTTTTCAGCAATGTTACTTTATGGTTTTTACATTTAAGTTTTTACTAACCCTAGTTATGTGTCATAACTAAGTTTGTTATATAGGGTTGTGATGAAATCCAATATCACGGGTTTATAAGGGTTAGATTATAATTTGGGTAATATACAGATTTATTTATTGAGTTTTAATCTTAATGCTCTTTAATTAACTGGCCATTAATTAAATTGATTAGGTAAACTTAAAATGAACCAGACATGGGGATTTTAAGTTTAAGACCTTAGACTCAATAGCCCACGATCTTCCTTGAGGATAGATAACCATTTAATAGATTTCCTTACAGGATAGGAATATACCTGTCGGGCGGGGGTAGCCATAATTAGAACTTAAACTTAATGAATTCAGATAATTTGGTTGACATAGACATATGGTTCAATTGGGTTAAACTGGGTATTTGTGTCTGACCATCGACAGAGGCTTACACATAATTTAGCGTTCCAGGTTAATAAATCAATATATTACCCAATTTTAAGATAACCACTTCATCTTTAAAATGATATTGAAAGAAATCACAACCTTAGATCTTTGTGTCTTTTGTTAATTTCCTTAGTATTTTCTTTTATCCTTTTTATTTATTTATTTAGTAAATCTACAATCAACCAAATCAAACAAGCAATCAATTTCCTTCTCCCTTTAATTAGATATTTGTAAATAAATAGATTCAACAATTAATAACAACAGTAGGAATTAAGTCCTCGTGGGATCGATACTTTTTATACTACTTGAACGATACGTACGCTTGCGTTATACGTGTGTGTTTACGCCGGTCAATGTCGAGATGGAAGTATCACTCCAGTCATAGTGGAGATGATGATCACGTAGGATACGGAATTGGTTCTCTTATGTACTACAGTCATCGGGATAATATGACTAGGTCATGATTATCCGATTATAGAGACTAGTTACCAGAGATCCGATATATGCTTCGTACGGGGCAGACACAATTCCAGCCCCAGGCCTAGCTTGTGACATCCGATGGTGGATCGAAATACGCAATACTACGTATACTAAGCCTGATATAGATCACATATTCCTTTAAGGATATTTCTGGAGAATTGGGTAGGCATGGCGCTTTGCTAGAAGCCAACCTTGTCTTGTAAATCGGTACAAACGTAGAACTAGGTACGTACGTGTTCGGATAGTTCGACGAACGAATTTACTGCCAACATATCCGGGGATCTCATGGGTCGCTTCCCGAAGATTCACCGATGACGTATGACTCGCACTTTATTAATCTGGGATTCATTAAAAGATAGAGAAAATTAATCTGGGATTAATTACGGAGATATTTTATCTGGGATAAAATATTATATAAAGAGAGAAAACGATTAATTTGGAATTAATCGATAAAATAATATATTCGATATATTATACGAAATTGGATTTTGACGCAGAATTATAATTAGATATTAATTCGGGCGAACGAGTTAATTTAGAATTAATTTGTTAGCGACGTGAATAGTAATTTTGCTAGGCATAATTATTTAATTACGTCGCAACAGAAAATTCGTTAATTTGGAATTAGCGAACCCGAGCCCGGGAGTGTTTATGAACGCACTCGCATTTCGAATTCAAGTGCGGCCCACAAGTCACATCAAGCGTCAAATCAGTAGTCAATCAATTGATGTGACAACTTGTCACTTGATTGTGTGAATAGTGATGGAAGTTGTTGGAGTTGTTGGATGGCTTAAAGCCTTTGACTTTTGGAAAGCCAAAAAATTTGGTAATTGAATTTTGAATTCAATATTTGTGTATTAGATACACAAATTCATCCAACCACCAACACTTATCACACAACACACATTTCTCTCTTCTCTCTTCTCTCTTCTCTTATTCACTCCCAAGGGGCTGAATTTTCTTCCTCTCTTCCCTGGTTTTGCCGTGAATGGCAAGGAGAAATTAAGGAATTTTTGTGGCAAAAATTCCTAAGTGCTAGCACACATTTGGAGACATACAAATGTGATAGGGAAACCCACTTGTGAGCTTGGAATCACCACCCAAAAGCTTGGAGCTTGGACCGAAAATGGAGAGCCAAAACAGCCCACTGCCGTGAGCCTTGGAGGAGTTTCAAAGGGCTTAAAAAGTTTTTGTTGTCCCTCGCGTCGCAAAAGTCGATCGATGTAAGTATTCTGCAACTTATTCATGTATTCACATGTATGTTTCATTGCTTTAATCGATCCTTGGGACCGTAGAAACCCAATAATGGTATCAGAGCGGTTTAAGCATGAAATTTAAACTTAGGGTTAAAATTGGGTAAAATGTATTTGAGCATGATTTGATGAAATTGGATGTTTGAGTATGCTTAAATATTGATAACATGGTGTTATGCATTGTCAATTTGATGAATTTTGAATTGGACAAATTTTCCCCAAAATGGTTTGCTTGGCCGAATCTTGGATGAACCCTAATGTCTTGGTATTTTTTATTTTTGATTCATTGGATGACTTGAAATCAATTGGGAATTGTTGATTTGAAAATTAATTGGATTGAATTTGAAATTGAACAAAAATTCCCCTTATTGCCGAGACAATATGAGCATGTAAATGGGTTTGATTTTTGATTAAAATGTGTTGGACATATTTTGATCATAAAAGCATAATTAATTAGGCTAATTGATGTTTTGGAAATGTTAATTTAGTTGATTAATTATGACATTACACTTTGAGTAATTAAATTATGAAATTGGAAATTTGGGATTTAATTATGTTGAGCCAAATTTGGAATTGGGCTTGTAAAGTTGTAAATGGGCTAATTGGGCTTGGTTGTACCAAGATGGGTTTAGGCTCAATTGGTTGGATCCAATTGGGCCCAAAAACCGTTTCCATAAAGTCCAATTATGACTTAATGGACCTTTAACTTTAATTGGGCCCAATGGGCCTAAATTGGTTTCTAGGCATATAAGGGTGATTCCTTTAAATGGGCTTTGGTTATTAGGTTTGACCCAAGTTGACCAAAGGTCCATGCCTTAAGAAATTAATTAAAAGCCCATTGGACTTTAAATTAAATTAACATTGGATGTTAATCGGGCTTTGATACCCGTAACGATTAGATTTGGAATCTAAGTCGTAAAGGTTCGTTAATAAAGTGTAATATTTAATTTGGAATTAAATAGTGAATTAGTATTAAATACATATTAAATTGGATTTAATGTTGTAGTTTAATTTAATTCAAGAATTCATACTTTGAGTACTTATTGGCAAAACAAGTTGGACTCGCGCAAAATCAAATCATTGTTTGAACATTGGATGGTCATTAATTATCAGATTAATTAATTGGATTAGATTGATTGATAACATGCTTGTGTGAATACATGGTTGCGATGCATGAATAATGTATATCGGATGGATATTAGATAGGTGGGGCAATTTTGGAAATTGTTGTAATAAATTTAGAATTTATTAATTGGACCTGCGTGTCCAGCCTATTACCTCCTTACTCTATGTATTTCTCTTCTCACATATTCCCCTCAATGTAAATGAGGTTTCTTTTGAAGTGTTATGTAACGGGTAGAAGTAATACTTGTGCTAGCGGGAGAGAGGAAATTGAGAGATTTGTTCTAGGAACAATGTGTTGAGTATCCATCCACATATCATTATTATATTTATTTATATGCGCCTTATTATGTGTTTAGAATGCATGTTTAAGGGTGTATGATGATGAGACCTTAACAAAGATAATAAATTGGTTGTCAATTTGCAAGCGAAAAACCCTCACAAAATATTAAGCGTTTTTCCTTCCATTAAGTGATTCTTACTCAAGATCCAAGACTGGCATTGGTTTGTTGGCCAAATTCAAAACCTTTGTCCGTCGAGGATGTGTTTGAATCATGAAGGCTTTGTTCCATATTGGTGTCATATCCAAGTTGTGATTTTTTGGCCAAAGTCAAGATCATTATTGTCCATCGACATTGATTACGAAGCTTTCCATGGTCAATGGGTTCCGCTTAACTGGGATCACTAAGTTTGTTATGCCAAAGCTAAAGCTTAGTTGATTCAGAGGAAAAAGGTTAGGCAATATATTGGATATATTGGCATATATAGGATATATGTTTCGGACTTGGATGTCCACGTACTCGATCTAGGAATTGGATGGGATCCAATTGATCTTAGAGATCTACCTAGTTAATTATCATACAATTTGTTGGCCAAAGTCAAGATTGTGTGTTATTTAACGGGATCCTAGACCACTAGGAAACAAGGTTTCCCGAGTACTCAACAGAGGGTTAGAGGCTCGCCGAAAAATAGTGGGAGGCAAATATTAAATTTGCAATATTCGTTTAGTAACTTTCCATACGCGCTCATTTCAAATATTTCGTCAATAAATTATTTATTGATGGACTACTATTTAATTGTTGTTTTTAATAACAGTTGGACTGTATTCAAACTATTTCATTTATAGTTGATTATATAATTGGATTATAGTAATCAATATTTGAATTAACAAATTAAATTATAGTTGATTATATAGTTAGACTATAGTAATCATTATAATAAATAGTACCTAAATCGTTGATTAAATAGTTGGACTATTAGAATCAAGATAAATTGGAAGATTAGTGTTTAAAACATAATCATGGGTGTAAAATGTTTTAAACGGCTTTAATTTTCAAATTGGGAATAAAATTTCAGGATGGTCCTCGAAACTAATAAGTTACTTTATTTGATAAAATAACATATTAGGCCTAAGCCCGGAGTTAAGAAAAAAGTAGAACATAATCTTTGGAAGATTTTTGTGATGATAACTTTAGTGCTTAATCCATTAAGCTTGCCAAATAGACTCCTTAATTTCTTAATCAGAACTAAGGATTAGATCTTTAAAGTATGATAATGAAATTGAAGGATATTCAAAGATCTTTCCTTAGAATCTTAGAAGTCTAAATTGCAATAGTAAACTCTTGGAGAGTTAATGGCTATTCTCAAGGAGACAAAGCCAAAGTTTGCAATAAGGCAAGAAGCGCAAGGCGCACATCTTACTTCGACATTCCAGAATGCCAAGGCTTGGCCAAAGGCTTCTGGGGTGTGGAAAAGGGCAAAGGGAAAATCATTATAATCTTCTGGGAAGACAAAAGACATATCCCAAAATGTCTGCCTAAATTGTGGCAAACGGGATCGCGGAAGCGTGACTACCGTTTGGACAAAGCAGGCATGAAGGAATTGAAGACGGGCAAGGCTCCGACTTCAAATAAGTTTGTTATAAACATGTTCGCAACTAGTATTAAAATTGGATTTTAGATATTGGATATGGTACATAAAAATGTACTGGTGTGCAGAATCTGCTGAGAGCAGGATACTGACTTCGGTTGAGATTAATCTATTAATCGGAAATGGGACGACAGTCGCTGTTTTAACCGTAGAAACCAAAATTTAGGAACTACCTTCGGGTGTGTACTTAATTTAGGAAACTGTTAAATGTAACTAGTTTGACTAGAAATTATCTCTATATCAGAGTTTAACCCGTTGCGGGTATACCTTTATATTCTAGAACACTAAAGTGTTTTATTTTATAAAGATGATATTGAGATAAACACATTAGATGTGAATAACAATATTTATATTTTGAATATAAATAAATCTCAAACATATAACATGACAAACAAATAGCTCAAACTGAATTAATCAGTTGAAACTTATAAATGGCATTGTTGTCTGGGACACAATTAACAAGACTCGTATATCCACACTTTCGAAGAGTGGGTACTAGGACAAATTTGATTCCATTCAAATAATGTCTACGAATCTAGTTTATTGGGCAAAGTGCCTAAAACACCTTTACTTGGTAAAAGTGCAAATGCCACCGATCTGTTAGCCCTCGTTCATAGTGACGTATGTGGGCCCATATCTAGCTAGGCTAGAGGTGGATCTGAATATTTCGTGACCTTTACGGATGTGGCATCGCGTTATGGTTATGTGTTTCTTTTGAAACACAAATCTGAAACTTTTAGAGTTTCGACACGAAGTAAGCAAACAGATCAGCTAAAGTATTAAATCATCATGGTTAGATCAAGATGAAAATACTTAAGCAATAAGTTTCTCAATACTTGAAAGAGTACAATATTCTTTCAATGAGGACTCCTACCGGAACACGTCAATTTGACGGTGTGTCCGAACGGATAAACCGAATTTTGTTAGACATGATAAGGTTAATCATGAGTCGCTCTGAGCTACCATTTCCTTCAACGGATACGCATAAACAGTGTAAAACTTATTTTGATTAAGGTTCCATAAAAATCTGTTTGATAGACTTCATATTAGATATGAACAGGAAAGAAACCGGGTTTCTCATTCCTGAATATTTGGGTTTGCTAGGCATATGTTTGGATGATACCAAACTAAAACCCAAATCGGATAAGTGCCTAAGTTGTGGTTATCCTAGGGAAACCAAAGTATAGTACTTATACAACTCACATGAGAACAATTTAATTTTTGCTCACCATGCGTTTTTCCTAAGAGGAATACCTATATGCAATGGAAAGTGAGAGGAAAGTAAAACTCGATGAAAATCGAAGTAATACTATTCCAGGAATTGATTCCTTAATGGAACACAAATAGTTCATCAAGGATGAAACTATGCCAATAATCTTCGAATACACAAGAACCGCGTAGATCGGAGAGAGTCAGAAAACAACCTGGGGTATGGGTTTCTGATCTCACCTCATAAAGATGTCAATCTTATTGAGAAATACGAACTGACTACGTATGAGGTAGTGATACAAGGTATCGACTCCCTATTATGGCAAAGTGCCATGATGTCCGAAATGGATTCCATGTATATCAACTAAGTTTGGATACTAGTTGATGTACCGCAAGGCATTGTGCCTATTGGTACTATATAAGTCTTCAAGGAAGACAAACATGGAAGGAAACATACCAACGTACTAAGCTAGGCTTGTAGCAAAAAGGTATCGTTATCAACATTGTTTCGATTATGACGAAACCTTTTACCTGTTGCCACGGAAAATCCATTTGGACAATGCTTGCTGATGCTGCATATTTCATTTATGAAATATAATAGCTGAATGCCAAAACCGATTTCCTTAACGGAAACCTTTTGGAGGATGTTTTTCAACATCCTGACGGTTTTGTCGTACCAAAACTAGCAAACAAGGTTTGCAGGTTATACGATCCATGGATAGATTGAAGCAAGCATATAGTTCTTGGAATTATCATTTTGATGTAATCATAATGGTATATGATTTAATTCAAAACGAAAATGATTCTTATGTATATAAGAGGGTTAGTGGGAGCGCACTGACAGTGAATGTCCTGAATAATGATAATATATCATTTCTTGGAAATGATATTCCCATAAAACAATCGGTGAAAGCTTGGCTTTCATGAAAATTCTTTGTAGAATTCTTGGGAGAAACAACCTTTATTCTAGGAATAAAGATCTACTGGGATAGATTTAAAGTTGTTAATACTCTCCGAGAACTCGTACATTGAAAAATATACGCGACCTGGTGTCTCATACGCTTTGAGCATATGGAGTCACAATCGGGCCAATCCAAGTGATAGTCATTCGATTGAAGTGAAGAACATCCTTTAGTATCTTAGAGGAACTAAGGATGCTATCTTATACTATGGAGAAGGAGAACTTGAAGTGACTGGGTTCACCGTTGCAAGTTTCCTAACCGACAAAAATGACTAAAAGTCACAAAAACGGTACTATACAGTTTGAATAAAGGAATAGTGAGCTGGAAATCTTCCAAGCAAGATACTGTTACCGAATAAACAACAAAAGCGGGTTATTGCTGCAGCTGAGGCAGCAATAGAAGCCTTCTGGATTGATAATAAATCTAATTAGATTAGATATAGTTCTGTTAGCAGCTGAGCTAGGCTACAGCACAAGCTAAAGAATTAATGGTCTTATCAACGATCCAGATATATACTTCGACTATTCATCTGATTCGTTCGGATCATGCATCATGGCTATGTGATGATCGTATAAATCACATCAGATTATAATCATGCACATCCGCTGACGAAAGTCTTTTCTCAACAGAAGTTTGAGCGAACCGTACATAGTTCAGGTGTAAGACACTTGAGTGACTGGCTATAGGCCAAGTGGGAGATTTTTGGACAGTTATGACCCAAAGCATCACTATTTATACAGATCATGGTGTTGTTGTACAAATTAACTATGTGACAAAGGAAATTGCTCTTTTATCATTTGTGATTAGATCACCAAGATGTATAAATGATAGAAGGTCCATATGATTAGTTCCTGGATTGAGATGATATGAGACAGTATCAATCCACGAAGGTTTAATCATTAAATCTCACTAGTTAGAGTATTATCGAGATTGGACATCGATAATGCGGAAAAGACTAGTATTACACTTGTGCGCGTTGTGAGGACATAACGATATAGTTCTCATATATTTTGGTATATGATACTCATGCAAGTGTAGTAGGAGGTTGTGTTTTACCGATGGTACGGAAAATAGTTTCGCTCTGGAAAGAATTCCATTGCTAGTATGACTATGTGTCTATGGAAGTCCGAATCAGGGTAGGTGTATTTGGTCTTAAACTGAGACTTGCACCGCTAATACTTGCGACAATCAATGTACTTTGGTTTTGGTCGTCCACGGCTTTAACAGGTTCCGTGTATGCCTCTTCTGGGTATATTGAGAATTGTAGTGTATTGGGTGTGATGTCGAGATGGAAGTATCACTCCAGTCATAGTGGAGATGATGATCACATAGGATACGGAACTGGTTCTCTTATGTACTACAGTCATCGGGAAAATATGACTAGGTCATGATTATCCGATTATAGAGACTAGTTACCAGAGATCCGATATTTGCTTCGTACGGGGCAGACACAATTCTAGCCCCAGGCCTAGCATGTGACATCCGATACTGGATCGAAATACGCAATACTACGTATACTACACCTCATATAGATCACATATTCCTGTAAGGATATTTCTGGAGAATTGGGTAGGCATGGCGCTTTGGTAGAAGCCAACCTTGTCTTGTAAATCGGTACAAACGTAGTAATAGGTACGTACGTGTTCGGATAGTCCGACGACCGAATTTACTACCAACATATCCGGGGATCTCATGGGTCGCTTCCCGAAGATTCACCGATGACGTATTACTCGCACTTTATTAATCCGAGATTAATTAAATGAGAGAGAAAATTAATCTGGGATTAATTACGGAGATATTTTATCTGTTATAAAATATTATATAAAGAGAGAAAACGATTAATTTGGAATTAATCGATAAAATAATATATTCGATATATTATACGAAATTAGATTTCGACACGGAATTAAAATTAGATTTTAATTCGGGCGAACGAGTTAATCTAGAATTAATTCGTTAGCGACGTGAATAGTAATTTTGCTAGGCATAATTATTTAATTACGTCGCAACGAAAAATTCGTTAATTTGGAATTAGCGAACCTGAGCCCGGGAGTGTTTGTGAGCGCACTCACATTTCGAATTCCAGTGCGGCCCGCAAGTCACATCAAGCGTCAAATCGCTAGTCAATCAATTGATGTGACAACTTTTCACTTGATTGTGTAAATAGTGATGGAAATTGTTGGAGTGGTATGATGAATTTGTGTATCTAATACACAAAGATTGAATTCAAAATTCAATTACCAAATTTTTTGGCTTTCCAAAAGTCAAAGGCTTTAAGCCATCCAACTATTATATCACTATTTTCCACTCATTTAACCTAATATTTTGTATAGTTTCCCGAATTTTGTGAACATTTTGATGTTTTTTGTGTTGTTTTGCAGATAAATAAAGTTTGGGAAGCATTGGAAGCAATTCAGGGCCAAAACAGAGAAAAAATGGATAAAAGGCAGAATGGTAATTTCGGGCATCGCGACGCGCAAGCCCTTCTACATCGCGACCGCTAACATGCGCCGAGTTCTGCTAAAATATGCCAGGATACGTGTCAAAATCTGTGACGTTTGCTAAAATACGTCGATGTTAAAATGCGTCGGATGTTAACATGCGTCGTGCCACGTGTCATCATCACATGCTACCGACAATACGCATGCCATGTGTCATCATTTAATTAGACAGCATCAACCACGTGACACGTGCTAGCCATATGTCATCTACATGTCTGACACATGTCAGCCACATCAGCCACATGCCTAGTCAGCTTGCCACGTGTCAACACATCATTGGACCGAACTAATCGTGTACCACGTGTCAGAATTCTATTAGGCCGACAGCTATCGTGTTCCACGTCAGCGGTAAATAAAGCAAGCCGTGTTTGACTCGTCAACGCGTCTGTGCGTCTCGATGCGCAGATCTTTGCGTGTCGGGACGCGTGCCAGTCTAGTTTGCCTATAAATAGAGGCCAAATCCATTTCATTTGCTTTGTGTTTACCTTAAGGTTTTTAATAGGCTTAAAGGGTTGCATCTATTCTGTAAATATTTTTATTATTTAAAAACCGCATATATGGCTGGTTTATAGACAAATGATAACACCGTCTTTACGGTCGGTTGGACTTAATTGAAAATCTGACTTAATCAGGATACCGTCTATATAGTCAGTTGGTAATATCACTAATAATTTCTATATTATAAAAAAAGGATATTTCTAAATTAGAAATAGTAAGGGTGGATCTCCTAACCCCATCATTTTATTTTTATTCTAGAGAAATGATAAAACACAATATTTACATGCTTAATAATTGATTTAATTATATAATGGGTAATTCTTTAGTTGTTTATTGAATTTTAAGTTTAATGCTTCTTGTTGATTGATCATCAATAAGATTGATTCAATAGCCCATGATCTTCCTTGAGTATAGATAACCCTTTAATAGATTTCCTTACATGATAGACATATACCTGTCGGTCGGGAGTGGGGTAGCCACTAGTGGAACTTGAACTTAATGAATTCAGGTAACTTGATTAACATAGACATATGATTAATTGGGTTATTGGGTGTTTGCATCTGACCATCGATAGAGGCTTTTGCATATCTTCGTGTTCCAGGTTAGCAAACTAATTTATTACACATATATAAGATAATCAATTCATCATTAGAATAATATTATGTAGATTCAAGGCCCTGAATATTTGTGTCTTTTGTTCCTCAGTATTTTCTTTTATGTTTTTATTTATTTATTTGTTCAACAAATCCACATTCAACCAACCAAAAGTAATCATTCACTTCTCCCTATAATTAGATATCTGTAAATAAATAGTATCAATATTTAATAACAACAATAGGAATTAAGTGTTCGTGGGATCGATATTTTTGTACTACTTGAACGATATGTGCGCTTGCGTTATACGCGTGTGATTACGCCGGTCAAGCATTACATAGTCCAAATGGCATCCCGCGGAAAGCAAAAGTACCATACAAACATGTAAAAATGGTTTTCTCTTAATCTTCTAGGGCGATGGCAATCTGATTGTATCCCAAGTATCAGTCTATAAAACAATAGAACTTATGTCCCGCCAATCTGTCTAGCATCTGGTCAATGAATGGTAACATGAAATGATCTTTCCTTGTTGCTTTTTTTAGCTTCATGTAGTCCATGCATACTCTCCATCCAGTAACTGTTCTTGTTGGAATCAACTCGTTCTTTTCATTTGTGACTACAGTTATTCCTCATTTCTTTGGCACACATTGCATAGGACTCACCCATGTGTTGTCAGAGATGGGGTAGATGATGCCAACATCCAACAATTTGATAATTTCTTACTTCACGACCTCATTTATGATTGGATTTAGTCTCCGTTGATGCTCCACTATGGCTTTGTACTCTTCGTTCATCAGAATTTTATGCATGCAAAATGATGGACTAATGCCTTGAATGTCAGGTATAGTCCAGCTAATGGCTTTATTGTGTTCTCGTAACACTCTCAACAACTTATCTTTCTGCTCCAATGTTAGCGATGAAGAAATAATCACAGGTAAATCAGAAGAGTTTCCTAAAAATACATGCCTAAGATGGCTCAGAAATAGCTAAAGTTCCAGCTGCGGTAGTTCTTCAATCGAGGTCTTGATTCGCTCATTTTTTGGTAATTCTAAACTGTTCACCCGTGGTGTCGATTTGAAGTGAAATAGTCTGTCAAAATAGTTGATACGCTCCAGAAATCATCATCTTGTTGGACAATTATGACCCATAGCATCACTATTTGTAAAAGACATGGTGTTATTTGTACAAATTAACTATGTGACAAAGGAAATTGCTCTTTTATCATTTTGTAATTGGATTACTTGGATATATAAATGATAAAAGTCGAAATGATCAGTTCCAGATTAATAAGATGTGAGACAGTATTAATCCATGAAAGATTTGATTATTAAATATCCATAGTCGTAATAATATCGAGACTGGACATCGATAATGCGGAATAAGCTAGTATTACACTTGTGTGCTTTATGGAAGCTTAACGACATAGTTCTCATATATTTAAGTATTAGATACTTATGCAAGTGTGATAGGAGGTTCTGTTTGCCGTTGGAACAGGAACAGCTTCGCTCTGGATTCACCCATCAGAATCCTATTGGTTGTATGACTATGTGTCTATGGGAATCCGAATCAGGGTAGGTGTATATGGTCTTAACCCGAGACTTTCATCGCTAATACTTGAGATAATCAGTATACTTTGGTTTTGGTCGTCCGAGGCTTTAACAGGTTCTGTGTACGCCTCTTCTGGCAATACTGAGAATTATAGTGTGTTGGGTGTAATGTCAAGATGGAAGTATCACATCAGTCATATGGAGATGATGATCACGTAGGATACATAACTGGTACTCTTAAATGTTGCAGCTATTGGGATAGTATGACTAGGTCATGAATATCCGATTACATAGACTAGTTGCTAGTGATTCGATATGTGCTTCGTATGGGGCAGAAATAATTCCAGCCCTAGGCCTAGCATGTGACATCCGATACTGGATCGTAATATGCAATACTTAGTATACTACAATTGATAAAGATTATATTTCCTTGTTGAATATTTTTGGAGAAATGGGTAGGCACGGTTCTTTGCTAGAAGTCATCCATGGCTTATAAATTGGTAAGAATGTGGTACTGGGTACGCACGTGTTCGGGTAGTCTGACAACCGGATTTACTGACAACATATCCAGTGATCTCTTGGGTCCCTTCCCAAAGATTCACCGATGACATTTGACTCGAACAGAATTAATCTAGGATTAATTATGCAACATTGAAATATAGCAGGACCATTGATTAGTGGTAATTATATCACTATTTTCCACTCATTTAACCTATTATTTTGTATAGTTTCACGAGTTTTATGAACCTTTTGATGTGTTTTGTGTTGTTTTGCAGATAAATAATGTTTGGGAAACATTGGAAGCAATTCAGGGCCAAAACAGAGAAAAAATGGATAAAAGGTAGAATGGTAATTTCGGGCATCGCGATGCGCAAACCTTCTGCGTCGCGACCGCTAACGTACGCCGAGTTCTGCTAAAATGCGCCAGAACATATGTCAAATCTGTGAAGTTTGCTAAAATATGTCGATGTTAAAATACGTCGATGTTAAAATACGTCGGATGTTAACATGCGCCGTGCCACGTGTCATCATCACATGCTACCGACAATATGTGTGCCATGTGTCATCATCTAATTAGACCGCATCAACTGTGTGACACGTGTTAGCCATGTGTCATCTACATGTCTGACACATGTCAGCCACATGCCTAGTCATCTTGCCACGTATCAACACATCATTGGACCAAACTAATCGCGTGCCACGTGTCAGAATTCTATTAGGCCGACAGCTACCGTGTGCCACGTCAGCTGTAAACAAAGCAAGTCGTGTTTGACTCGTCAACGCGTCTGCGCATCTCGATGCACCAACCTTTACATGTCGCGACGCGTACCAGTCCAGTTTGCCTATAAATAGAGGCCAAATCCATTTCATTTGCTTTGTGTTTACCTTAAGGTTTTTAATAGGCTTAAAGGCTTGCATATATTTTTTAAATATTTTTATTATTTAAAAAACCGCATATATGGCTGGTTTATGGACAAATGATAACACCGCCTTTAAGGTCGGTTGGACTTAATTGAAAATCTAACTTAATCAGGATACTGCCTATATGGTCAGTTGGTAATATCACTAATAATTTCTATATTATAATAAAGGATATTTCTAAATTAGAAATAGTAAGGGTGGATCCCCTAACCCCAGCATTTTATTTTTATTCTAGGGAAGTGATAAAACACAATATTCACATGCTTAATAATTGATTTAATTATATAATGGGTAATTCTTCAGTTGTTTACTGAATTTTAAGCTTAATGCTTCTTTTTGATTGATCATCAATAAGATTGATGTGGAAAACTTAAAATGAACTTGACAAATGGATTTTAGATTTCCCTTTAATAGATTTCCTTACATAATAGACATATAACTGTCGGTCGGGGGGGGGGGGGTAGCCACTAGTGGAACTTGAACTTAATGAATTCAGGTAACTATATTAACATAGACATATGATTAATTGGGTTATTTGGGTGTTTGCATCTGACCATCGATAAAGGATTTTGCATATCTTCGTGTTCCAGGTTAGCAAACTGATTTATTACACATATATAAGATAATCAATTCATCATTAGAATAATATTATGTAGATTCATGGCCCTAAATATTTGTGTCTTTTGTTATTTTCCTTAGTATTTTCTTTTGTGTTTTTATATATTTATTTGTTCAACAAATCCACATTCAACCAACCACAAGTAATCATTCACTTCTCCCTATAATTAAATACCTGTAAATAAATAGTATCAATAATTAATAACAACAATAGGAATTAAGTGTTCGTGGGATCGATATTTTTGTACTACTTGAACGATACGTGCGCTTGCGTTATACGCGTGTGATTACGCCGGTCAAGCATTACATAGTCCAAATGGCATCTCGCGGAAAGCAAAAGTACCATACAAACATGTAAAAATGGTTTTCTCTTAATCTTCTAGGGCGATGGCAATCTGATTGTATCCCAAGTATCAGTCTATAAAACAATAGAACTTATGTCCCGCCAATCTGTCTAGCATCTGATCAATGAATGGTAACATGAAATGATATTTCCTTGTTGCTTTTTTTAGCTTCATGTAGTCCATGCATACTCTCCATCCAGTAACTGTTCTTGTTGGAATCAACTCGTTCTTTTCATTTGTGACTACAGTTATTCCTCTTTCTTTGGCACACATTGCATAGGACTCACCCATGTGTTGTTAGAGATGGGGTAGATGATGCCAACATCCAACCATTAGATAATTTCTTGCTTCACGACCTCATTCATGATTGGATTTAGTCTCCGTTGATGCTCCACTATGGCTTTGTACTTTTCGTTCATTAGAATTTTATGCATGCAAAATGATGGACTAATGCCTTGAATGTCAGCTATAGTCAAGCTAATGGCTTTATTGTGTTCTCGTAACACTCTCAACAACTTATCTTCCTGCTCCAATGTTAGAGATGAAGAAATAATCACAGGTAAATCAAAAGAGTTTCCTAAAAATGCTTACATGAGATGGCTCAGAAGTAGCTTTAGTTCCAATTGCGGTAGTTCTTCAATCGAGGGCTTGATTCGCTCATTTTTTGGTAATTCTAAACTGTTCACCTGTGGTGTCGATTTGAAGTGAAATAGTCTGTCAAAATAGTTGATACATTCCATAAATCATCATCTTGTTGGACAATTATGACCCATAGCATCACTATTTGTAAAAGACATGGTGTTCTTTGTACAAATTAACTATGTGACAAAAGAAATTGCTATTTTATAATTTTGTAATTGGATTACTTGGATATATAAATGATAAAAGTCCATATGATCAGTTCCGGATTAATAAGATATGAGACAGTATTAATCCATGAAAGATTTGATTATTAAATATCCATAGTCGTAATATTATCGAGACTAGACATCGATAATGCGGAATAGGCTAGTATTGCACTTGTGTGCGTTATGGAAGCTTAACGACATAGTTCTCATATATTTAAGTATTGGATATTTAGCCAAGTGTGATAGGAGGTTCTGTTAGCCGTTTGAACGGGAACAGCTTCGCTCTGGATAGACCCTTCGGAATCATATTGATTGTATGACTATATGCCTGTGGAAATCCGAATCAGGGTAGGTGTATATGGTCTTAACCCGAAACTTTCATCGCTAATACTTGCGATAATCAGTATACTTTGGTTTTGGTCGTCCGGGGCTTTAACAGGTTATGTGTACGCCTCTTCTGGCTATACTGAGAATTGTAGTGTGTTGGGTGTAATGTCAAGATGGAAGTATCACATCAGTCATATGGAGATGATGATCACGTAGGATACATAACTGGTACTCTTAAATGTTGCACCTATTGGGATAGTATGACTAGGTCATGATTATCCGATTACAGAGACTAGTTGCTAGTGATCCGATATGTGCTCCGTATGGGGCAGACACAATTCCAGCCCTAGGCCTAGCATGTGACATCCGATATTGGATCGTAATATGCAATACTTACTATACTACGCTTGATAAAGATTATATATTCCTCGTTGAATATTTCTGGAGAATTGGGTAGGCACGGTTCTTTGCTAGAAGTCAACCATGTTTTGTAAATCGGTAAGAATGGGGTACTGGGTACGCACGTGTTCGGATAGTCTGACAACCAGATTTACTACCAACATATCCAGGGATCTCTTGGGTCACTTCCCAAAGATTCACCGATGACATTTGACTCGAACAGAATTAATCTAGTATTAATTATGAGAGAGAAAATTAATCTAGGATTAATTACGGTAATAATTTATCTAGGATAAAATTCGAATAGAAGAGAGAACGTAATTAATTTAGAATTATTCGATTAAATAATATATTGGATATATTAATTGAGATCGTATTTCAAAGCGGAATTAAAATTAGATTTTAATTCGGGCGAACGAATTAATTTGGAATTAATTCGTAAGCGACTTTCGTAATAATTTTACGAGGTATTATTATTTAATTAAATTAGATTTAATTACGTCACTATGGAAAATTCGTTTAATGGGATTAAACGAATCGATCCCGAAGTGTGTTGAGCAAGTCACTTGAATTTTGAATTTAAAGTGGGGCCCACCAACTTACATCACTAGTCACTTTTGGTGATGTAAGTGGTTGAGGGCTTTTAATGCCATTTTCCCTCCAACACTTTTCAGTTTGCTTTTGGTAAAACATATACAACTTTTGAGAGTTTACTTTGTGATTAAGTTTTGGAAACAAATACACACAAAATATAAAACTCTCTCTTCTTCCCCTTGCATTGGCCGAACATTCCTCACCTTGTTTTTGAAATTTTGTTGTAAAATTTCCTCCAAGCTAGCACTTAAAGAGTCAAAGAAGGTGATAGGGAAACTAACCTTTGAGTTGGGAACTGTTTGGTTTCTAAGGTCAAACCAAGATCAATTTAAGCGTAAAACATGTGTGAATACAACAATGTTAAGTTGCGGAATACTCACTTTGATAGGCATTTGCGATGCGAGGAACAAAAAAAATTCTTCAAGTTTTTCCTCCAAGGTGCTCACGGCTTTGACCTCCTTTTTGTGCTCCATGATTTCTTTAAGCTCCAAGCTTTAAGTGTGCATTCCATGCACATGGGTGGGTTTCCCTATCACCTTTGGATGACTCCTAAAGTGTGCTAGCACTTGTGAAAATTTACAACAAATCCTCACTATTGCCTTTTTCCAACTCTCGGATTTGAGAATCAATTTTGAGAGAATTTGGCCCTTGGCCGAATTGGAGAAGAGAATAGAGAGAGAAGAATGTCAAGTGTGTTGGTTGTAATTGATTTCAAAAAAAATTAAATGATATACCAAATTCAAACAATGGTACATGGCATTTAAGCCTTCCAACCACCACCATCAATAAAAAGTGACTAGACATCACATCACTCAAAGTGACAAGTCATCTATCAATTGAATGAATAATGATGTAACACTTGATGTGACTTGTGGGCCGCACTTGAATTCGAAATGCGAGTGGGCCCGCAAACACTCCCGGGCTCGGGTTCGCTAATTCCGAATTAATAAATTTTCCATTGCGACGTAATTAAATCAAATTTAATTAAATAATTATGCCTAGCAAAATTACTATTCACGTCGCTAACGAATTAATTCTAAATTAACTCGTTTGCCCGAATTAAAATCTAATTTTAATTTCGCGTCGAAATCTAATTTCGTATAATATGTCGAATATATTATTTTATCGATTAATTCCAAATTAATCGTTCTCTCTCTTTAAATAATATTTTATCCCAGATAAAATATCTCCGTAATTAATCCCAGATTAATTTTTTCTCTCTAATAATTAATCCTAGATTAATCATTTGTGAGTCATACGTCATCTGTGAATCTTCGGAAACCAACCCATGAGATCCCCGGATATGTTGGCAGTAAATCCGGTCGTCGGACTATCTGAACACGTACGTACCTAGTACTACGTTTTTACCGATTTACAAGACATGGTTGGCTTCTAGGAAAGCACCGTGCCTACCCAATTCTCTAGAAATATTCTTAAAGGAATTTATAATCTTTATTAGGCGTAGTATACGTAGTATTGCGTATTACCATCCAGCATCAAATGTCACGTGCTAGGCCTGTGATTGGAATTGTGTCTGCCCCGTATAAAGTACATATCGGATCTCTGGTAATTAGTCTCTATAATCGGATAATCATGACCTATTCATATTATCCTGAGGACTGCAGTACATAGGAGCACCAGTTCCGTATCCTACGTGATCATCATCTCCACTATGACTGGAGTGATACTTCCGTCTTGACATCACACCCAATACACTACGATTCTCAATATACCCAGCAAAGGCGTACACAGAACCTGTTAAAGCCCTGGACGATCAAAACCAAAGTATATTGAATGTCGCAAGTATTAGCGGTGCAAGTCTCAGTTTAAGACCAAATACACCTACCCTAATTCGGACTTCCATAGACACATTGTCATACTACCAATGGAATTCCGAGTGGTCTATCTAGAGAGAAGCTATTTCCATACCATCGGTAAACACAACCTCCTATTACACTTGCATAAGTATCATATACCCAAATATATGAGAACTATGTCGTTATGCTCCCACAACGCGCACAAGTGTAATACTAGTCTATTCCGCATTATCGATGTCCAATCTCGATAATACTATAACTAGGGATATTTAATGATTAAACCTTCGTGGATTGATACTGTCTCATATCATCTCAATCCGGAACTAATCATTAGGATCTTTTATCATTTATATATCTTGGTAATCTAATTACAAATGATAAAAGAGCAATTTCCTTTGTCACATAGTTAATTTGTACAACAACACCATGATCTGTACAAATAGTGATGCTATGGGTCATAATTGTCCAACAATCTCCCACTTGGCCTATAGCCAATCACTCAAGTGTCCTACACCCAAACTATGTACGGTTCGCTCAAACTTCTGCTGAGAAAAGGCTTTCCTCAGCGAATTTACAGTGTTATCATCTGATGCGATTTATTCGATCATCACATCGCCACGATGTATGATCCGAACGAATCAGATGAATATTTGAAGTGTATATATGGATCGTTGATGAGACCATTAATTATTTAGCCTGTGTTGTAGCCTAGCTCAGCTACTAACAGAACTACTCCTAATCTGATTAGGTTTATTATCAATCCAAAAGGCTTCTATTGCTGCCTCAGTTGCAGCAATATTCCGCTTTTGTTGTTTATTCGGCAACGGTATCTTGCTTGGAAGATTTCCAGCTCACTGTTCCGTTATTCAAACTGTATAGTACCTTTGTTATGACTTATAGTCGTTTTTGTCGGGTAAAAAACTTGCAACGGTGAACCCAGTCACTTCAAGTTTTCCTTCTCTATAGTATAAGAAAGCATCCTTAGTTCATCTAAGATACTAAAGGATGTTCTTAACATCAATCCAGTGACTATCACATGGATTGGCCTGATTGTGACTTCATATGCTCAAAGCATATGAGACACCAGGTCGCGTACATTTTTCAACGTACGAGTTCTTGGAGAGTGCCAACAACTTTTAGATCTATCCCAGTAGATCCTTATTCCTAGAATAAAGGTTGTCTCTCCAAAGAATTCTACGGAGAATTTTTCATGAAAGCCAAGCTTTCACCGATTGTTTTATGGGAATTATCATTTCCAAGAAATGACATGTCATCATTATATAGGACATTCATTGTCAGTATGCTCCCACTAACCTCCTTATATACACAAGAATCATTTTCATTTTGAATTAAATCATATACCATTATGATTACATCAAAACGATAGTTCCAAGAACGCAATGCTTGCTTCAATCCATAAATGGATCGAATTAACTTACAAACCTTGTTTGCTTGTTTTGGTATGACAAAACAGTCAGGATGTTGTAAACATCCTCCAAAAGGTTTCCTTTTAAGGAAAGAGATTTTGACGTTCAGCTGCCATATTTCATAAATGAAACATGCAGCATCAGCAAGCATTATCCAAATTGATTTAACCATGGCAACAAGTAAAAGGTTTCGTCGTAATCGACACAATGTTGATAACAATACCTTTTCGCTACAAGCCTAGCTTAGTACGGTCGTATGTTGCCATCCATGTATGTCTTCATTGAAGACTTATATAGTACCAATAGGCACAATGACTTCTGGTACAACAACCAGTTCCAAACTTGGTTGATATACATGGAATCCATTTAGGACATCATGGCACTTTGCCATAATATGGAGTCGATACCTTGTATCACTTCCTCATACATAGTCAGTTCGTGTTCCTCAATAAGATTGACATCTTTACGAGGTGAGATCAGAAACCCATACCTCCCATGTTGTTTTCTGACTCTCTCCGACTATCACAGTTCTTGTGTATTTGAAGATTATTGGTATAGTTTCATCCCTGATGAACTGTTTGTGTTTCTTTAAGGAATCGGTGTCTGAAATAGTATTACTTCGATTTTAATCGAGTTTTACTTTCCTCCCACTTACCACTGCATATAGGTATTCCTTTTAGGAAAACCGCATGGTGAGCAACAATTACATTGTTCTCTTGTGAGTTGTATAAGTACTATACTATGTTTACCCTAGGATAACCCACAACTTAGGCACTTATCTGATTTGGGTTCTAGTTTGGAATCATCCAAACATATGCCTAACATACCCAAATCTACAGGAATGAGAAAACCCGGTTTCTTTCATGTTCATATCTAATATGAAGTCTGTCTAACAGATTTTTATGGAACCTTATTCAAAATAAGTTTTTCACTGATTAATATGTATCCTTTAAAGGAAATGGTAGCTCAGAGCGACTCATGATTAACCTTATCATGTCCAACAAAATTTGGTTTCTCTTTTCGGACACACCGTCAAATTGACGTGTTCTGGGAGGAGTTTTCATTGAAATAATACTATACTCTTTAAAGTATTTGAGAAACTTATTGCTTAAGTATTTTCCATCATGGTCTAACCTTGACGGTTTTAATACTTTAGCCGATCTGTCTGTCAACTTCGTGTCGAAACTCTTTGAATTCATCAAAAGTTTCTGATCTGTGTTTCACAAGAAACACATAACCATAACGCGATGCCACATCTGTAAAGGTTTCGAAGTATTCATATCCACCTCTAGCCTAGCTAGACATGGGCCCACTTACGTCACTATGAACAAGGGCTAACAGATCGGTGGCATTTGCACTTTTACCAAGTAAAAGGTATTTCAGGCACTTTGCCTAATAAACTAGATTCGTAGACATTATTTGAATAGAATCAAATCCTTCCTAGTATCCACTCTTCAAAAGTGTGGATATACGAGTCTTGTTTAATGTGTCCCAGACAACAATGCCACTTTTAAATTTCAACTGATTAAATTAGTTTGAGCTATTTGTTTTTCCTGTTATACGTTTGAGATTTATTTATATTCAAAATATAAATACTATTATTCACATCTAATGTGTTTATCTCAATATCATCTTTATAAAATAAAACACTTTAGTGTTATAGAATATAAAGGTATACCCGCAATGGGTTAAACCATGATATAGAGATCATGTTTCTAGTCAAACTAGTTACATTGTAACAATTTCCTAATTTAAGTAGACACCTGAAGGGTAGTTCCTAAACTTAGGTTTCTATGGTTAAAACAGCGACTCTCGTCCCGTTTCCAACTCGAAAATAAATCTCAACTGAAGTCAGTATCCTGCTTATCAGCAGATTCTGCACACCAGTACGTATATTTATGTACCACATCCAGTATCTAAAATTCAATTTTAATACTAGTAGTGAACATGTTAATGACAAACATATTTGAAGCCGGAGCCTTGCACCGTATTCAATTCCTTCATGTCTGCCTTGTCCATACGCCAGTCACACTTCCAGTGACCCCGTTTGCCACATTTTAGGCAGACATCTTGGGATATGTCCTTTGTCTTCCAGAAGACTGTGATGATTTTGCCTTTTACCATTTTCCACACCCATAAGCCTTTGGCCAAGCCTTGGCCTTCTGGGATGTTGAAGTAAGATGTGTCTTGCACTTCTTGCCCTATTGCAAACTCTGGCATTGTCTCCCTGAGTATAGCCATTAACTCTCCAAGAGTTTTCTATTGCAATTTGTACTTCTAAGATCTAAGGATAGATCTATGAAGATCCTTCAATTTCAATATCATACTATTAGGATCTAATCCTTAGTTCTGACTAAGAAATTAAGGAGTCTTTGCAGCAAGCATAACAGATTAAGCACTAAAGTTATCATCACATGAATATTCCAAATATCATGTTCTACTATTTGTTCAACTCCGGGCTTAGGCTCGAGATGTTACTCTATCAAATAGAATAACTTCTCATTTCCCAGGACTATCCTGAGATTTTATTCCCAATCTGAAAATTAAAGCCATTTAAAGACATTTTCACCCACGATTATGTTTTAAACACTAATCTTTCAGTTATCTTGATTGCTATAGTCCAACTATCCAATCAACGATTTTAGGTACTATTGATTATAATGATTACTATAGTCTAATTATATAATCAACTATAATTTAATTGGTTTAAATTCAAATATATTGATTACTATAATCCAATTATATAATCAACTATAATTGAAGTAGTTTGAATACATTCCAACTGTTTAATTAAAACAACGATTAAATATTATTCCAACTAATATATTAATTTATTTGACGAAAAATTTGAAATGAGCGCGTATTGGCAAGTAACTAAACGAATATTGCAAATTTAATAATTGCCTCCCACTATTTTACGGCGAGCCTCTAACCCTCTGTGGAGTACTCGGGAAACCTTGTTTCCTAGTGGGCTAGGATCCCGTTAAATAACACACAATCTTGACTTTGGCCAACAAATTGTATAATAATTAACTAGGTAGATCTCTAAGATCAATTGGATCTCATCCAATTCCTAGATCCAGTAGGTGGACATCCAAGTCCGAAACATATATCTTATATATGCCAATATATCCAATATATTCCCAGTTAAGCGGAACCCATTGACCTTGGAAAGCTTCGTAATCGATGTCGATGGACAAGAAGTGATCTTGACTTTGGCCAACAAACCAGTGCCAATATTGGATCTTGAGTAAGAGTCACTCAATGGAAGGAAAACGCTTAATATATATTGAGGGTTTTTCTTGTAATTGGCAACCAATTAATTATCTTTGTTAAGGTCTCATCATCATACACCCTTAAACATGCATTCTAAAAACATAATAAGGCGCGTATAAATAAAATAATAATGATATGCGGATGGATACTAAACACATTGTTCCTAGAACAAATCTCTCCATTTCCTCTCTCCCGCTAGCACAAGTATTACTTCTACCCGATTACATAACACTTCTAAAGAAACCTCATTTACATTGAGGGGAATAGGTGAGAAAAGAAATACAAAGAGTCAAGAGGTAATAGGCTGGACACGCAGGTCCAATTTAATAAATTCTAAATTTATTAAAACAATTTTCAAAATTTCCCTCACCCATCTAATATCCATCCGATATACATTATTCATACATCGCATCATTAATGACCATCCAATGTTCAAACAACGATTTGATTTTGTGCGAGTCAAACTCGTTTTGCGAATAAGTACTCAAAGTACGAATTCTTGAATTATATTAAACTACAATATTAAATCCAATTTAATTTGTATTTAATACTAATTCTATATTTAATTCTAAATTAAATAATTACACTTTTTAATGTGCCTTTACGACTTAGATTCTAAATCTAATCTTTACGGGTCTCGAAGCCCATTTAAAATCCAATGTCAATTTAATTAAAGTACAATGGGCTTTCAATTAATTTCTTAAGGCATGGACTTTTGGTCAATATGGGTCAAACCCAAATACCAAAGCCCATTTAAGGAATCGCCCTTATTTGCCAAAAAACCAATTTAGGCCCATTAGGCCCAATTAAAATTTTAAAGGTCCATTAGTTATATTTTGACTTTATGGAAATGGTTTTGGGCCCAATTGGATCCAACCAATTAGCCTAAACCAAAGTTGGCCCAACCAAGCCCATTAAGCCCAAATACAACTTTTCAAGCCCAATTCCAAAATAAGCCCAAATAATTAAATCACAAATTTCCAAATTTCACAATTAAATTAATCTAAGTGTATAGCCATAATTAATTAACCAAATTAACATTTCCAAAACACCAATTTACTCAATTAATTATGCTTATCATCATCAACTTATATACAACACAATTGAATCAAAAATCAATCATTTTCCATGCTACTAGTCACGGCAATTTGGGGTTTATTGTCCAATTTGGATTTTAATCCAATTAAATCCTAAATCAACAATTCCCAAATGATTTCAACTCATCCAATGATCAAAAACAAAAATCACCATGACTTAGGGCAAGCTAGTGTAGGGGTTTTAGGGGCTAAATCCGGTAATGCAGCGGAAACGGTGGAAAATCAAATTTTCTGATTTCAAAATTTTTTCACGGATTAATTAAATAAATATATTTATTTAATTATCTAATAATCAAATTATGAAATAAAAATTCAATAAATCATATTTAAGTGAATTTACCGAATTGCCCTTACACTTGGTATTTTATTCATTTTAGTCCGAAATTGTTCAAATCAATTTGGATGATTCTAAATAATTTCTAAGATGAACTTAGCATGTTCAAAACATCAAAACACCAAGAGCAACCAAAAATCCCAAAATCTCTCATTTGGCCGATAGCCTCCAAAAGGGGGGGATTTGTGCATTTTGTGATTTCATGCTTCAAAACACATCAAGATGTAATCCAATCAACATGAAACTTTATATTCATCATATACACATCCTTATACACAACATAAATGAAAGGCCCCAAATTTGGACAAGGTCTTAAACCCTAATTTGTCAATTTCTTCAAATTGGACAAATTAGACTAAATTGGTTAAATCAATTACTTCAATCATGTTTCTTCCATCCAATTAAAGTATCAACACAATGAAACAACTTTAGATCAAATCTAGGTCATTTAAGAGTGGGTCAACAACTCTAGATTAGCAACAAAGTTTCCAAAACATTAAAAGAATACTTATAACTACACTAGTCACAAGCTTCCACCATTATACATGCTCAACACTTTCACCAAACTTCCATTCATCAAAAACACAAAGAATAAAGAAAAGAACAACATGATAACATCACAAGAATTAGCCTAGAACATAAGGAACAATTTCCTCTCTAATAGCAAGTTAAGAAAACTTACTAAATCCAAGCCTTTTCCTTTGTTTTTCTTTTCTTCCTCTCTAGCTTCTTTTGTTTTCTTTAATGGAGTTTAGGTTAGAAAGTGTATTAGGTTATTTACCAAATAAAAAAGAAAACAATATATACTTGTTGACCAAAAGGCCTTGGCCGAAAATCAACAAACATATACAACAATTTTAATTTCAATTTCATTTGATATAAATTTGATCAACTTGATATAAATATCTAATAAACACTTTATAGATATTTTAATTAAGTCAAAAAAGGCAACTAAATCATTTAATCCAAATATCCAAATGTTAAGATATTTATATTTTAATTAATTTAATCATTTAACAATTAAATAATTAATTAATAAATTAAATACCAATATATTAAATATATGTATTATATTTACATTAAATATCAAATACATATATTCAATTAGGAAATTAGTCAAATATCTCAATTTGACTATTAATTAATGTGTATTTAAATTAATCAAGTATTAAATGTAAATACACAATAATTAAGCAAATGACTATCGGGTCCCTTTAGCATGTATTTTGCGTTTAACCTTTAAACGACTTTATAAATAATCAATATTATTTATAAATGTTGCTCTAGTGCTCTATGAGTATGTTTCATTATTGAGACTCTCTAGATTCAAGTATATCCGTCACGAAATCCAATTTCGTGTCCATAATTTATCCACCCGTAAATTATGACGATCACAGATAAACTCGATGAATCATACAGGTCGAGGTCATGGCAAATGTATAATTCCTCCGTCACAGGTATCCGGATATAGCCCAGAGATATAGATGTAAACGTCAAATCTCTATGGGGATTATCCAGTCGACTATTCTATTAGCAATCTCTAAAAGAATGTTTAGAACTAGCTTTTAAACTTTACCACGGGCCCATGGTTTTATTTGATTGCTAATCATATGGACTACCTATGCTCTGGTACACAGAATTGACGGATACTATCTTGATACACATAGGACACCTTGAGGATCTATCTACACCCAACGAACATGCGGAGGTCTGATCTAAATAGATCGGTGACGTGTCTGCCATCTAAGTGTAGAAGATATCTCATGTGCCCACAATGGCATCTCAAGTCTAAGAATCACAAGTGCTACTCAACCCGAGAAGATTCTTATTGACGTTGGTGTACCATCCATTAAGAATCTTTGGTGAGTCGTTCAGTGTTTATCCGCTATAAACACCCACACGTCTATACTAGTCTCCAAGACTAATGGTTCATTGAGAAACCATTGGAATCATATATTCCAGTATACGACATGTACCGGTCTCAACAGGTTTACTATACTGACCAAGTAGTGTAAACCTTGACCAGGAACTGTCTGAGAATGACAACGTCATGATACTACTCAATGTCAGTTGCGACGCTTTTGCAACAGTACCATGACTAATCATTCTAAGGTCATTACGTCTTTACCATATTAAGAGATACATTATATTATAGAAACTGCATATATATTATTCATAATAATAATGTTTTACAGAAGTATTTATAAAGAAATACAACCGGGAATTGGCGCTCTGAGCACCAACCCCAACAGCTAGTATATTCGGCCAAGCCAAATATTTTAGGGAAAATTCATCCAATTTAATTTTCATCAAATTGACCATGCATAACACTATGTTATCATCATTCAAGCATATTTAAACAATCAATTTCATCAAAACATGCTCAAATCAATTTTGCCCAATTTTACCCTAATTCCAATTTCATGCTTAAAAAAGGCTATGATACCATTGTTTGGTTTCTAAGGTCAAACCAAGATCAATTTAAGCGTAAAACATGTGTGAATACAACAAAGTTAAGTTGCGGAATGCTCACTTTGATCGGCATTTGCGATGCGAGGAACAACAAAAATTCTTCAAGCTTTTCCTCTAAGGTGCTCACGGCTTTGACCTCCTTTTTGTGCTCTATGATTTCTTCAAGCTCCAAGCTTTAAGTGTGCATTCCATGCCCATGGGTGGGTTTCCGTATCACCATTGGATGACTCCTAAAGTGTGCTAGCACTTGTGAAAATTTGCAACAAATCCTCACTATTGCCTTCTTCCAACTCTCGCCTTTGAGAAGCAATTTTGAGAGAATTTGGCCCTTGGCCGAATTGGAGAAGAGAAAAGAGAGAGAAGAATGTCAAGTGTGTTGGTTGTAATTGATTTCAAAAAAAAATTAAATGATATACCAAATTCAAAAAATGGTACATGACATTTAAGCCTTCTAACCACCACCATCAATAAAAAGTGACTAGACATCACATCACTCAAAGTGACAAGACATCTATCAATTGAATGACTAATGTTGTGACACTTGATGTGACTTGTGGGCCGCACTTGAATTCGAAATGCGAGTGGGCCCGCAAACACTCCCGGGCTCGGGTTCGCTAATTCCGAATTAACGAATTTTCCATTGCGACGTAATTAAATCAAATTTAATTAAATAATTATGCCTAGCAAAATTACTATTAACGTCGCTAACGAATTAATTCTAAATTAACTCGTTTGCCCGAATTTAAATCTAATTTTAATTTCGCGTCGAAATAAAATTTCATATAATATATCAAATATATTATTTTATCGATTACTTCCAAATTAATCGTTCTCTCTCTTTAAATAATATTTTATCCCAGATAAAATATTTCCGTAATTAATCCCAGATTAATTTCTCTCTCTAATAATTAATCCTAGATTAATCATGTACGAGTCATACGTCATCGGTGAATCTTCGGGAAGAGACCCATGAGATCCCCAGATATGTTGGCAATAAATCCGGTCGTCGGACTATCCGAACACGTACGTACCTATTACTACGTTTGTACCGATTTACAAGACAAGGTTGGCTTCTAACAAAGCGCCATGCCTACCCAATTCTCCAGAAATATCCTTACAGGAATATGTGATCTATATGAGGTGTAGTATACGTAGTATTGCGTATTTCGATCCAGTATCGGATGTCACATGCTAGGCCTGGGGCTGGAATTGTGTCTGCCCCGTACGAAGCAAATATCGGATCTCTGGTAACTAGTCTCTATAATCGGATAATCATGACCTAGTCATATTTTCCCGATGACTGTAGTACATAAGAGAACCAGTTCCGTATCCTATGTGATCATCATCTCCACTATGACTGGAGTGATACTTCCATCTCGACATCACACCCAATACACTACAATTCTCAATATACCCAGAAGAGGCGTACACGGAACCTGTTAAAGCCCTGGACGACCAAAACCAAAATACATTGATTGTCGCAAGTATTAGCGGTGCAAGTCTCAGTTTAAGACCAAATACACCTACCCTGATTCGGACTTCCATAGACACATAGTCATACTAGCAATGGAATTCTTTCCAGAGCGAAACTATTTTCCGTACCATCGGTAAAACACAACCTCCTACTACACTTGCATGAGTATCATATACCAAAATATATGAGAACTATATCGTTATGTCCTCACAACGCGCATAAGTGTAATACTAGTCTTTTCCGTATTATCGATGTCCAATCTCGATAATACTCTAACTAGTGAGATTTAATGATTAAACCTTCGTGGATTGATACTGTCTCATGTCATCTCAATTCGGAACTAATCATAAGGACCTTTTATCATTTATATATCTTGGTAATCTAATTACAAATGATATAAGAGCATTTTCCTTTGTCACATAGTTAATTTGTACAACAACTCCATGATCTGTACAAATAGTGATGATATGGTTCATAATTGTCCAACAAGAACAACATAGGAAGCTTGGAGCTTAATCTACATCTCTTGGATTTTTGAAATCTCAACCGATTGAAGTGTGTAATTTCCACAACTTATCTTTGATTTATTCACACACAAATAATCTTAGTAATCTTGTGGCATGTTTAGGAAACTAACAATGGTATCAGAGCCATCCTAAGTTTGAGCTGAATTCTAGGGTTTATGGACTTTAATTTGGGATTTTTTCTTGGAGTTTGAAAATGCCTAAATTGATTGTGTGGTTATGTTTATATAATGTTGAATTGGATTTGTGCATTGATGGATTTGTGAAAAATTGATTAGATCACAAATCCCCAAATCTTTTGACATGGCTAAATATACCATAGTTTGTGCTCATGGTGATTTTTTTGAAAATTAGACAATTGGATGTGTTGATTGGCATGAAATAGGGGTGGCAAAACGAATTAATGAATCGAATTTGTATCGAATCCTAAACGAATCGAATTAAAATGTGATGAATTCATATTCGATTCGTTTATTAAACGAATCCTAATATCAGGATTCGTATTCGATTCGTTTAATAAACGAATCGAATACGAATATTCGTTTATTCGTTTAGTTAATGATATTATTTAATAAAATAATTTACCACACTTGATTTACATTAATTCTTCATAAATATATACATATGAAATATGTAATTAATATATTTACTAAAAATATCTCACCAAATATCGAAAATATTACTTTTTCTATCATAATTAGCTATAATTTCTCGAATATTAATTGAAAATTAACAAGAACTAGTAAATAAAAATAATAAACGAATCCTAAACGAATAAACGAATAAATGAGCTTAAATTCGTATTCGATTCGTTTAATAAACGAATCGAATCGAATTGACCCATTTATTAGACGAATCTATTTTTTCAAACCCGTATTCGCTTTAAAGCGAATCGAATCAAACAAATAAACGAATCCTGACCCAAATTGCATCCACTAGCATGAAATGTATGTTAGATGTTGATTTAATTAGATTGAAATCAAATTGCATGATAATTTCTTTGCCATTGCCGTGAGCCTAAGCATGTTGGAATGAATTGTTTTGCTTCAAATTTCGTTGGACATGAGTTGGATAATTAAAACATGATTAATTAGTTTAATTGATGTTTTGGAGATATTAGTGTAATTAATTGATTATGGAAATTACACTTTAATTAAAATTAATGATATATTTGGAATGTTATATTAATTAAATTAGTCTTTAAATTGGATTGGGCTAATTTTGTTGTATTTTGGGCTTAATGGGCTTGGTTGGGCCAAGCTTGGTTTTGGACAATTGGATTGGATCCAAATTGGGCCCAAAACCATTTCCATGAAGTCCAAATATAACTTTTGGGCCTTTTAATATTTATTTGGGCCTAATGGGCCAAAATTAATTTTATGGAAAATGGTGATTCCTAATTGGGCCTTGACATCTTGGATTGGATCCATATTGGCCAAAGCCCATGCCTTAAAAAGCTCACTGGACTTTAATTAAAATAGTATTGGATACTAATTAGGCCTTTGAGACCCATTTAGATTAGATTTAGAATCCAAGTCTAAAAGGCACATATATCAGTGTAATTATTTAATTTGGAATTAAATATGAATTAGTATTGGATACAAATTAAATTGGATTTAAAATTGTAGTTCGGTATAATTCAAGAATACGTACTTTGAGTATTTATTCTTAAACGAGTTGGACTCGCGCAAATCAAATCGTTGTTTGAACATATTGGATGATCATTAATTTAAATATTAATTAATTAGATTAGATTGATTGAATAACATGCTTTGTGTGAATACATGGATGTATTGTATGAATAATGTATATCAGATGGATATTAGAAGGGTGAGGACAATTTTGGAAATTGTTGTAATAAATTTAGAATTTATTAAATTGGACCTGCGTGTCCAGCCTATTATCTATTTACTCTTTTTATTTCTCTTCTCACCAATTCCCCTCAATGTAAATGAGGTTAATGTATTATGTAATTGGGTAGAAGTAAGAATAGTGCTAGCGGGAGAGAGGAAAATGAGAGATTTTTTCTAGGAAAGTTTGTTATATATCCATCCGCATATCATTATTAATTTATGCGAAAAACTCTCATTATATATTAATCTTTTTCCTTCCATTAAGTGGTTCTTTCTCAAGATCCAAGATTGGCATTGGTTTAGTGGCCAAAGTCAAGATCAATATCCATCGCGGATGTGTTTGAACCACGAAGGCTTTGTTATATATCGCATGTCTTGGGCAGTTGTGACTTGTTGGTCAAAGTCAAGGTCACTTATGTACATCGACGTGGATTACGAATCTTTCCCACTGTCAATGGGTCGCGCTTAACTGGAATCATTAAGCTTGTTGAGCCAAAGCCAAGGCTTAGTTGATTCAAAGGAAAAGGTTAGGAAATATATTGGATATATTTACATATATTGGATATATGTTTCGGACTTGGAGTTCCATCTACCGGATCTAGGAATTAGATGGGATCCAATTGATCTTAGAAATCTACCTAGTTAAGTTTCATACAACTTGTTGGCCAAAGTCAAGGTTGTGTGTTATTTAACGGGATCCTTGCCCACTAGGAAACTAGGTTTCCCGAGTACTTAACAAAGGATTAGAGGCTTGCCGAAAAATAGTGGAAGGCCATTACTAAATTTGTAATTTCCTTTAATACTTGCCAAATATGCGCTTTCAAATTATTTTCGTCATTATATATTTATATTAGTTGAACTAATATTTTATTATTTTCTTTGACAGTTGGACTGTACCCGAAATCGTTGATTGAGTAGTTAGACTATTGCAATCAAGATGGCTGGAAAGATCAACGTTAGGGATATTATCATTGGTGAAAATGTATTTAATGGTGCAAACTTTCCTGACTGAGATATGAACCTCAGGATTGTCCTGGGGCTTGAGAAGTTGCTCTATACGCTAGAGAAACTTCTCGGGCCTATGCCCGGAGTTGAGCAGCCAGTTGAGCTTGAGCTTTGGAAGACTCATAGTGATGACAACTCAACTACTCAATTCGTCATGCTTGCTGCAATGACCCCACAATTTCGTCGTCAAAACAAGGGATTGGATCCCGATGAAATGATGTTGAAACTGAGGGAACTTCACCGATCTAACCTTAGATCGCAGAAGTAAAAATTCCAGAAGAAGCTCTTTCGCTCTCGTATGTCAGAGGGTACATCTGTCGAGCACCATGTGTCGCAGATGATTACTGAAATCGAATAGTTGGGTCATCTGGGAATAACCTTTGAGGCTGAGACTTCCATAGATTTGTTCTTACAGTTTTTTTCTGACAACTGGAGCGGGTTCATCATATTATAGTTCATGATGAACCCGCTCCATAAGGCCAAGGCTTGACCGAATGCTTTTAAGGGTGTGAAAAAAAGGGAAAAGGAAAAATCATCACAGTCTTCTGGGAAGACAAATGACATATCTCAACATGTATGCCTAAACTGTGGCAAACGGGGTCACTGGAAGCGTGACTGCCATATGGACAAGGCAGACATGAAGGAAGTGAAGGCGGCCAAGGCTCCGACTTCAGGTATGTTTGTTATAAACATGTCCACTACTAGTTTTAAAATTCGATTTTGATATTGGATGTGGTACATACATATGTACTGATGTGCGGGATCTGCTGATTAGCAGGACACTGGCTTCAGATGAGATCGACCTGCGAGTCAGAAATGGGATGCGAGTCACTGTTTTGGCTGTGGGAACCTAAGTTCTGGAACTGCTCTTTGGGCATGTACTTAAATTAGGAAACTGTTATAATGTACCTAGTTTGACTAGAAACGTTATCTCTATATCTAGTTTAACTCATTGTGGGTATGCCTTTATGTTCCAGAACACTGGGTGTTTTGTTTATAAATATGATTTTGAGATATACACATTAGATATTAATAACAATATTTATATTTTGAATATAAATGAATCTCAAACATATAATATGAGAAACAAAAGGCTCAAACTGGATAAATCAGATTAGACTTATTTGTGGCATTATTGTCTGGGACACATTAACGAGACTCATATATCCACACTTTTGAAGAGTAGATACTTGGACGGATTTGATCCTAATTCAAATGAAGTCTGTGAATCTTGTATATTAGGCAAATGCCTAAAACTCATTTTAGCGGTAAATGTGTACATGCCACCGAGCTGTTAGCCCTCGTTCATGGTGACATATACGAGCCCATATCTAGCAAAGCTAAAGGTGGATAAAAATACTTTGTAACCTTTACGGATGTTGCATCGCGTTATGGTTATGTGTATCTTATGACACATAAATCGGAAACTTTTGACAAATTCAAAGAGTTTCGACACGAAGTAGAAAAACAGAATGGCAAAAGTATTAAAACATTATAGTTGGAGCGTGGTGGAAAATACTTGAGCAATAAGTTTCTTGATTACTTGAAAGAGTATGATATTTTTTCACAGTGGACTCCTCCCGGAACACCTCAATTGAGTGGTATGTCCGAACGGAGAAACCAAACTTTGTTAGACATGGTAAGGTCAATGATGAGTCGCAATAAGCTACCAATTTCCTTCACGGGATATGCTTTGAACAGTACAATACTTATTTTGGATAAGGTTTCGTTAAAGTCTGTTTGACAGACTCCGTATGAAATATGGACATGAAAGAAACCGGGTTTCTCATTTCGGAAGATTTGGAAATGTTGGGCATGTGTTTGGATGGTGCCAAACTAAAACCCAAATCAGATAAGTGCCTATTTGTATTTGGTTATCCTAGGGAAACCAAAGGATATTATTTCCATAACTCACAAGAGAACAAAGATATTTGTTGCTCTCCATGTGGTTTTCCTAAGACAAATTCCTAAATGCAGTGGTAAGTGAGGGGAAAGTAGAACTCGATGAAAATCAGAGTGATATTATTCCAGTCACTGACTCCTTAACAGAATACGACCAGTTCATCAGTGATGAGACTGTACCATAATCTTCTAATACACAAGAACCGCGTAAGTCGGGGAGAGTCAGAAAACAACCTAAGAGGTATGGGTTTCTGATCTCACCTCATGTAGTTATCAATCTTATTAAGGAAGATGAACCGACTACGTATGAGGAAAAGATACAAGGTATCGACTCCGGTTTATGGCAAGGTGCCATGAAATCCGAAATGGATTCCATATATACCAACCAAGTTTGGACACTGGTTGATGTACAGAAGGCATTGTGCCTATTGGTAACAAATGAGTCTTCATGGTGAAGACAAACATGAAATATGGCAATATACAAACGTACAAAGCTAGGCTTGTAGCGAAAGGGTATCGTCATCAACATGATGTTGATTACGACGAAACCTTTTACCTATTGCCATGATTAAATCCATTCGGATAATGCTTGCTATAACTGCATATTTCGATTATGAAATATGGCAAACGGACATCAAAATCGCTTTCCTTAACGGAAACCTTTTGGAGGATGTTTATAAGCAACATCCTGTCGGTTTTATCGTGCCGAAATATGCAAACAAGGTTTGCAAGTTAAATAGATCCATTTATGGATTGAAGCAAACATTGTGTTCTTGGAACTAACGTTTTGATGAGATCATAATGGTATATGGTTTCATTCAAAACGATAATGATTCTTTTGTATATAAGAAGGTTAGTGGGAGCGTACTGACAATGATTATCCTATACGTTGATGATATATTGCTTCTTAGCAATGACATTCCCATGCAACAATCGGTGAAAGCTTAGCTTTTATTAAAATTCTCCATAAAATACTTGGGAGAGACAACTTTTATTCTAGGAATAAGAATCTACTAGGATAATCTAAAAGTTGTTGGCATTCTCCAATAGCTCGTACTGTGACGAACACGTACGCGACCTGGTGTCTCATATGCTTTGAGCATGTGGAGACACAAATCAGGCCGATCCAGGTGATGGTCACTGGATTGATGTTAATAACATCCTCAAGTATCTTAGACGAACTAAGGATGCTTTCTTAATCCATGGAGAAAGAGAACTTGAGGTGACTAGGTTCACCGTTGCAAGTTTCTGAACTGATAAAGATGACTTTGAGTCGCAATCAGGGTACATATTTTGTTTGAACAACGAAACAGTGAGCTGGAAATCTTCCTAGCAAGATATTGTTGCCGATTCTACAAAAGCGGATTATATTGCTATGGCTGAGGCAACAAAAGAAGTATTTTGGATCTATAAAATTCTTAATTAGATTAGGAGTAATTCTGTTAGCAGCTGAGCTGGGCTACAACACAGGCTAAGGAATTACGGTCTCACCAATGATCCAAATATGTACTTCAAACAGTTTCATCTGATTCGTGAGATCATACATCGTGGCAATGTCAAGATCAAATGATCATTTCAGATGATAACTTTACATATCCGCTGGCGAAAGTGATATCTCAGCATAATCATGAGCGACCCGTACATAGTTCAGGTGTTGGACATTTAAATGATTGGCTATAGGCCAAGTGGGAGATTGTTGGACAATTATGACCCACAGCATCACTATTTGTAAAAGAAATGGTGTTTTTTGTACAAATTAACTATGTGACAAAGGAAATTGCTCTTTTATCATTTTTTATTTGGATTACTGGGATATATAAATGATAAAAGTCCATATGATCAGTTCCGGATTAATAAGATATGAGACAATATTAATCCACGAAAGATTTGATCATTAAATATCCCTAGTGTTGGATAATGTGACCCATAGCGTCACTATTTGTACAGATCACGGTGTTGTTGTACAAATTAACTATGTGACAAGGAAATTGCACTCTCATCATTTGTGATTAGATCACCATAGATGTATAAATGAAGAGAGGTCCATATGATTAGTTCCTGGATTGAGATGATATGAGACAGTATCAGTCCCCGAAGAATTAATCATTAAATATCCCTAGCCGGAGTATTATCGAGACAGGACATCGATAATGCGGAATAGGCTAGTATTGCACTTGTGCGCGTTGTGAGGGCACAACGGCATAGTTCTCATATATTTAAGTATTGGATACTTATACAAGTGTGATAGGAGGTTGTGTTTCACCGATGGTACGGGAAACAGCTTCGCTCTGGATAGACCCCTCGGAATCCCATTGGTATTATGACTATGTGTCTATGGGAGGCCGAAATCAAGGTTTATAGTATTAACCTGAGACTTTCATGGCTAATACTTGCGATAATCGGTAGACTTTAGTCTTGGTGGTACAGGGCTTTAACCGATTCTGCGTACACCGCTTCTGGGTTTATCAGAGAGTCGTTGTGTATTGGGTGTGATGTCGAGACGGAAGTATCACTTCAGTCATAGTGGAGATGATGTCACGCAGGATATGGTATTAGTGCTCTTAAGTGCTGGCCGGCCATCGAGATATTATGACAAGGTCATGTATATCCGATTATAAAGACTAGTTACCAGACATCCGACATGTGCTTCGGACGGGGCAGACACTTATCCAGCCCCAGCCCTAGCACGTGACAATCCGATACAGGGCCGATATACACAATACTACGGTATACTACGCTTGATACAGATCTATATATTCCTGTAAGAATATTTCTGGAGAATTGGGTAGGCATGGCGCTTTGCTAGAAGCCAACCTTGTCTTGTAAATCGGTATAAACGTAGTACGAGGTACTTACGTGTTCGGATAATCCGACGACCGTATTTACTGCCAACATATCCGGAGATCTCATGGGTCGCTTCCTGAAGATTCACCGATGATGTATAACTCGCACTTTAATTAATCTGGGATTAATTAGAAGAGAGAGAAAATTAATCTGGGATTAATTGCGGAGATATTTTATCTGGGATAAAATATTAATTAAAGAGAGAGAACGATTAATTTGGAATTAATCGATAAAATAATATATTTGATATATTATTAGAAATTGGATTTCGTCGCGGAATTAAAATTAGATTTTAATTCGGGCGAACGAATTAATTTAGAATTAATTCGTTAACGACGTGAATAGTGATTTTGCTAGGCGTAATCATTTAATTACGACGCGACGGAAAATTCGTTAATTTGGAATTAGCGAACCCGAGCCCGGGATTATTTGCGAGCGCATTCGCATTTCGAATTCGAGTGCGGCACGCAAGTCAAATCGTGCGTCAAATCGCTAGTCGCATCAATCGTCAAATCACTTGTCATTTTGAGTGATGTGACATGACATGTTGTCACTTTATTAAAGTGACTTGATGTGAATAGTAAATGGTTGTTTGAAAAGCATTAATAGGCTTTTTGCTTTTTTGACTTTTGTACTTGGTAAATGTAAATGCTTTTTGTATTTGATTTTATTTTTGGAAAATAAAATAAATATATAAGTAAAAACCATTTACCTTTTCTCTCTCTCTCAATTCACGTTTTCCCTCTTTTCTTCTCCCTCTCATTCACGGCTTAGAGCCATTTCATCTTCTTCTTCATTTTGGTCACTGCCGAATTGAAAGAGAAGCAAGTGAGAGTGTTTTTGTTGCAAAACAAGAGTGCTAGCACACACATGGGTTATATTATGGTGATAGGGAAACGAATTTGTGAGCTTGGAAAGCTTGAAGCTTGGAGCTTCAATGGAGTCTTCAATGGCCGAACATGGAGGAGACCACCACCACCAAAACCGAGCAGTCCACAGCAAGGAGAAGCCTTGGGCGAGCTTATGGAGGGAGCTTGAAGGCTTCTATTCTTCATTTCATCAAAACCCATCAATGTGAGTATGAATTCCGCACCTCCTTTGATGTGTATTCAACTCGTTTTTATGCATGATTTATGATCTTGGGACTTGATTGAAACTCTACAATGGTATCTTGAGCTATTGGTTGCATAAAACGAATTTAGGGTTCTTGAGCAAAATTTGGGGCTTTTTGATTTAAGCATGATTCTGACAAATTGCTTGTTTAAGAATGTTTGTATATGAATAAATTAGAGTTATTTGTAATCAATTTGAAGAAAAATTGATTGGATTGATTTTCCCCAATTTGCTTATTGTTGGCCAAAACTTTAATTTGGGTAAATTCAATTTGAGCATCAAATGATTAAATTGTTTAGTATAGTATGCTTGAATGAGGTTGAATTGATGTTGTGCATATTCAATTTCATGAAATTTGGTTGGATCCATTTTTCCCCAAATTTTAGGCATGACAAATTTGGGCAAACTTGATTTTGAGCATGTTTAATGAAATTGGATGATTTAGAATACTTGAATGTTGTTTAATTGATGATTGATTAGATCAATTTGATGAAAAAGTGTTTGGAACAATTTTCCCCAATTTGCTTGTGATGGCCGAAAATATGATCCCTAAAATTGTCTTGGATTTTTGATTTTTTGTTCATTGGATGACTTGCAAATCATTAGGAGATGTTGAATTTATGTTTGATTGGGTTCAATTGGATTGAATTTGATTTGGGCATAATTTCCCTCTTTGGCCGAGACATTAAAAGCATGTAATGGGTTTGATTTTTCAATTTGTGTGTTGGACATATAATATTGAATTGAGTATGATTAATTGGACTAATATGGTGTTTTGGAATGTTGATTTAGTTGATTAATCATATAATGCACTTTAGGTAATTAAATTGCGGAATTGGATTCATGAGATTTAATTATTTAGACTTAAATTGGATTTGGGCTTATAATGTTGTATTTGGGCCCATTGGGCTTGATTTTATCAAGTTGGGTTTAGGCCAAATGGATTGGATCCAATTGGGCCCAAAACCTTAACCATAAAGCCCAAATACGACTTAATGAACCTTTAAAGTTTAATTGGGCCTAATGGGCCAAAATTAATTTAAAGGCTTATGGGGTAAATCCCGGATTGGACTTTGGTTGCGGGTTTGACCCGAGTTGACCAAAAGTCCACGCCTTGATGAAATTAATTAAAAGCCCATTGGACTTTAATTAAATTAATATTGGATATTAATCAGGCTTTGAGACCCGTAACGATTAAATTTGGAATTTAAGTCGTAAAGGTTCATTTTATAAAGTGTAATATTTAATTTGGAATTAAATAATGAATTAGAATTAAATGCGTATTTAATTGGATTTAATTATGTAATTTAATTTAATTCGTAGAAATCGTACTTTGAGTACGTGTTCGCAATACGAGTTTGACTCGAACAAAATCAAATCGTTGTTTGAACATTGGATGATCACTAATTATCAAGACTAATTAATTTGATTAGATTGATTGATAACATGCTTGTATGAATACATGGTTGTGATGTTTGAATAATGTATATCGGATGGATATTAGAAGGGTGGGGCAATTTTAGAAATTGTTGTAATAAATTTGATTTATTAATTGGACCTGCGTGTCCAGCCTTATCTCCTATTTCTTTGTATTATCTTCTCACCTATTCCCCTCAATGTAAATGAGGTTTCTTTAGAAGTGTAGTGTAACGGGTAGAAGAAATATTAGTGCTAGCGGGAGAGAGAAAGTGAGAGATTTGATCTAGGATCAATGTGTAAAATATCCATCCGCATATCATTATTATTTTACATTTGCGCTTTATTATGTGTTTAGAATGCATGTTTAAGGGTGTATGATGATGAGACCTTAACAAAGATAATTAAAATTGGTAGCCAATTTGCACACGAAAAGCCCTCATCAAATATCATGCGTCTTTTCCTTCCATTGAGTGATTCTTGCTCAAGATCCTAGATTGGCATGGGTTGTTGGCCAAAGTCAAGCCCTTGTCCGTCGAAGATGTGTTTGAATCACGAGGCTTTGTTCCATATCGGTGTCGTGTCCAAGTTGTGGTTTGTTGGCCAAAGTCAAGACCACTTCTTGTCCATTGACATTGATTACGAAGCTTCCATGTCAATGGGTCCGCGCTTGACTGGGATCACTAGGTTTGTTGTGCCAAAGCCAAGGCCTAGTTGATTCAGAGGAAAAAGGTTAGGCTATACATTCGATGTATAGGCATATATAAGATATATGTTTGGGACTTGGATGTCCACGTACTGGATCTAGGAGTTGGATGAGATCCAATTGATCTTCGAGATCTACCTAGTTAATTATCATACAATTTGTTGGCCAAAGTCAAGATTGTGTGATATTTAACGGGATCCTAGCCCACTAGGAAACACGGTTTCCCGAGTACTCGACAGAGGGTTAGAGGCTCGACGAAAAATAGTGGGAGGCAAGAATTGAATTTGCAATACTCGTTCAATTACTCGCCATACGCGCTCATTTAAATTATTTCGTCATTAGATTAAATGTTAGTTAGACTAATATTTAAATTGTTGTTTTTATAAACAGTTGGACTGTATTATATTTGATTATATATAATTGGATTATATTAATCAATATATTTGAATTAATTAATTTCAGTTTACAGTTGATTTTATAATTGGATTATAGTAATCAATGTAATTGAGGTTAAATAATTTGGATTATATTTGATTATATAGTTGGACTATTATAATCATTATAATATATATAGTACCACTAATCGTTGATTAAATAGTTGGACTATTGTAATCAAGATAAAATTGAAAAGTTGGATATTTAAAATATAATCTGGGATTAAAATATTTTAAATGATTTAATTTTCAAATTGGGAATAAATAATAGGTTACTTTATTTGATAAAATAACTTATTATACCTTAAGCCCAAAATTAAGCAAAATAAGTAGAGCATAAAATCTTTGGAAGATTTTGTGATGATGACTTTAATGCTTAATTTAATATACTTGTCATAAATCTAATTTTAGATTTAGAAGTATTAAAATTGCAATTTATAATTCTTGGAGAATTAATTGACTATTCTAGAGGAGATAAAGTCAAAGTTTGCAATTGGGCATGTAGCACGAGGTGCAAATCGTTTCGATATTCTAAAAACCCAAGGCTTGGCCTAAGGTTTCTGAAATATTGAAAAGGATAATAGACATATCCCAAAGTGACTACCATTTGGATATGGCAGACACGAAGGAATTAAAGAAAGGGCAAGGCTCTTACTTTGAAAATGTTTGTCTTAGTTATGTTCACAGCTAGTATTGAAATTAGATTTTAAATACTTAGTGTGATACATAAAATATATGTATTGATGTTCAGAATCTGCTTTGAGCAGGATACTGACTTCAAGCTGAGATTGCTCTGCGAATCGGAAACGGGACGAAAGTCGCCGTTTCGACCGTAGATACCTAAGTTTAGGAACTACCCTTCGGGTGTGTACTTAAATTAGGAACTGTTATAGTGTAACTAGTTTGACTAGAGACATTATCTCTATATCAGTGTTTAATCCGTTGCGGATAAACCTTTATATTTTAGAACACTAAAGTGTTTTATTATATAAAGATGATACTGAGATAAACACATTAGATGTGAATAACAGAATTTATATTTTGAATATAATTAAAATCTCAAACATATAAAATGACAAATAAATAGCTCAAATTGATTTGATCAATAGAGACTTATTTGTGGCATTGTTGTCTGGGACACAATTATACAAGACTCGTATATCCACACTTTTGAAGAGTGGATACTAGGACTGATTTGACTATTCAAATAAAGTCTACGAATCTAGTTTGTTAGGTAAAGTACCTAAAACACTGTTTACTTGGTAATAGTGTAAGTGCCACCGATCTGTTAGCCCTATTCATGGTGAAGTTAGTGGGCCCATATCTAGCTAGGCTAGATGTGAACTTGAATATTTCGTGACCTTAACAGATGTGGCATCACGTTATGGTTATGTGTTTCTTTTGAAGAACACAAATCAGAAACTTTTAGAGTTTCGACACGAAATAGACAAACAGATCGGCTATAGTATTATACCGTCACGGTACGACCGTAATGGAAAATACTTAAGCAATAAGTTTCTTATATACTTGAAAGGGTATAGTATTCTTTCAAATGAGGACTCCTCTCGGAACACGTCAAAGTGATGGTGTTTCCGAACGGATTAGCCGAATCATGTTAGACATGATAAGGCTAATCATGAGTCGCTCTGAGCTACCATTTCCTTCAACGGATAAGTTTTAACAGTGCAATAACTTATTTAGAATAAGGTTCCATATAAATCTGTTTGACAGACGTCATATAGGATATAAACAGGGAAGAAACGAGGTTTCTCATTCCTGATAATTTGGGTATGCCAGGCATAACGTTTGGATGATACCAAACTAAGGACCCAAATTGGATAAGTGCCAATATAGGTTATCCTAAGGGAAACCATAAGTATAGTACTTATAAATCTCACATGAGAACAATATGATTGTTGCTCACCATGCAGTTTTCCTGAGAGGAATACAGACATGCAGTGGTAAGTGGGAGGATAGTAAAACTCGATGAAAATCAGAGTAATACTATTCAAGGCACCTATTCCTAATGGAACATAAATATTTCATCAATGATGAAACTATTCCATTAATCTTCGAGTACACAAGAACCGCGTAGATCAGAGAGAGTCAGAAAACAACCTGGGGTATGGGTTTCTGATCTCACCTCATAAAGATGTTAATCTTTTAAGGTACATCAACTGATTACGTATGAGGTAGTGATACAAGGTATCGACTCCCTATTATGACAAAGTGTCATGAGTCCAAAATGGATTCCATGTATATCAACAAGTTTGGATACTAGTTGATGTATCATAAGGCATTATGCCTATTGGTACTTTATAAGTCTTCAAGGAAGACATACATGAAAGGCAACATACCAACGTACAAAGCTGGGCTTTTGACGAAAGGTATCGTTATCAACATTGTGTTGATTACGACGAAACCTTTTACCTGTTGCCATTGTAAATCCATTTGGATAATGCTTGCTAAAGCTGTGTATTTCATTTATGAAATATGACAGCTTAACGGAAAATCGCTTTCCTGAAAAGGAAACCTTTCGGAGGATGTTTATAACATCCTGTCAGTTTTATCGTACCATAACAAGCAAACAAGGTTTGCAGGTTATTCGATCCATGTTTGGATTAAGCAAGCATAGGTTCTAGGAATTATCGTTTTGATGTAATCATAATGGAGTATGATTTAATTCAAAACGAAATGATTCTTGTGTATATAAAAGGGTTAGTGGGAGTGCACTGACATGAATGTAATGTAAAATAATGATAATATGTCATTTCTTGGAAATGAAATTCCCATAAAGCAATCAGTGAAAGCTTGGCTTTCATAAGAAATTCTCCGTAGAATTCTGGGGAGTAACAACATTTATTCAAGGAATAAAGATCTACTGGGATAGATTTGGAGTTGTTAACACTCTCTGGGAAATTGTACATTTAAAATGTACTTGATATGGTGTCTCATACGCTTTGAGCATATGGAGTCACAATCAGGACAATCCAAGTGATAGTCATTGGATTGAAGTTAAGGACATCTATTAGTATCTTAGAGAACTAAAGATGCTGTCTTAAATTATGGAGTAGGAGAACTTGAATTGACTAGGATCACTGCTGCAAGTTTCCAAACCGATAAATATTGCGGTACTATAAAGTTTGAATAACGGGACAGTAAGCTGGAAATATTCCGAGCAAGATAACTGTTACCGAATTAACAACAAATGCGGATTATTGCTGCAGCTGAGGCAGCAATAGAAGCCATTTGGATCGATAATAAATCTAATTAGATTAGATATAGTTCTTTTAGCAGCTGAGCTAGGCGTCAGCACAGGCTAAAGAATTAATGGTCTCATCGACGATCCATATATATACTTCTATATTCATCTGATTCGTTCGGATCATACATCGTGGCGATGTGATGATCGTATAAATCGCGTCAGAAGATAATTACACAAATCCGCTGACGAAAATCTTTTCTCAGCAATTTGAGCGAACCGTACATAGTTCGGGTGTTAGACACTCGAGTGACTGGCTATGTGCCAAGTGGGAGATTGTTGGATAATATGACCCATAGCTTCACTATTTGTACAGATCACGGTGTTGTTGTACAAATTAACTATGTGACAAGGAAATTGCACTCTCATCATTTGTGATTAGATCACCATAGATGTATAAATGAAGAGAGGTCCATATGATTAGTTCCTGGATTGAGATGATAGGAGACAGTATCAGTCCCCGAAGAATTAATCATTAAATATCCCTAGCCGGAGTATTATCGAGACAGGACATCGATAATGCGGAATAGGCTAGTATTGCACTTGTGCGCGTTGTGAGGGCACAACGGCATAGTTCTCATATATTTAAGTATTGGATACTTATGCAAGTGCGATAGGAGGTTGTGTTTCACCGATGGTACGGGAAACAGCTTCGCTCTGGATAGACCCCTCGGAATCCCATTGGTATTATGACTATGTGTCCATGGGAGGCCGAAATCAAGGTAGGTGTGTATAGTCTTAACCTGAGACTTGCATCGCTAATACTTGCGATAATCGGTAGACTTTAGTCTTGGTGGTACAGGGCTTTAACCGGTTCTGCGTACACCGCTTCTGGGTTTATCAGAGAGTCGTAGTGTATTGGGTGTGATGTCGAGACGGAAGTATCACTTCAGTCATAGTGGAGATGATGTCACACCGGATACGGTATTAGTGCTCTTAAGTGCTGGCCGGCCATCGAGATATTATGACAAGGTCATGTATATCCGATTATAGAGACTAGTTACCAGACATCCGACATGTGCTTCGGACGGGGCAGACACTTATCCAGCCCCAGCCCTAGCACGTGACTATCCAATACTGGGCCGATATACACAATACTACGGTATACTACGCTTGATACATATCTATATATTCCTGTAAGAATATTTCTGGAGAATTGGGTAGGCATGGCGCTTTGCTAGAAGCCAACCTTTTCTTGTAAATCGGTATAAACGTAGTACGAGGTACTTACGTGTTCGGATAATCCGACGACCGTATTTACTGCCAACATATTCGGAGATCTCATGGGTCGCTTCCTGAAGATTCACCGATGATGTATAACTCGCACTTTAATTAATCTGGGATTAATTAGAAGAGAGAGAAAATTAATCTGGGATTAATTGCGGAGATATTTTATCTGGGATAAAATATTAATTAAAGAGATAGAACGATTAATTTGGAATTAATCGATAAAATAATATATTTGATATATTATTAGAAATTGGATTTCGACGCGGAATTAAAATTAGATTTTAATTCGGGCGAACGAATTAATTTAGAATTAATTCGTTAGCGACGTGAATAGTGATTTCGCTAGGCGTAATCATTTAATTACGACGCGACGGAAAATTCGTTAATTTGGAATTAGCGAACCCGAGCCCGGGATTATTTGCGAGCGCATTCGCATTTCGAATTCGAGTGCGGCACGCAAGTCAAATCGTGCGTCAAATCGCTAGTCGCATCAATCGTCAAATCACTTGTCATTTTGAGTGATGTGACATGACATGTTGTCACTTTATTAAAGTGACTTGATGTGAATAGTAAATGGTTGTTGGAAAAGCATTAATAGGCTTTTTGCTTTTTTGACTTTTGTACTTGGTAAATGTAAATGCTTTTTGTATTTGATTTTATTTTTGGAAAATAAAATAAATATATAAGTAAAAACCATTTACCTTTTCTCTCTCTCTCATTCACGTTTTCCCTCTTTTCTTCTCCCTCTCATTCACGGCTTAGAGCCATTTCATCTTCTTCTTCATTTTGGTCACTGCCGAATTGAAAGAGAAGCAAGTGAGAGTGTTTTTGTTGCAAAACAAGAGTGCTAGCACACACATGGGTTATATTATGGTGATAGGGAAACGAATTTGTGAGCTTGGAAAGCTTGAAGCTTGGAGCTTCAATGGAGTCTTCAATGGCCGAACATGGAGGAGACCACCACCACCAAAACCGAGCAGTCCACAGCAAGTAGAAGCCTTGGGCGAGCTTATGGAGGGAGCTTGAAGGCTTCTATTCTTCATTTCATCAAAACCCATCAATGTGAGTATGAATTCCGCACCTCGTTTGATGTGTATTCAACTCGTTTTTATGCATGATTTATGATCTTGGGACTTGATTGAAACTCTACACCTAGTCATAGTATTATCGAGATTGGACATCAATAATGCGAAATAGGCTAGTATCGTTATGGAAGATTAACGACATAATTCTCATATATTTAAGTATTGGATACTTATGCAAGTGTGATAGGAGGTTCTGTTAGCTGTTGGACTGGGAAAAGCTTCGCTCTGGATAGACCCCTGGGAATCCCATTGGTTGTATGACTATGTGTCTATGGGGATCCGAATCAGGGTAGGTGTATATGGTTTTAACCTAAGACTTGCATCGCTAATACTTGCGACAACCAATATACTTTGGTTTTGGTCGTCTGAGGCTTTAACAGGTTCTGTGTACGCCTCTTTTGGGTATACTGAGAATTGTAGTGTGTTGGGTGTAATATCAAGATGGAAGTATCAGTTCCGTCATATGGAGATGATGATCACGTAGGATACAGAACTGGTAATCTTAAATGCAGCAGCTATTGGGATAGTATGACTAGGTCATGATTATCTTATTACAGAGACTAGTTGTTAGTGAACCAATATATTCTTCGTACGGGGCAGACATAATTCCAGCCCTAGGCCTAACATGTGACATCCGATACTGGATCGTAATACGCAATACTTAGTATACTACGCTTGATAAAGATTATATATTCTTCGTTGAATATTTTTGGAGAATTGGTTAGGCACGGTACTTTGCTAGAAGCCAACCATGTCTTGTAAATCGGTAAGAATGTGGTACTGGGTACGCATGTGTTCGGATAGTCTGACAATCTGATTTACTGCTAATATATCCAGGGATCTCTTGATTCGCTTCTTAAAGATTCACCGATGATATTTGACTCGAACAGAATTAATCTAGAATTAATTATAAGAGAGAAAATTAATCTAGGATTAATTGCGGCAAGAATTTATCTGGGATAAAATACGAATAGAATAGATAACGCAATTAATTTATAATTAATCGATTAAATAATATATTGGAAATATTAATTGAAATCGGATTTCAAAGCGGAATTAAAATTGGAATTTAATTCGGGCGAACGAATTAATTTGGAATTAATTCGTAAGCGACTTTCGTAATAATTTTGGGAGGCATGATTATTTAATTAAATTACATTTAATTACGTCGCGACGGAAAATTCGTGATTGCATTTAGCGTATGCAATAAGCCTTTAAACCCATAAGTGGCCATAGTGTTGGTTTCTATTAAGGTCCCAAGATCATAAACAAGCATGAAATATGTGTGAATACAAATCAACGAACAAAATCTGATTTTCTTCCCTTGAACTGGTCACGGCAGTGACTGCTCCAAGCTCACTGGTTTTCGGTTTTTGACTCCAAGTTTTGAGCTCCAAGCTTCGTTAAATGATTCCCGGCTCATGGGTGGACTTCCCTATCAACTTCGCATGATCCCGTTGAGTGCTAGCTCTCTTAATTTTGCAACAAAATCAAACACTCTTGCTTCCCAAACTCACGGCAGTGAGCTGTGTGCAGAAGAGAGGAAAAACAGCCCATGAAGGGCGTGAGAGAGAGAGATTAAAGTGAATAAAGAGAGTTGTGTGTTATTTGTATTTTGTGTATCAAATAGACTTAAATGAAATTCAAATTCATTTACTACAAATTTGGCTTTACAAAATTCAAACCATAAAGCCACACCAACCTCCATCAACTCACATCACTCCATCAATCATGAATAGTGACTTGCGTCAATCACTCAAAGTGAAAGACATCCATCACTAGATTGACGAATGATGTGACGCTAGTTGCGACTAGCGATTTGACGCTTGATTTGACTTACGTGTCGTATTCGAATTCGAAATGCGAATGCGCTCGCAAACAATCTCGGGCTCGGGTTCGTTAATTCCAAATTAACGAATTTTCCGTTGCGACGCAATTAAATGATTACGCCTAGCGAAATCACTATTCACATCGCTAACGAATTAATTCCAAATTAATTCGTTCGCCCGAATTGAAATCTAATTTTAATTCCGCGTCGAAATCCAATTTCCTTTAATATATCGAATATATTAATTAATCAATTAATTCCAAATTAATCGTTATCTCTCTTTAAATGATATTTTATCCAGATAAAATATCTCCGCAATTAATCCCAGATTAATTTTCTCTCTCTTCTAATTAATCCCAGATTAATTTAGAGTGCGAGTCATACGTCATCGGTGAATCTTTGGGAAGCGACCCATGAGATCCCCATATATGTTGGTAGTAAATTCGGTCGTCGGACAATCCGAACATGTAAGTACCTCGTACTATTTTTTACCGATTTACAAGACAAGGTTGGATTCTAGCAAAGCACCATGCCTACCCAATTCTCCGGAAACATCCTTACAGGAATAAAGGATCTATATCAGGCGTAGTATACGTAGTATTGCGTATTTCTGTCCAGTATCGGATGATCACGTGCTAGGCTTAGGGCTGGAATTGTGTCTGCCTCGTACGAAGCACATGTCGGATGTCTGGTAACTAGTCTCTATAATCGGATAAACATGACCTTGTCATTTTATCCCGATGACTGCAGTACTTAAGAGTACTAGTACCGTATCCTACGTGACCATCATCTCCATATGACTGAAGTGACACTACCATCTTGACATCACACCCAACACACTACGATTCTCAATATACTCAGCATTGGCGTACACAGAACCTGTTAAAGCCCTGGACGACCGCAACCAAAGTATATTGATTGTCGCAAGTATTAGCGGTGCAAGTGTCAGGTTAAGACCAAATACACCTACCCTGATTTCAGACTTCCATAGACACATAGTCATACTACCAATGGAATTCCGAGAGGGTCTATCCAGAGCGAAGCTGTTTCCCGTACCATCAGTAAAACACAACCTCCTATTACACTTGCATGAGTATCCTATACCCAAATATATGAGAACTATGCCGTTGTGCCCTCACAATGCGCACAAGTGTAATACTAGTCTTTTAAGTATTTATCGATGTCCAATCTCGATAATACTCTGACTAGGGATATTTAATGTTTATCCTTCGTGGACTGATACTGTCTCATATCATTATCAGTCCAGGAAAAAATCACAGGCACCTCCTATCATTTATACATCTAGGTGATCTAATCATAAATGATAAGAGTGCAATCTCCTTTGTCACATAGTTAATTTGTACAACAACACCATGATCTGTACAAATTGTGACACTATGGGTCATAATTGTCCAACAATCTCCCACTTGGCCTATAGCCTGTCACTCGAGTGTCTTACACCCGAACTATGTACGGTTGGCTCAAATTGCTGAGGAAAGCTTTCGTCAGTGGATTTTCATGATTATCGTCTGATGCGATTTATTCGATCATCACATCGCCACGATGTATGATCCGAACGAATCAGATGAATATCGAAGTATGTATCTGGATCGTTGATGAGACCATTAATTCTTTAGCCTGTGCTGACGCCTAGCTTAACTGCTAACAGAACTATATCTAATCTAATTAGATTTGTTTATCGACCCAGAAGGCTTCATTTGCCGCCTCAGCTGCAGCAATAACCCACATTTTTTGTTTATTCGATAACAGTATCTTGCTTGGAAGATTTCCCGCTCACTGTTCCGTTATTCAAACTGTATAGTACCATTTTGCGACTTATAGTCGTTTTATCGGTTAGGAAACTTGCAGTAGTGATCCTAGTCACTTCAAGTTCTCTTTCTCCATAGTTTAAGACATCATCCTTAGTTCTCTAAGATACTAACGGATGTTCTTAACATTAATCCAGTGACTATCACTTGGATTGGCCTGATTGTGACTCCATATGCTCAAAGCATATGAGACACCAGGTCGTGTACATTTTTCAATGTACGATTTCTCAGAGAGTTTTAACAACTTTAAATCTTTCCCATAAGATCTTTATTCCTAGAATAAATGTTGTTTCTCCCAAGAATTCTACGGAGAATTTTTCTCGAAAGCCAAGCTTTCACTGATTATTAATTATGGGAATATCATTTCCAAGAAATGACATATTATCATTATTTATAGGACAGCCACTGTCAATGCGCTCCCACTAACCCTCTTATATACACAAGAATCATTTCGTTTTGAATTAAATCATAAACCATTATGATTACATCAAAACGAAAATTCCAAGAACCTAATGCTTGCTTCAATCTAAACATGGATTGAACAACCTGCAAACCTTGTTTGCTTGTTTTGGTACGACAAAACCGACTGGATGTTGTAAACATCCTCAAAAAGGTTTCCTTTTCAGGAAAGCGATTTTCCCGTTAAGCTGACATATTTCATTAATGAAACATGCAACATTAGCAAGCATTATCCAAATGGATTTACCGTGCCAATAGGTAAAAGGTTGAATCGTAATCAACACAATGTTGATAAAGATACATTTCCGCTAAAAGCCTAGCTTTATACGTTGGTATGTTGTCATCAATGTATGTCTTCCTAGAAGATTTATAAGTACCAATAGGCACAATGCCTTGTGGTACATCAACTAGTGTCCAAACTTGTTGATATACATGGAATCCATTTCGGATTCATGGCACTTTGCCATAATAGGGAGTCGATACCTTGTATCACTTCCTCATATGTAGTCAGTTGGTATACCTCAAAAGATAGACATCTTTATGAGGTGATATCAGAAACCCATACCCCAGGTTGTTTTCTGACTCTCTCCGACATACGCAGTTCTTGTGTATACGAAGATTAATGGTAATAGTTTCATCCTTGATGAACTATTTGTGTTCCATTAGGATTCAGTGCCTTGAACAGTATTACTCCGATTTTCATCGAGTTTTACTATCCTCCCACTTACCACTGCATATCGGTATTCATCTTAGGAAAACCGCATGGTGAGCAACAACCTAATTGTTCTCTTGTGAGTTGTATAAGTGTAATACTTATGGTATCCCTAGGATAACCTACAATTGGCACTTATCCAATTTGGGTTCTAGTTTGGTATCATCGAAACATATGCCTAACATCCCAAATATTCAGGATTGAGAAAACCCATTTTCTCTCTTGTTCATATCTAATATGAAATCTGTCAAACATATTTTATGGAACCTTATTTTAAATAAGTTATGCACTGTTTATGTGTATCCATTGAAGGAAATGATAGCTCAGAGCGACTCATGATTAACCTTATCATGTCCAATAAATTTTGGTTTATCCGTTTGGACACACCGTCAAAATGACGTGTTCCGGGAGGAGTCCTCATTTGAAAGAATAATATACTCTTTCAAGTATATTAGAAACTTATTGCTTAAGTATTTTCATTACGGTCTTACTGTGACGATTTAATACTTTAGCCTATCTGTTTATCTATTTCATGTCGAAAATGTAAAAGTTTTCGATTTGTGTTTCTTCAAAAGAAACACATAACCATAACGCGATGCCACATCCGTAAAGGTCATGAAATATTCATCTCCACCTCTAGCCTAGCTAGACATAGGCCCACTTGCTTCACTATGAACTAGGGCTAACAGATCGGTGGCACTTACACTTTTACCAAGAAAATAGTGTTATAGGCACTTTGCTCGATGAACTAGATTCGTAGAATTTATTTGAATAGGATCAAATCACTCCTAGTATCCACTCTTCAAAAGTGCGGATATACGATTCTTATTTAATTGCGTCCCATAAAACAATGCCACTATATGTTTCTTCTGATCAAATCAGTTTGAGCTAGTTGTTTGTCATGTTATATATTTGAGATTTATTTATATTCAAAATATAAATGATGTTATTCACATCTAATGTGTTTATCTCAATATCATCTTTATATAATAAAACACTTTAGTGTTCTAGAATATAAAGGTTCACCCGCAGCGGGTCAAACACTGATATAAAAATAATGTATCTAGTCAAAATAGTTACATTATAACAATTTCCTAATTTAAGTACACACCCGAAAGTAGTTCCTAAACTTAGGTACCTGCGGTTAAAACAGCGACTTTCGTCCCATTTTCAATTCGCAGATAAATCTCTATTCAAGTCAGTATCCTGTTCAAAACAGATTTTGAACATCAATATATTTATGTACCACACTAAGTATTTAAAATCCAATTTTAATACTAGTTGTGAACATAATGTTGACAAACATATTTTAAGTCAGAGCCTTGCCCGTTCTTCAGTTCCTTCATGTCTGCTTTGTCCAAACGGCAGTCACGCTTCCCCGATCCCGCTTGCCACAATTCAGGCAGACATTTTGGGATATGTCATTTATCTTCCTAGAAGATTATAATGATTTTGCCTTTGTCCTTTTCAACAATCCAGAAGCCTTTGGCCAAGCCTTGGCCTTCTAGAATATCAAAGTAAAGTGCCCCTTGCGCTGCTTGCCTAATTGTAAAATTTGACTTTGTCTCCTTGAGAATAGTCATTAATTCTCCAAGAATTATTTATTACAATTTAGTACTTCTAAAATCTAAGTATAGATTTATGAAGATCCTTCAATTTCAGTATCATACTTTAAGGATCTAATCCTTAGTTCTGATTCAGAAGTTAAGGAGTTTATTACGACAAGCTAAATGGATTAAGCACTAAAGTTATCATCACATAAATCTTCCAAAGATTATGCTCTGCTATTTGCTTAACTCCGGGCTTAGGCATAATATGTTATTTTATCAAATAAAGTAACTTATTATTTTCCAGGACCATCATGAAATTTTATTCCCAATTTGAAAATTAAACCATTTAAATATATTTTCCCTATGATTATGTTTTAAATGTCAATCTTTCAATTTTATCTTGATTTTAATAGTCCAACTATTTAATCAACGATTTAGGTACTATTTATTATAATGATTACAATAGTCCAACTATTTAATCAACTATAATTTAATAGATTAAAATCAATTATATTGATTACTATAATCCAATTATAAAATCAACTATAATTAAATAGTTTAATATAGTCCAACTATTTATTAAAACAACAATTTAAATATTAGTCCAACTAACATTTAATTTATCGACGAATGATATTTGTGATTGAGCGCGTATGGCAAGTAATTAAACGAATATTGCAAATTCAATTCTTGCCTCGCACTATTTTTCGGCGAGCCTCTAACCCTCTGTCGAGTACTCGGGAAACCATTTTTCCTAGTGGGCTAGGATCCCGTTAAATATCACACAATCTTGACTTTGGCCAACAAATTGTATGATAATTAAATAGGTAGATCTCTAAGATTGATTGGATCCAATCCAATTCCTAGATCCGGTAGGGGACATCCAAGTCCGAAACATATGTCTTATATATGCCAATACATCAAATGTATTACCTAACCTTTTTCCTCTGAATCAACTAAGTCTTGGCTTTGGCACAACAAAATTAGTGATCCCAGTCAAGTGCGACCCATTGACTATGGAAAGTTTCGTAATCAATGTCGATGGACAGGAAGTGGTCTTGACTTTGTCCAACAAACCACAACTTGGACAAGACACTGATATGGAACAAAGCTCCCGTGATTCAAACACATCCTCGACGGACAAAGGCCTTGACTTTGGCCAACAAGCCAATGCCAGTCTCGGATCTTGAGTGCGAATCACTCAATGGAAGGAAAAATGCTTAATATTGTTTGAGGGTTTTTCGCGTGCAAATTGGCAACCAATTTATTATCTTTGTTAAGGTCACATCATCATACACCCTTAAACATGCATTCTAAACACATAATAAAGCGCGTATAATTAAATAATAATGATATGCGGATGGATACTTTACACATTGATCCTATATCAAATCTCTTCATTTCTCTCTCCCACTAGCACATGTATTACTTCTACCCGTTACACTACACTTCTAAAGAAACCTCATTTACATTAAGGGGAATAGGTGGGAAGAGAATACAAAGAATAATGAGGTAATAAGGCTGGACACGCAGGTCCAATTAATAAATCAAATTTATTACAACAATTTCTAAAATTGTCCCACCCATATAATATCCATCCGATATACATTATTCATGCATCGCAACCATGTATTCACACAAGCATGTTATCAATAAATCTAATCAAATTAATTAATCTGATAATTAGTGATCATCCAATGTTCAAACAACGATTTGATTTTGCTCGAGTCAAACTCGTTTTGCGAATAAGTACTCAAAGTACGAATTCTCGAATTAAATTAAACTACATCATTAAATCCAATTTAATATGCATTCAATTCCAATTCGCTATTTAATTCCAAATTAAATACTACACTTTATTTATGAACTTTTACGACTTAAATTCCAAATTTAATCGCTACGGGTCTCAAAGCCCGATTAACGTCCAACGTCAATTTAATTAAAGTCCAATAGGCTTTTAATTAATTTCTTAAGGCGTGGAATTTTGGTCAACTCGGGTCAAACCGAATAACCAAAATCCAATCCGGGAATTACCCCACAAGCCCATAAATCAATTTAGGCCCATTAGGCCCAATTAAACTTTAAAGGTCCATTAAGTCGCATTTGGGCTTTATGGATGCGGTTTTGGGACCAACTGGATCCAACCAATTTTGCCTAAACCCAACTTTGTACAACAAAGCCCAATAAGCCCATTTACAACACTTAAAGCCCAAATCCAATTTTAAGGCCCAATTAATTAAATACAAAAAATCCAATTTCACATTTAATTAACCTATAGTGTATATCATGATTAATCACCCAAATTAACATTTCTAAAACATCAATTTATACAATTAATCATGCTCATTTTCATCATCACATGTCCAACACATTTTGATTAAAATCAAACCCATTCATGCTTACTATAGTCTCGGCAATTTGGGGAATTTAGTGTCCGATTCGGTTTCAATCAAATTAATTCCACAATCGACATTAAATCATCATCCCAAATGATTCCAACTCATCCAATAAATCAAAAATCAAAAAATCACCAAGACAAATTAGGGCACTTGTATTCGGCCAAGCCCAAATATTTGGGGAAAATTGTTCCAAACCACATTTAATCAAATTGATCCAATCAATCATCAATTAAACATGTATTAAGCATGCTCAAACATCCAATTTATTCAAATCAAGCTCAAAATCATTTTACCCAAATTTTAAGCCCTAAACTTTTTCATGCTCAAACCTTGCTCTAGATGCCATTGTTGATTTCTATTAAGGTCCCAAGATCATAAACAAGCATGAAATATGTGTGAATACAAATCAACGAAGTTGCGGAATACTCACTTCGATCAGTTGAGCGATGCTTTGACGAACAAAATCTGATTTTCTTCCCTTGAACTGGTCACGGCAGTGACTGATCCAAGCTCACTGGTTTTCAATTTTTGACTTCAAGTTTTGAGCTCCAAGCTTCGTCAAACGATTCCCGGCTCATGGGTGGACTTCCCTATCACCTTCGCATGATCCCGTTGAGTGCTAGCTCTCTTGATTTTGAAACAAAATCAAACACTCTTGCTTCCCAAACTCACGGCAGTGAGCTGTGTGCAAAAGAGAGGAAAAACAGCCAATGAAGGGCGTGAGAGAGAGAGAGATTAAAATGAATAAAGAGAGTTCTGTGTTATTTTTATATTGTGTACCAAATACACTTAAATGAAATTCAAATTTATTTACTACAAATTTGGCTTTACAAAAGTCAAACCATAAAGCCACACCAACCTCCATCAACTCACATCACTCCATCAATCATGAATAGTGACTTGCGTCAATCACTCAAAGTGAAAGACATCCATCTCTAGATTAACGAATGATGTGACGCTAGTTGCGACTAGAAATTTGACGCTTGATTTGACTTGCGTGTCGCATTAACGAATGCCCTCGCAAATAATCTCGGGCTCGGGTTCGTTAATTCCAAATTAATGAATTTTCTGTTGCGACGCAATTAAATGATTACGCCTAGCGAAATCACTATTCACGTCGCTAACGAATTAATTCCAAATTAATTCGTTCGCCCGAATTAAAATCTAATTTTAATTCCGCGTCGAAATCCAATTTCGTTTAATATATCGAATATATTAATTAATCAATTAATTCCAAATTAATCGTTATCTCTCTTTAAATGATATTTTAACCTAGATAAAATATCTCCGCAATTAATCCAAGATTAATTTTCTCTCTCTTCTAATTAATCCCAGATTAATTTAGAGTGCGAGTCATATGTCATCGGTGAATCTTTGGGAAACGACCCATGAGATCCCCAGATATGTTGGGAGTAAATTCGGTCGTCGGACTATCCGAATACGTAAGTACCTCGTACTACGTTTTACCAATTTACAAGACAAGGTTGGCTTCTAGCAAAGCGTCATGCCTACCCAATTCTCCGGAAACATCCTTACATGAATAAATGATCTATATTAGGCGTAGTATACGTAGTATTGCGTATTTCTGTCCAGTATCAGATGATCACGTGCTAGGCCTGGGGCTGGAATTGTGTCTGCCCCGTACGAAGCACATGTCGGATGTCTGGTAACTAGTCTCTATAATCGGATAAACATGACCTTGTCATTTTATCCCGATGACTGCAGTACTTAAGCGTACTAGTACCGTATCCTACGTGACCATTATCTCCATATGACTGGAGTGACACTTCCATCTTGACATCACACCCAAAACAATACGATTCTCAATATACCCAGCATTGGCGTACACAGAACCTGATAAAGCCTTGGATGACCGCAATAAAAGTATATTGATTGTCGCAAGTATTAGCGGTGCAAGTCTCAGGTTAAGACCAAATACACCTACCCTGATTTCGCACTTCCATAGACACATAGTCATACTACCAATGGAATTCCGAGAGGGTCTATCCAGTGCGAAGCTGTTTCCCTTACCATCGGTAAAACACAACCTCCTATTACACTTGCATGAGTAACCTATACCCAAATATATGAGAACTATGTCGTTGTGCCCTCACAACGCGCACAAGTGTAATACTAGTCTTTTACGTATTTATCAATGTCCAATCTCGATAATACTCTGACTAGGGATATTTAATAATTTATCCTTCGTGGACTGATACTGTCTTATATCATTCTCAGTCCAGGAACAAATCACAGGGACCTCCTATCATTTATACATCTAGGTGATCTAATCACAAATGATAAGAGTGCAATCTCATTTGTCACATAGTTAATTTGTACAACAACACCATGATCTGTACAAATAGTGACGTTATGGGTCATAATTGTCCAACACCTAGTAGATGAGTTATAGTTTTGTGAGGTCTTACAGTGATGACATCTACAAACATCATTCAGAACATATGCAATCATGCAAAAATAACAAAATAAAATAGTCTCAATAATTACATATATTACTGTCCTCAGAGAATGCCTAGTAATGAAATCGGAGAACATTCAAAGTACTCAAAGCAACTCAAATCCAAGTCCTTGAATAAATCATCTAAATCAGACTCACAGTGTGGTGTGTAAAGGTTCATTCACAGCTCGACTCTTATGCAAGCCAACTTAATGATTTCGTTCAAAAATTGGGATCTGATGGGTCAAACCAACCTAGATATCTCAAATGCGCTCTATAATGCCTTTCTTTTCTCAATATGTTATTTTTTTTCTTTTTATTTTTCTTTTTTCTCTTTTTTTTCAACTTTTTCTTTTCTTTCTTCTATTTTTTCAACACACCTACCCTTTAAGGTAGCATTTCTCCTCATGGTAGTCCTAATGCTCGCCCATGGGTAGCTTCACGCTTATCGGTTATAGGTGGTTTAATTTATTTCTTTCGAGACTTTCCATTTTTATTTTTAACCATACTATACATCATAGCACTAGCAAATCAGGATAGACATCTAAGCAATTGGTCGTTCATCGACATGAAATTCTTTCAACTAGTCACTTTGCCAACTACCTAGGTTTTCACTGCTACAAACCTATATTTAAGTGCTTACAAGCCTAACCTAGATCGACTACTCAAGGCATCAAATAAAAATACATTAAAGAACTTATCGTTTCTAAGATTTCATCCTAAAGCAAACAATACTCATCATTAGACTTATGTTGTATTATTAAGGACTAAAACCAATTTTTTTTAATAGAGATATGAAAATAGGGATAACGCATGAACAACTCCATAAAGCGTATGACATCAACACCCCAACCTAAATCAAACATTTTCCTCAATGTAAGATAAACAAAAAGAAACAAGAGTGAGGAACAACACTACCGTGCGTGGAGTTGATGAGGCTCCCGCTGGTAAGACTTTGGTTGTATGAGTTGTATGGGTTGCACTGACACTAGCATAAATACTTATGCAAATAATAAACATGCAATTACACACAATAAAATAAAACTAAAGTAAAGAAAATAATAAAATAAAATAAACAAATGCAAGGGTTGCCTCCCCGCTAGCACTAAGTTTAACGTCTTCAGGTAGACGTAATCACCCAAATGGTCATGGTGGCTTCCACTGGTAATTAATACATGAACAAGAATTTTTGGCCGGTTATTGATATTTATCCATGGATCCCTTAGGGTCTACTGATGGTTGAAATGTTAGGCTGCAAATATGGCCAAATTGGCTCAACATCCTTTTTAACTTTCCACAGATCATCTTCAAGTGAGCACATGCTATTCTTTTCCTCGTTTTATGGTTCTTTGGGGTCAGTTCCATTTCGAGATGATTAGATTCATGTTGTATAGAGGCTCTGGCAAGACTGTGTCTATCATGTATGTATGGTGATACTTGTCATCATCTTGCGGTTGTTCCCCGACATGAAAGATATTCACTTCCAGTGCCATATTCCCAAATGATAACTTCATGAGATCATTTATGTAATTGATAAGGGCTTTAGCTATAGTAAGAAAAGGTCTACCTAAGATGAGTGGAATTTTTGACTCAGTTTTAATCATAGATTAAGTATCTAAAATCAGAAAATCAACAGGATAATAAAATTTATCGATTTGAAGTAAACCATCATCAACTACTCCTCGCGATGTTCTGATAGAGCGATCAACTAACTGTAAAACCACAAATGTAGGTTTAATCTCTCCAAGTCCTAGCTACAAATAAGTAGAATATAGCATAAGATTAACACTAGCACATAAATCTAATAAAGCCTGACCGAACTCATATGCGCCAATGTGGTAAGCAATAGTGGGGCATCCTGGATCTTTGTATTTTGGTGGGGCCCTCTGGTCAATGATTGCACTTGTTTGTTCTGTCAAGAATGTAGTCTTTTTCACATTATATTTTCTCTTCATGGTGCATAGTTCCTTCAAAACCTTCACATATGTAGGAACTTGTTTGATCATATGTAACAGAGGAATGTTGATCTTTACTTATTTTAGATGTTCTAGAATCTCACCATTTGGATATGTAGCTATCGCAATAGGCCTAAGAGCTTGAGGAAAAGGTATTGTTCTTCCTACAGAGTATTTGTACTGCTATCTTTGGGGTCGCCTATAATGTTAGAGGTGTCCTTCATGCTTATTTCTTTACCACTCCTAGTGATTATGGCATTAACACCTTTTACATTGGATGCCTCATGATCAGCCTGTGCCATATGTTGCCCTTATGGATTTGGTTGAGCTTGAGATGTAGACTTTCCTTGTTCTTGTACACTCAGGATATTAGTCAACTTAGAGACTTGATTATTTATCTCCTTATTGTCTTCAACCACCTGAGCTATCAGTGACTCAAATCTTAGATTAGTTTTTCTCTGGGCCTCTATAAATGCATGCACAATGTCCTCTAAAGAATTTATAGGAATGGTAGGTGTGTGATACTATGGGGCACTGTAACCTTTAGGTTGTGGTGTCTGACTAGGCTGATGAGACTCTTGTTTCCAACTAAATTAGGATGATTCCTCTAACTCAGATTATAAGTATCTGGATAAGGAGTATATGGCTTCTTGTACATCCCTAAGGTATTGCATTGTTCCTCATAGGTTTCCCTCATCTCACCATATATAGGACACTCTTGGCCAGATGGTCAATCCCCTTACATACAAAACATACCCCTTGAGGTTCTAACTGGGCTACCACATGCATAGTCTTGCTATCTTTGGATTTTAAATCTCATATCTCTCTAGTTAATAGCTCAACGTGTGCTATAAGACTATCATCTTCCCTAAAGTGGTGTATGCCTCTACTAGAAGGAGTGGGACGTGTCCTATCAGTTCTATCCCTGGCATTAGGTCCAATTCAAGTGTGAGATTTCTCGGTTAGGTCATTTAAGTACTCAAGTGTCTCATCGGGATCCTTCTGTATAAACTTACCATTGCACATTGTCTCAACAAATTGGCGCTCTCTTGGAGTTAGACCATCGTAAAAATAATTTACTAAACGCCAACTCTCATACCCATGGTGAGGAAAACTAGCTTACATTTCCTTAAACCGCTCCCAAGTTTTATAAAGGGTTTCACTGTCTTTCTGGGAGAAGGTAGAGATTTGTCTTTTCAAAGCATTTTTCTTATGGTGTGGGAAGTATTTATTAAAGAATGTCATTGTCATCTCACCCCATGATCCTATTGAACGAGGTCTTAAATAGTACAACCAGTTTTTAGCTCTATCCTTAAGGGCAAAAGGGAAGAACTTAAATCTAATTGTGTCCGTAGTCCCGAATCAATCTTGAAGGTTGCTACAACCTCTTCAAATTCCCTAATATGCACATAAGGGTTCTCATTCTCCAAACCGTGAAAGGTTGGGATATATTGTATCATTCTCGGTTTAAAGTCTATATGTGATGCATTAGGGGGAACAATATGCATGATGGTGTAACTGTACGAGTGGAATGGAGGTACTCCTCAAGAGTCTTAATGGGTGGCGTCTCGTACTCACTCATGTTGTTTGTACTAGATGTAGATGATGTGTCAAAAAGATTGTCAAACAGACTTTCTGCATCGTAATCTTCTTTTTCAATTCTAACAAATCTACCAAACTGATCTCTAAGTCTAGGCATGCACTTAAACACAAATAAAATGAGAAATAGAAATAAAAGAAACTAAACTAAAAAACAAAATCTAAACTAAAACTAAAACTAAAACTAAATCAAACAAATAAAATAGAAAATAAAAATATTTAAAAAAATAAAGGTGGAACGAATTTACAGCTTTGTTGTTGACTAAGCAAACCTGCTCCTTTTGCTTGAAAACCATCTCCTCGGCAACGACACCAAAATTTGATTACGCCCAAAAAAGTACTCGTGGTTATCGCAGTATAGTTGGAGTGTCGATTCCTCAAAGAGATGGTTACAAGGAACTAATTCACTTAATGAAAACGTTAGCAATAACTTAATTAAAGAGAATGATTGAATTGGTAATGTAAATTAAAGATTATGAAAATACTTAAGAATTATCAATAGAGAAAAGCAGCAGAGCGTCGAGAATCACTCTTGTATCAAATCTCTATATTCAGTTGTCGATTTTTTTTATTACTCAATTAAAGGTTTCACATCCCAAACCAAAAATTGGAAGATATTTCAATTCAGAACATATTAAATTCTAAGGTAACTGGTGAATTGCTTTCTTTATGTTAACAGCACACAATGTTATCGTTATGACCTAACTAACGTCGATAATATACCCACAGGAAATACTGCAGTAGAAGATTAACTCATAAAACAACATTACCAGTCACAATTGGGTTCCTCAATCACATATAGAAGAAGCATAACTATTCCTATATGCAAATTGGTAAAACACAATCTCTGGATTCATAATCAAAAGATAATAAAGAATAACAAATCATCAATTATATTAAACGTTGAAGAGTATTCTGGAAGAAAGAACATGAACATAAGAACTTAATTACAAGAGTTCATCTTTAGCTTTGACCAGAAGATTAGTTGTCCATATAGAAGAGAGACACAACCTGGATATATCGGAGAAACATCCTATCTGGCATGAAGCTTCCTCGTTCTTCCCTATCAAATATGTGATTTCCACTCTTTGTTGTGTGTTTCTTCTCCTTTCTTAGGGTTTTGGATGAACTTAGGTTTATATAGGGAAATCTTGGAGTCTTTATGCACATAAAATACGACCTAACTAATTGTTTGAGGATTTTTCGGGGCGTCGGAAAGTGGCATTACGGCACCCAACTTGCGGGCATTCTGTATGTAAATTTACTGAGGGTGTGTCGCGAAGATAGGAAGGCGCGTCGCGACGTGTGGTAGTTTTTCTTGAATTATGCTTTCTGTGTTTCTGCTCTTCTCGCGTGATTTTGATGCATCCATAAGGGTCCCGAAACACATACAATTGCTCTAATATCCATGTCTCGTTGCTTCCTAATAATAAAACATAAATAAGCTATAAGTAGGATCAAATACTTGATAATCAAGCCAAATTAGTGATGTTCAAAGTACATTTTCATGCACTTATCAAAAAATCATACATATCACAGGTTTTATCATACACATACATACACTCAGACATATATACAATCATCGTGCAACTGACAACGAAGCTTACATAAAATCAATACATCAAATAACAAATAACCCAAACAACACATACATATACGAACATATCACGTAACATAAATTCAACACATGATTTATCATACACAAGCACATACATGACAAACACTCCAAGTCATCATCCAAATACCCATATACATTCACATATTTCAAACAGATGAATATACACAGAACTATAAATTTATATGCTAAATATTTAACAGTCCTCATATCTTTCACTTATCAATCAACCATACTCAGTTTCATATTTTCTACCTAGAAACATTTGATATATAAACTTATCAATTAAATATATCCAATCAGGGAGAGCTTAGCTTATATTCATTTTTTTCAAATTTAGCCAATCCAACCTTTACACAGATAAATCACATGTATGAGTCAATAACAAACTTATTCAAATAGTATACACATACATATGCTAATACAAATCCAGAAATCATAAGTTATTCCATTTACTGATCCTATATACTTCAATTGTATATATATCTTATCATCATATACAAACACGAAAACTTATACATATACTTATACATATACATATATTTATACATACACATACCATTACGAGTTCATACACTTATATATATCAATACATACATATAGGAATTGAGCTCATCAAATATTCCACTTCAGATCATAGGAATAACAAACATACATACATGTGATGGCTGATTAACTTACATAATGTCAAAGTTCGTTCTCGAATCCACTTCTTAATTTTTCTCATTTTATCCTAAATATTTCAAGTATTTCTATGTACATTTAAACACAAATCAACATTTCAAGTACTCATTGCATGGGTTACTTACCTGTCTTCGCGATTATTCTAGGTCTTAGTCGAATCTGTCAAAACAAATAGCGAAACGCCATCAGAATCACAAGTTTACTGAATTCACGACATTTTTGACAAAATTTTGGATCATTGTGGGACAATCAGATTAGGTCTGATTTCAATGATTTCATTTCCTATAATCTTAAAACATCACTACAAACCAATCCGAGTCACCAGTTAACTTAAATCCTCCGTATACGTATTTTTGGAAAATCTTCCGAAATTGTTTTTCACAAACACTACCGAAGGGTCCTGAACCCTCCCAACCTACCCGGATTTATCTAAAAATTATCATATCATCATACATATCCCATATCTATCATTATAATAAAAAAAATACATCAATACACACAAAATCCACTTTTGATATAAACTAGCATAATCTATCAGATCAATCTAATTCATTTCGTTTTCACTCGGATTCTACCAAATACATATTTCAATATATTCATACTCAAACAATTCAATTTATATTAATATGCTACTCTACGAAGCTATTGGATACATCCGAACATATAACAAAAACTTAAAATTAGCGAGTTTTTACTGAGAAGTTTTACCGAAATTTCGACGGCATATACGGACTCCAAACGATCCCATAAATATGCTAAAATCAATAAAATTTCGATTAGTGCTACTTTTCAGCCATACAAGGAATGGAAAAATCATCACCGCCAACTTGTAGTACTCTCCGCGGCCTTTGATTTGACGGGGTGGCTTGGGATGTGAAACGAAGCGATGAGTCAGGATCGGGAAAACAATGCTCACATGCATCCCCTCAATTTCTCACCATCGGCGGTAATCTAGGGATTTCGTCAGCCACTACAAGATGGAGGGGTGGCCGGCGTACCCCTCCGGACTGTTGCGCCAGCCGGTAAGCCGCCGCCGCGACTAGGGGTTCTCAAAATATATTTTGGGGATGGATGGTCGTGAGAGAATTGGGGATATTATGCATTTTTTGCAATTACTTGAAATTTTATGGTATATATAGAAAATATTTGGGAAATTACATTATGACCCCGTGAAATTGGAGTCAGGCCTCTACTATATGGTATTCTTGTAAATTCGCATTTTAAAGATCCTTCTGATATAAATTTCGAAAAATATTCAACACGAAAGTTGTTCATCTCAGAAACACGAATCCAATGGTTTAAGAATCAGATCAATCAAAGTTTATTTTCTATTCTTATAGACATAACAATAAAGTTCCCGTGTATAGTGATATAAACTGGAATTGCGTAACTACTTCACAAAATCACGCGTTTTCCAATGCGATGAAACTTCACTTTAAAAATATTCTGACCTATTTTCCAACACATAAGGTCATATTTTAGAATATCATCCAGTTCCAAAATGTAAACTTTAATTTGGAAAAATTCTAGAACTATTCCAAAACATAATTCAGGATATTACAGTGGAGTTTGGCGCCCCCAGGTAACCATAGCACACATAGATTGAAGATAACTAAGGTACCATGGTACCAACGAGTTCGAATCATGTGCGGATGGATAATTTCTCCATGGCGTTCACCGCTCAGTGTTTGAGGTGCATAGTATGAGGATGACCTACAGGCCTCCCTAGCATTTACAGCCTCGAGAAGTGCCTAATACGAGGAAGGAAAATTCCCAGGTGGCGCTGGCTATCCCATTTTGGGTTTGCTGAGCATAGTACGAGGAAGGCAGGAAGGCCTCTGTGGCGTTTACGAGGTTAGGGTAAGATTCAGAATTTTTATTTTGGGTAACGTGGGGTAGGACGTTGCCTTAGTTCCCTCACTATTTTTTGGGTCAATGTGGGGTGTGTGATATATCACTCCCATCATATTTTTAGTCTTGTTTTTTTTTTACGCAAGCTGGTGTGGGACTCTAACATCGGAGCTCGTAATGATGGCCGGGGGTTGAAAATCTTTCTCTCAAAGCTTGTCTCAAATATAATTTTGATAGTTCAGGGATGCATTCGTTCCACCAAGGCTTTATTATGTTTGTTGGTATACGGTCAGAGTTTCTCCCTTATTGCCATGTTTGAATAGCATAATGAAGGAACATTCCTTTTTGGCCAAGTGGTCTTATCGACTCGAGGTCAGGTATGTCCCACTGAGGCCTTATTATATTTATTGGCATGGGTCGGAGTTTCTCCCTCATGGCCATGTTTGAGTGGCATAAACAAGGAACATGCTCTTATGGCCAAGTGGTCTTATCGGCTCGGGGTGTGGTATGTCCCACCGAGGCCTTATTATGTTTGTTGGAAAGGGTCAGAGTTTCTCTTTCGTGGCCGTATTTGAGTGGCATAAGGAGGAGATATCCCATTGTGGCCAAGTGGTCTTATCGGCTGGGGGTCGTGTATGTCTCACCGAGGCCTTATTATGATTATTGGCATGGGGTCAAAGTTTCCCCCCACGGCTATGTTTGAATGGCATAAGGAAGGAACATTCCCTTGTGGCCAAGTGGTCTTATCTGTTTGGGGTCAGGTATGCCCACCAAGGCCTTATTATGTTTTTTGGTATGGGATCAGAGTTTCTCCACATGGATATGTCTGAGTGGCACAATGAGGGAACATTCCCTTGTGGCCATGTGGTCTTATCGGCTTGGGGTCGGGTATGCCCACCGAGGCCTTATTATATTTATTGGTATGGGGTCGGAGTTTCTCCTCATGGTTATGTTTGAGTGAAACAAGGAAGGAACATTCCCTTGTGGCCATGTGGTCTTATCGGCTTGGGGTCGAGTATGCCCATCGAGACCTTATTATGTTTATTGGCATGGGTCGAAGTTTCTCCCCCTGGACATATTTAAGTGGCACAATGAGGGAACATTCCCATATGACCAAGTGGTCTTATCGGCTCGGGGTCGGGTACATCCCAACGAGGCCTTATTATGATTGTTAGATGACACAATCAAAAAATGATTCTTTACTCCCAAGTTTAAGAGTTTCGAAGTAATAAAATAACCCTGTAAGTTCGGGATCTACCACAGGGAATAGATTTAGTAAATTAAAATAATAATTCGAGTAAAAATGAAAAGATTTATTTGTTTGAAGTGATTGGCAATTTTGAATTGGAATACAATAATAAAATAAAATAAAATATTATGGCTAGGGGATCCACTTTTAATATTTCAAATTTAGAAATTTTACTTTTTATAATATATAAATTGTCATTATTACCTAGTTAATTTAATTCAGGAATTAATTATGTCAAAATATATAAAATCAGTCATAAAGGCGGTGATAACATTTGTCGATAACAAGTCTAGTCAGGTACTCAATTATGCTAAATAAATAAAACCATTTATATAGACGGTATCAAAGTTTTTCAATAATTAATCCAAATTTAAATTAAATACTAATCATTAGATTACAATTTATATATTATAATATAAATAAAATTAATCTATATTTTTATATTAAAAGCTTCACCATTTACCCCAGTAAAATGAAATTAGCTACTCATGACTTGAATAAAAAGACTTATAATTTTCTTATAGAAAGAAAAATAAATTACAAGAAAGCTTGAAAAAACTAAAACACACAAGACATTATCATCTAAGTTCTCCGGAGAATTCTCAAAAGAAAGTATATCTTATTGAGGTGCTAAGCATCTCTATTTATAGAGGGCTCAACACTTTTTTTCTTTGACAATTTGCATTACAAAATTCAAATTGTCAAAGTGATGAGCCAATCCACAGAAATATGGATTGGCCATTTATACATTTATATTTTTTGGTTTTGTTTTTTTTCTTCTTTAATAATTACTATAACACTATTTATATTTTTCATCAATTTCGGCCTTGAAAACTTCAGAACTAGAAAATCTTGTCAACAATAAGATTGTATATATTTGAGTCTTCTTTTATCTAGAACTAAAATCACCTCAATCTGATATCAAAGTAATATTTTAAATTACACAAAGTTGGTATTTCCAAAATTGTACAATGTTAGAATGCTCATTTAAGTTTCTGGCCTCCAAGATCCAAATATCATGTCCATTTTTTCTAGTTATGCATCCAATATATTATTTCACCTATTTAAAATAAAAATCACAATAAAAATAAATTTCATTATTATTTTAGAAATGTGCTAAATTAAGAGGATTAATGAAACTACAAATGTAAAATGATTAATTTATCTTTTAATAAATGTGCACTTTCTAGTGTTCGTCACACCCCCCAACCAGTTTATTACTAATCCCTAGTAATTTGAGTGAAAATTTTAAAAAAAAAAATTATCCAAATTAATAACTGTTTTCTTTCTTTATAAATGATCAAATAAGTAAATTCTCCTCACTTTTTACCCTTCATTCATACACACATAAATTAAGATAGCAATCAATTCATTGTGCCCACAATATTCACAAGTCTTGTTGAAAAGAGAGTAATATTTTTGTCCTAAAATTATATTATAGTTCACAGCTTTTTTGGCAATGAATGTTTATTTATAAATACAAAAATAGTTGTTGTTGTTATTTTTTTTAAAAAAAATATACATCTTCAATCCTTGTAACAAGCTTTGGGCCAATGACTCTCAAACTAATTGGCTTTAGGGCACTAGGTGTTAAGACACCCCTACAGACTTAATTGCTCGGATTTCAGATGTTAAAAAGAAGAAGTGTCTGTGTAGACACTGCATTTTTGCATAAGCCCAATGATGAGCCTCGTACAGAGGAACTACTTGAAAAGTTGCGGAAGTTGCGAAAAACGGATGCCGGAATGAAAGAAAACCTCCAAAATTAGCACCTCATTGGATTCAGACTCACTAGCCAACCTCGAATTCGTTCAGCTGCTGTTTCAAATCTTAGCCTTGGACAAACCCCTAACACATGCAACCGGCCGATTACCCTGCAAGCCACACGCCCAAGGCCCATGCAATCCACCATGCACTCCCAAAACTTCCGAAATAGAAAAAATCCCATGCAATTCACATGTCAAAATTCCCTCATCAATACTTTCTAATTTAACAAGATTTTGGGATCCCATCCAATTTAACAAGATTTGGGATATTCTCATCACTAAATTTGTGAGATTGTGTTCCCAAAATAATTTAAGAAAATATCTCCCAAATCAATATGATTTGTTTCCCTATTTGGAGATCCCTTTAAATCATTATAAATTAGGGACCAAATCATCACAAGAGGCTCACTTGGATGGCAACAACAACAAAAAAACTAAGCTCTTCTCCTCTTCTTTCACGACAAACACACAAAAAAACGAAAAAAAAAAGAGAAAGAAAACAAAAAACATAAAAAAATGAAACAAAGAAAAAACCAAAAAATAAGAAAACAACGTGAAGACCGGCCAAAAAGAAAAAGCAACAAGTGGCGAGAACCAACAAAGTAAAAAGTGGCGAGAACCAACAAAGCAACATCGGCGTGAACAAAAGCAACAGCGGTGTGAACAAAGGCAGAGACCAAACGTGAAAGACGTGAAGCATGAAACAGAAACAGTGTAACCAAAAATAAAACACCGAAACCAACAAAAACTAACCAGCCGAAACACCAAACAACCAAACACAAACCACCAAAATAGTGAAAAAGCAAATAGCCCCCAAAGCCAAAAAATCATTGAGAAATAACAAATAAACTGTGCACAAACAACCAGCCTAAAAATAGTGAAGAAACTACAAAAAATAACCAGCTAAAACAGCCCCAAAAACCGTAAAAATAGCCAGAAAAATCACCCAAAAAAAGCAAACAGCAGCCAAAAAATAGTGAGCAAAAAATAGCAAATAGCAAGCCAAAAATATAAACCAGAAACTGAAAAACAGTGAGTAGAAACAGTGAGCAGAAATAGTGAAACAGCAAACCAGCAATCCTTCCTGCGATGGCTTAACACACTTTCAAGAAAGCAACTTAAAAGGTAAGACCTGAAGCCACCCTATTTATTTTTATAATTCTGGACACGACATGTCAGGCTAGACATGAAATACATCCAGCCGGGTATGAGAAGTCCTACATTAAAGATGGCCAAATTTTTGGTCAAATTATTTTTTCTTCTTCTATATTTTATTATTTATTTTTTTAACTATTTAATGTTATTTATCATATTATCTTTTTATTCACTATCATCGTTATTTTATTATTTCGCATTTATTTTTTCCATTTAGCTTTTTGTCTATTTACATTTATTGTTATTTCATTATTTTGACTTTTTTATGACCGTTTACATTGCATTGATGGTTATGTGTGTTATTATCTCTTGCGATATATCGGATAGAAACCCAGACGTAAATTCCATAGCCGAATCCGAATGGATAGTAGTACGGTCTGTACTTGGGATAAAACTTCACGTACCACTCGGGAAATACTCATATATGCATGATTAACCCCCCTTTTTGTTTGTTATTTATTTATTGACAATTTTCCCGCTTCTGATTGATTTTCGCTATTACATCCCGTACTTCTTTATCTAATATGCTTTTATTATTTCCATTAATGTTTATATGTGTGCAAATATGTGTTTATTTGAATTATCTTACATGAACTGCATTAAGACTTGGCTATACCATTGTGTGAACCTGTCCATTATACTTGCATAAGTTAGGGACCATTTCGAACCCAATGGTTTGAGGTCTTCCCTTGCGAGGGATGAGTGCGGCAATAAATCTTTTCCCAGTTCACACTAGGTGGCGACTCCTTTATTCTCCGGTTTAGTCCCCTGCGGGCTACTCCGTACTCTCTACGGGCTGCGAGCCCAACAGTGTCGTGGTTGTCGAGCATCATAGGCATAGCGGTAAACCCCACTTCGAACCTACAGATGGCGACTCCACTGGGGATAGAGAATCGGCCCCGAAATAATGCCTTGTAGTTTCTGTGGCTTTGGCTTTGGTTACCCAAGTCTCATATATTTTGCATATCCTTTTTACCCCGATGGCATCACATATCGTGAAGTCACTCTCACTCAAGACGGCGGATCATTATGTGATGATAACCATCACTCGTTGGCGTGTACCCTAGGGTATAAAAAATGCGCGCTCACTTGGTCGCTTGAACCCTTGAGTGGGGATACCTAATTGTTGGCAACCCTTCGTCAATGAGAGCTTTTATCCATACTCTTGTAAGCGTACATATGAACCATAGTCATATGTCCTATAGAAGCTACCTATATGCTTGTGATTGGGACCATTGTCATTTGGATCCATTTGGGCTTCTCGTAATATGATACGAACTTGTTGGGACTTAAATTGGGATGAGTTTGTATCTTATGATGATTGGGCCAAAAGTTTTCAAAATGAAGATGGGCCACCTTGTGTTTGGGCCCCTTATCATTTGAAGTTGTTTAGCTACTTTATCACAAAAGTGTAAACCTGTAGGGAATTTTCAACTAGGACAAGTTTGCACCTCGTGATAATCTGATTGAATGCTTTAAAATGATAATGAGCCAACTTGTATGAAAACCTTGATGGGCTTAAAAGGTCCAAACATGATCCGAATATGACAAATGGATGAGTTTGATATCCGAACTGGTTGTCATCCAGGAAGGGCACGCCTTGTTATGGCATAATCGTATACTTTTGGATATCTCCAAGTCCATCCCCACAACCGTGATTACCGAGGGCCCAATTCATTGTTTCTAGATAATGGTAGGATCCCCATAATAGGCTTAGTCAATATTATAAATGTTGAGAATTTTGGTTTCTAATTAGGTCCCAAGATCATGAAATCAAGCAAGAAACAAGTGAATACACAAAGGAGAATGGCAGAAACATACTCACAATGAACGGATCTTGCGACGCGAAGAACACAAGCCTTCAAGCTCCCTCAAATGTCACTGCAGCAGCTCCCCTTGGCAGTGGACTGCATAGTGGTGGGTGGTGTGGCTCCTCCAAGATTCGGCCATTGATGACCTCCATTGAAGATCCAAGCTTCAAGCTCCAAAAACCATTCCAAGCTCATGTGTTCACTGCCCTATCACATTAGGAAGACTCATGGTGTGGTAGCACTTGATTTTGCAACAAAATCACTCTCTTGCTTCTCTTTATTTTCGGTAGAACCAGAAAAATGGAAGAGGAAGAAGATGGCTCAAAGCCGTGAAAGAGAATGAGGGAAAAATGGGTTTCCTAGAAACCGATTGTGTGGAGAGAGAGAAAAAAAATAAAATGTATTTGGTTTATATATTTTCCAAAAAATAAATACCAAATTCTTTTTACTTTCCAAAAAGCAAAAGTTAAAAAGCAAAAAAGCAATTAATGCTTTTCAACTACCACATCAATCACTCAATCAATCAATCAAATTGTCACATCACTCAAAGTGACATGTGATTTGATGCTTGATGTGACTAGCGATTTGACGCTTGATGTGACTTGCGTGCCGCACTCGAATTCGAAATGCAAATGCGCTCGCAAACACACTGGCTCGGTTTCGCTAATTCCAAATTAACGAATTTTCCGTTGTGACGTAATTAAACGATTACACCTAGTGAAATCACCATTCACGTCGCTAACGAATTAATTCTAAATTAATTCGTTCGCCCGAATTAAAATCTAATTTTAATTCTGTGTCGAAATCCAATTTCGTATAATATATCAAATATATTATTTTATCGATTAATTCCAAATTAATCGTTCTCTCTCTTTAATTAATATTTTATCCCAGATAAAATATCTGCGTAATTAATCCCAGATTAATTTTCTCTCTCATCTAATTAATCCTAGAATAATAAAGTGCGAGTCATACATCATCGGTGAATCTTCGGGAAGCGACCCATAAGATCCCCGGATATGTTGGCAGTAAATACGGTCGTCGGACTATCCGAACACGTAAGTACCTCGTACTACGTTTATACCGATTTACAAGACAAGGTTGGCTTCTAGGAAAGCGCCATGCCTACCCAATTCTCCAGAAATATCCTTATAGGAATATGCGATCTATATCAAGTGTAGTATACCGTAGTATTGCGTATTTCGATCCAGCTTTGGATGATCACGTGCTAGGCCTGGGGCTGGAAATATGTCTGCCCCGTACGAAGCACATATCGGATGTCTGGTAACTAGTCTCTATAATCGGATATACATGACCTAGTCATAATATCCCGATAGCTCGAGCATTTAAGAGAACGAGTTCCGTATCCTATGTGACCATCATCTCTATTATGACTAGAGTGATACTTCTGTTGAGTTTCAATCAAGTCCCAAGGATCACAAACATGCATAAAAACGAGTTGAATACACAAAGGAGTAAGGCGGAATTCATACTCACATTGATGGGTTTGATGCTAGGAAGAACAAGTTGCGTTTTTGCCTCCCTCCAAGCTCGGTTTGGACTTCCTCATGCAGTGGACTGCTCGGTTGGGGGCTGTTTTTGATGCTCCAAAATCGGCCATGCAAGACTCCATTGAAGCTCCAAGCTTCAAGCTTTCCAAGCTCACAAATTCGTTTCCCTATCACCTATGTATAACCCAAGGTGTGTGCTAGTACTACTCTTCTTCATTTGCTTCTAAAATTTCGGTTAAAACCAGAAACTTTTGTCAAGAAATCGGCTTGAAGCCGTGAGAAGAAGAAGAAGAAAAGAGAGGGAGATGAGAGATCGTGAATGAGGAGAGAGAGAGGACCGAATCTTGTAAAGGAGGGAAAAGAAAATGTAATACATATATCTTTTATTTATTTTCCAAAAAAAAAACAAATAAATATATATATATATTAAACATTTTCTTTATAGCAAAAAACAAAAAGCAAAAGACAATCAATGATTCACCTTTTCACCCATCACTTTTACTTTAACTTTAAGTCACATCACATCACTTTAATAAAGTGACATGTTGTCCAGTCACATCACTCAAAGTGACAATTGATTTGACAATTGACGCGACTAGTGATTTGACGCTTGATGTGACTTGCGTGCCGCACTCGAATTCGAAATGCGAATGCGCTCGCAATCACTCTCGGGTTCGGGTTCGCTAATTCCAAATTAACGAATTTTCCGTCGCTTCGTAATTAAATGATTGCGCCTAGCGAAATCACTATTCACGTCGCTAACGAATTAATTCTAAATTAATTCGTTCGCCCGAATTAAAATCTAATTTTAATTCCGCGTCGAAATACAATTTCTTATAATATATCGAATATATTATTTTATCGATTAATTCCAAATTAATCGTTCTCTCTCTTTAATTAATATTTTATCCCAGATAAAATATCTCCGCAATTAATCCCAGATTAATTTTCTCTTACTTCTAATTAATCCCAGATTAATTAAAGTGAGAGTCATACGTCATCGGTGAATCTTCAGGAAGCGACCCATGAGATCTCCGGATATGTTGGCAGTAAATACGGTCGTCGGAGTATCCGAACACGTAAGCACCTCGTACTACGTTTATACCGATTTACAAGACAAGGTTGGCTTCTAGCAAAGCGCCATGCCTACCCAATTCTCCAGAAATATTCTTGCAGGAATATATAGATCTGTATCAAGCGTAGTATACCGTAGTATTGTGTATATCGGCCCAGTATCGGATAGTCACGTGCTAGGGCTGGGGCTGGATAAGTGTCTGCCCCGTCCGAAGCACATGTCGGATGTCTGGTAACTAGTCTCTATAATCGGATATACATGACCTTGTCATAATATCACGATAGCCGGCCAGCACTTAGAGCACTAATACCGTATCCTGCGTGACATCATCTCCACTATAACTGAAGTGATACTTCCGTCTCGACATCACACCCAATACACTACGATTCTCTGATAAACCCAGAAGCGGTGTACGCAGAACCGGTTAAAGCCCTGTACCACCCAGACCAAAGTCTACCGATTATCGCAAGTATTAGCGATGCAAGTCTCAGGTTAAGACTATACACACCTACCTTGATTTCGGCCTCCCATAGACACATAGTCATAATACCAATGGGATTCCGAGGGGTCTATCCCGAAGCTGTTTCCGCAGAGCGAAGTTTAAGAAACACGACCTCCTATCGCACTTGCATAGGTATCCAATACTAAATATATGAGAACTATGCCGTTGTGCCCTCACAACGCGCACAAGTGCAATACTAGCCTATTCCGCATTATCGATGTCCTGTCTCGATAATACTCCGGCTAGGGATATTTAATGATTAATCCTTCGTGGACTGATACTGTCTCATATCATCTCAATCCAGGAACTAATCATATGGACCTCTCTTCATTTATACATATATGGTGATTTAATCACAAATGATGAGAGTGCAATTTCCTTGTCACATAGTTAATTTGCTACAACAACACAATGATTTGTGCAAATAGTGACGCTATGGGTCATATTATCCAACAATCTCCCACTTGGCACATAGCCAGTCACTCGAGTGTCCCACACCCGAACTATGTACGGTTCGCTCAAATTGCTGAGAAAAGATTTTCGTAAACGGATTTGCGTAATTATCTTCTGACGCGATTTATACGATCATCACATCGCCACGATGTATGATCCGAACGAATCAGATGATATAGAAGTATATATCTGGATCGTCGATGAGACCATTAATTCTTTAGCCTATGCTGATGCCTAGCTCAGTTGCTAACAGAAATATATCTAATCTAATTAGATTTATTATCGATCCAAATGGCTTCTATTGCTGCCTCAGCTGCAGCAATAATCCGCATTTGTTGTTAATTCGGCAACAGTTATCTTGCTCGGAATATTTCCAGCTTACTGTCCCGTTATTCAAACTTTATAGTACCGCAGTATTTACCGGTTTGGAAACTTGCAGCAGTGATCCTAGTCACTTCAAGTTCTCCTACTCTATAATTTAAGACAGCATCTTTAGTTCTCTAAGATACTAATAGATGCCCTTAACTTCAATCCAATGACTATCACTTGGATTGTCCTGATTGTGACTCCATATGCTCAAAGCGTATGAGACACCATATCAAGTACATTTTAAATGTACAATTTCTCAGAGAGTGTTAACAACTCCAAATCTAGCCCAGTAGATCTTTATTCCTTGAATAAAGGTGTTACTCCCCAGAATTCTACGGAGAATTTCTTATGAAAGCCAAGCTTTCACCGATTGCTTTATGGGAATTTCATTTCCAAGAAATGACATATTATCATTATTTTACATGACATTCATGTCAGTGCACTCCCACTAACCCTTTTATATACACAAGAATCATTTCGTTTTGAATTAAATCATACTCCATTATGATTACATCAAAACGACAATTCCTAGAACCTATGCTTGCTTCAATCCAAACATGGATCGAATAACCTGCAAACATGTTTGCTTGTTATGGTACGATAAAACCGACAGGATGTTATAAACATCCTCCGAAAGGTTTCCTTTTCACGAAAGCGATTTTCCGTTAAGACATATTTCATAAATGAAATACACAGCTTTAGCAAGCATTATCCAAATGGATTTACAATGGCAACAGGTTAAAGGTTTCGTCGGAATCAACACAATGTTGATAACTCTACCTTTTCTATACAAGCCTAGCTTAGTACGTTGGTATGTTGCCTTCCATGTATGTCTTCCTTGAAGACTTATAAAGTACCAATAGGCACAATGCCTTATGGTACATCAACTAGTATCCAAACTTGTTGATATACATGGAATCCATTTTGGACTCATGACACTTTGTCATAATAGGGAGTCGATACCTTGTATCACTACCTCATACGTAATCAGTTGGTGTACCTTAAAAGATTAACATCTTTATGAGGTGAGATCAGAAACCCATACCCCAGGTTGTTTTCTGACTCTCTCTGATCTACGCGGTTCTTGTGTACTCGAAGATTAATGGAATAGTTTCATCATTGATGAACTATTATGTTCCATTAAGGACTTCGTGCCTTGAACAGTATTACTCCGATTTTCATCGAGTATCATATCCTCCCACTGACCAGTGCATATCGGTATTCCTCTCAGGAAAAACCGCATGGTGAGCAACAATCACATTGTTCTCATGTGAGATTTATAAGTACTATACTTATGGTTTCTCTTAGGATAACCTATATTGGCACTTATCCAATTTGGGTCCTAGTTTGGTATCACCCAAACATATGCCTAGCATCCCAATTAGTCAGGAATGAGAAACCCGTTTCTTTCCCGTTCATATCTAATATGTAATCTGTCAAACAGATTATTATGGAATCTTATACTAAATAAGTTATTGCACTGTTAAAACTTATCCGTTGAAGGAAATGGTAGCTCAGAGCGACTCATGATTAGCCTTATCATGTCTAACATGATTCGGTTAATCCGTTCGGACACACCGTCACTTTGACGTGTTCCGGGAGGAGTCCTCATTTGAAAGAATACTATACTCTTTCAAGTATATAAGAAACTTATTGCTTAAGTATTTTCCATTACGGTCTTACCGTGACGGTATATAATACTATAGCCGATCTGTTTGTCTATTTCGTGTCGAAACTCTAAAAGTTTCTGATTTGTGTTCTTCAAAAGAAACACATAACCATAACGTGACGCCACATCCGTTAAGGTCACGAAATATTCATGTTCACATCTAGCCTAGCTAGATATGGGCCCACTAACTTCACCATGAATAGGGCTAACAGATCGGTGGCTCTTACACTATTACCAAGTAAACAGTGTTTTAGGTATTTTACCTAACAAACTAGATTCGTAGACTTTATTTGAATAGTCAAATCAGTCCTAGTACCCACTCTTCAAAAGTGTGGATATACGAGTCTAGTTTAATTGCGTCCTAGACAACAATGCCACAAATAAGTCTCTATTAATCAAATCAATTTGAGCGATTTATTTGTCATTTTATATGTTTGAGATTTTATTTATATTCAAAATATAAATTCTGTTATTTACATCTAATGTATTTATCTCAGTATCATCTTTATATAATAAAACACTTAGTGTTCTATAATATAAAGGTTTTATCCACAATGGATTAAGCACTGATACTGAGATAATGTTTCTAGTCAAACTAGTTACATTATAACAGTTCCTAATTTAAGTACACACCCGAAGGGTAGTTCCTAAACTTAGATATCTACAGTCGAAACAGTGACTTTCGTCCCGTTTCTGATTCGCAGAGCAATCTTAGCTTGAAGTCAGTATCCTGCTCTAAGCAGATTCTGAACATCAATACATATATTTTATGTACCACACTTGGTATTTAAAATCTAATTTCAATACTAGCTGTGAACATAACTAAGACAAACATTTTTAAAGTAACAGTCTTGCCCTTTCTTTAATTCCTTCGTGTCTGCCATATCCAAATGGTAGTCACTTTGGGATATGTCAATTATCCTTTTCAATATTTCAGAAACCTTAGGCCAAGCCTTGGGTTTTTAAAATATCGAAACGATGTGCACCTCGTGCTACATGCCCAATTGCAAACTTTGACTTTATATGAATAGTCAATTAATTCTCCAAGAATTATAAATTGCAATTTTAATACTTCTTGAATCTAAAATTAGATTTATGACAAGTATATTAAATTAAGCATTAAAGTCATCATCACATAAATCTTCCAAAGATTTTATGCTCTACTTATTTTGCTTAATTTTGGGCTTAAGGTATAATAAGTTATTTTATCAAATAAGGTAACCTATTATTTATTCCCAATTTGAAAATTAAATTATTTAAAATATTTTAATCCAGATTATATTTTAAATATCCAACTTTTCAATTTATCTTGATTACAATAGTCCAACTATTTAATCAATGATTAGTGGTACTATATATATTATAATGATTATAATAGTCCAACTATATAATCAAATATAATCCAAATTAATTAACCTCAATTACATTGATTACTATAATCCAATTATAAAATCAACTGTAAACTGAAATTAATTAATTCAAATATATTGATTAATATAATCTAATTATATATAATCAAGTATAATACAGTCCAACTGTTTATTAAAACAACAATTTAAATATTAGTCCAACTAACATTTAATATTACGACGAAATAATTTAAATGAGCGCGTATGGCGAGTAATTGAACGAGTATTGCAAATTCAATTCTTGCCTCCCACTATTTTTCGTCGAGCCTCTAACCCTCTGTCGAGTACTCGGGAAAACCGTGTTTCCTAGTGGGCTAGGATCCCGTTAAATATCACACAATCTTGACTTTGGCCAACAAATTGTATGATAATTAACTAGGTAGATCTCGAAGATCAATTGGATCTTATCCAACTCCTAGATCCAGTAGGTGGACATCCAAGTCCCAAACATATATCTTATATATGCCTATACATCGAATGTATACCCTAACCTTTTTCCTCTGAATCAACTAGGCCTTGGCTTTGGCACAACAAACCTAGTGATCCCAGTCAAGCGCGGACCCATTGACATGGAAGCTTCGTAATCAATGTCTATGGACAAGAAGTGGTCTTGACTTTGGCCAACAAACCACAACTTGGACACGACACCGATATGGAACAAAGCCTCGTGATTAAAACACATCTTTGACGGACAAGGGCTTGACTTTGGCCAACAACCCCTGCCAATCTCGGATCTTGAGTAAGAATCACTCAATGGAAGGAAAATAAACACTTGATATTTAACGAGGGTTTTTCGCGTGCAAATTGGTTACCAATTTATTATCTTTGTTAAGGTCTCATCATCATACACCCTTAAACATGCATTCTAAACACATAATAAAGCGCATATGTAAAATAATAATGATATGCGGATGGATATTTTACATTGATCCTAGATCAAATCTCTCACTTTCTCTCTCCCGCTAGCACTAATATTTCTTCTACCTATTACACTACACTTCTAAAGAAACCTCATATACATAGAGGGGAATAGGTGAGAAGAGAATACAAAGAAATAGGAGATAAGGCTGGACACGCAGGTCCAATTAATAAATCAAATTTATTACAACAATTTCTAAAATTGCCCCACCCTTCTAATATCCATCCGATATACATTATTCAAACATCACAACCATGTATTCATACAAGCATGTTATCAATCAATCAATCAAATTAATTAATCTTGATAATTAGTGATCATCCAATGTTCAAACAACGATTTGATTTTGTTCGAGTCAAACTCGTATTGTGAACACGTGCTCAAAGTACGATTTTCTCAAATAAAATAAATTACATGATTAAATCCAAGTTAATACGTATTTAATTCTAATTCATTATTTAATTCCAAATTAAATATTACACTTTATAAAAATAAACTTTTACGACTTAAATTCCAAATTTAATCGTTTCGGGTCTCAAAGCCCGATTAATATCAATATTAATTTTATTAAAGTCCAATGGGCTTTTAATTAATTTCTTGAGGCGTGGACTTTTGGTCAACTCGGGTAAAACCGAATAACCAAAATCCAATCCTGGAGTTACCCCATAAGCCCATAAATTAATTTAGGCCCATTAGGCCCAATTAAACGTTAAAGGTTTATTAGTTGTAATTGGGCCTTTTGGAAGCGGTTTTGGGCCTAATTGGATCCAACCAATTTTGGCCTAAACCAACTTTGTACAACAAAGTCCAATAACACCCAATAACAACTTAAAAAGCCCAAATCCAATTTAAGGCCCATTTTATAATTAAATTACAAATCCAATTTTACAATTCAATTAAACAAAGTGCATAGCATTATTAATTACCCAAATCAAAGTTTCCAAAACATCAAATTTGTCCAATTAATCATGCTTAACATCAATTAATCATGTCCAACATAATTAAATCAAAATCAAACCCAATTTCATGCTTCAAGTGTCTCGGCCAAAGGGGAAAAATATGCCTAATTCAAATTCAATCCAATTGAACCCAATCAAACATAAATTCAACATCCCCAAATGATTTCCAAGTCATCCAATGAACAAAAAATCAAAAATCCAAGACATTAGGGCACTTGCCAAATTCGGCCATCACAAGCAAATTGGGGAAAAATTGTTCCAAACACTTTTCATCAAATTGATCTAATCAATCATCAATTAAACAACATTTAAGCATTCTAAATCATCCAATTTCATTAAACATGCTCAAAATCAAGTTTACCCAAATTTGTCATGCCCCAAATTTGGGGAAAATGGATCCAACCAAATTTCATGAAATTGATTATGCACAACATCAATTCAACCTCATTCAAGCATACTATACTAAAAAATTTAATCATTTGATGCTTAAATTGAGTTTACCCAAATTAAAGTTTTGGCCAACATTAAGCAAATTGGGGAAAATCAATCCAATTAATTTTTCTTCAAATTGATTACATGTAACTCTAATTATAACATATACAAGCATTCTTAAACAAACAATTTGTCAAAATCAAGCTTAAATCAAAAAGCCCAAAATTTGCTCAAGAACCCTAAATTCGTTTTATGCCAACCAATAGCTCAAGATACCATTGTTGAGTTTCAATCAAGTCCCAAGGATCACAAACATGCATAAAAACGAGTTGAATACACAAAGGAGTAAGGCGGAATTCATACTCACATTGATGGGTTTGATGCTAGGAAGAACAAGTTGCGTTTTTGCCTCCCTCCAAGCTCGGTTTTGGACTTCCTCATGCAGTGGACTGCTCGGTTGGGGGCTCTTTTTGATGCTCCAAAATCGGCCATGCAAGACTCCATTGAAGCTCCAAGCTTCAAGCTTTCCAAGCTCACAAATTCGTTTCCCTATCAACTATGTATAACCCAAGGTGTGTGCTAGCACTACTCTTCTTCATTTGCTTCTAAAATTTCGGTCAAAACCAGAAACTTTTTGTCAAGAAATCGGCTTGAAGTCGTGAGAAGAAGAAGAAGAAAAGAGAGGGAGATGAGAGATCGTGAATGAGGAGAGAGAGAGGACCGAATCTTGTAAATGAGGGAAAAGAAAATGTAATACATATATCTTTTTTATTTATTTTCCAAAAACAAATAAATATATATATATATTAAACATTTTCTTTATAGCAAAAAACAAAAAGCAAAAGACAATCAATGCTTTTCACCTTTTCACCCATCACTTTTACTTTAACTTTAAGTCACATCACTCAAAGTGACAATTGATTTGACAATTGACGCGACTAGTGATTTGACGCTTGATGTGACTTGCGTGCCGCACTCGAATTCGAAATGCGAATGCGCTCGCATTCACTCTCGGGCTCGGGTTCGCTAATTCCAAATTAACGAATTTTCCGTCGCGTCGTAATTAAATGATTGCGCCTAGCGAAATCACTATTCACGTCGCTAACGAATTAATTCTAAATTAATTCGTTCGCCCGAATTAAAATTTAATTTTAATTCCGCGTCGAAATCCAATTTCTTATAATATATCGAATATATTATTTTATCGATTAATTCCAAATTAATCGTTCTCTCTCTTTAATTAATATTTTATCCCAGATAAAATATCTCCGCAATTAATCCCAGATTAATTTTCTCTTACTTCTAATTAATCCCAGATTAATTAAAGTGCGAGTCATACGTCATCGGTGAATCTTCAGGAAGCGACCCATGAGATCTCCGGATATGTTGGCAGTAAATACGGTCGTCAGAGTATCCGAACACGTAAGCACCTCGTACTACGTTTATACCGATTTACAAGACAAGGTTGGCTTCTAGCAAAGCGCCATGCCTACCCAATTCTCCAGAAATATTCTTACAGGAATATATAGATCTGTATCAAGCGTATATACCGTAGTATTGTGTATATCGGCCCAGTATCGGATAGTCACGTGCTAGGGCTGGGGCTGGATAAGTGTCTGCCCCGTTCGAAGCACATGTCGGATGTCTGGTAACTAGTCTCTATAATCGGATATACATGACCTTGTCATAATATCACGATGGCCGGCCAGCACTTAAGAGCACTAATACCGTATCCTGTGTGACATCATCTCCACTATACCTGAAGTGATACTTCCGTCTCGACATCACACCCAATACACTACGATTCTCTGATAAACCCAGAAGCGGTGTACGCAGAGAAACGGTTTAAAGCCCTGTACCACCAAGACCAAAGTCTACCGATTATCGCAAGTATTAGCGATTGCAAGTCTCAGGTTAAGACTATACACACCTACCTTGATTTCGGCCTCCCATAGACACATAGTCATAATACCAATGGGATTCCGAGGGGTCTATCCAGATCGAAGCTGTTTCCCGTACCATCGGTGGTGAAACACAACCTCCTATCGCACTTGCATAGGTATCCAATACTTAAATATATGAGAACTATGTCGTTGTGCCCTCACAACGCGCACAAGTGCAATACTAGCCTATTCCGCATTATCGATGTCCTGTCTCGATAATACTCCGGCTAGGGATATTTAATGATTAATCCTTCGTGGACTGATACTGTCTCATATCATCTCAATCCAGGAACTAATCATATGGACCTCTCTTCATTTATACATATATGGTGATTTAATCACAAATGATGAGAGTGCAATTTCCTTGTCACATAGTTAATTTGCTACAACAACACAATGATTTGTGCAAATAGTGACGCTATGGGTCATATTATCCAACAACTTCCGTCTTAACATCACACCCAACACACTACGATTCTCAATATACCCAGCATTGGCGTACACAGAACCTGTTAAAGCCCTGGACGACCTCAACCAAAGTATATTGATTGTCACAAGTATTAGCGGTGCAAGTCTCAGGTTAAGACTAAATACACCTACCCTGATTTCGGACTTCCATAAACACATAGTCATAATACCAATGGAATTCCGAGGGGGTCTATCCAGAGCGAAGCTGTTTCCCATACCATCGGTAAAACAAAACCTCCTATTACACTTGCATGAGTATCATATACCCAAATATATGAGAACTATGTCGTTGTGCCCTCGCAAACGCGCACAAGTGTAATACTAGTCTTTTACATATTTATCGATGTCCAATCTCGATAATACTCTGACTAGGGATATTTAATGATTTATCCTTCGTGGACTGATATTGTGTCATATTATTCTCCGTCCAGGAACAAATCACAAAGACCTCTCATTATTATATATCTAGGTGATCTAATCACAAATGATAAGAGTGCAATCTCCTTTGTCACATAGTTAATTTGTACAACAACACCATGATCTGTATAAATAGTGACGTTATGGGTCATAATTGTCCATCAGGGAAGCGGCCGCGAGTGCGCAGCGGAAAATTCATGAAAAAATTATGAGGCCGCTATCCATTTGCCCAAGACCCATTTGTTTTGATTATTCTACAAGCCTAGGCATGTTACTATATATTCTAAGCATAAAAACTCATAAAACATGCAAATAACATAAACCTAAACATGCTAACTATCATAAGAACTCTAATTAAAATAAAGAAAGAAAAAGACTTACTTGAACCGAAGACTCTTCCAGTCCTCCCTCCAATCTACAAGATTTTCTCAAACTCAGCAAGCTCCTCCACGTTCCAAAGAGTCACCCAAGTGTGTGGCCTCCAAAGATGCACACACCAAAGCCAAAACTCAACGGTAAGACTATGCCTTGAGTGCACGGGTATATTTGCCCTTGGTGCTAGCCTAGGAAAATACCTCAAAACTCTTAACTTGAGGTTCCTCTAGTCAATAAGACTTAAAGATCCTCAAAATCAGTGGCTTACTCTTAAACTTTAGAGTTGCTCACTTATATAAACTCAATATATGAAAGGTTTTGGTGTAAAAAATTTGTGAAAAATTCTTTGGGTTTATATAGTGCTCCAAAGACAACAAAATTAATTATGAATCCGATGTGGGATAAAAGATATTTTAATCTTAGCCTTTGGATCTTAATTTAGTGGTTTAATGAGTTTATAAAACCTTAATAAGAGTTTGGGCCGAATTGGAATTCAAAGCAAATAACAAAAAAAATTACTATTCATGTTACTATTCACATTACTATTTATATTACTATTTACGTTACTATTTATTTATTTATTTATTTCAATTCCCAAAGTGCCCCTATCGTCATTCACCAATCCCTAAGCCACTATGGAACCTCATAAATGACCTGTTCAATAATTAAACACATTGAACTATTTATGAACAATTCCTACAGCAATCATATATGCTGTTAAATTTGTATTGTGCACTGTTAACCATTGATTTCGACTTTTTTGGGTGTGACCTTTTGGGTTCCCCTCAATTTGGACATGAAATGAATCGTGATAATTTAATCGAACATAAACTATCCTCCGATCAAATGGTCGTTCGATTTCAATGACCAAGGTTGACATCTAGCAACATGCCAAGGCCCCCAAATGAGAAGGAAAGATATATACCCATTTTGTATGCGATTTACATATGATACGGTCCCTCACCTCACTTTATCCCCACCGTTTGACCTAGGGTACGGAAAGTGTCTACCCATATAGTCAAAGGTATGATGTTGATAGTGTTATGAATTATGCTAACCCAAGAATCTCACATGATTCTTCCGCCGCGGCTAGACCCGGACGATTCCGGTTCCGGTTCTGGTTCCGGAACCGAACCTGAACCTGACCGGTTCGGTTAGGGTTCTCACACTGACCGAACCGGTTGGAACCACTGGAACCGAACGGTTCCAGCCGGAACGGTACCGTTCCGGTTGGAACCGTAAGGTTCCTCTTGGTGTTGGGTTTATTAGGTCAAACCAAGATCAAATTAAGCATATAAACGTGTGAATACATCAAAGTAAAATTGCAGAAATACTCACTTTGATCGGCTTTTGCGATGCGAAGACAACAAAAATTTCTTCCTTGAAGTTTCGGCCAAACCTCCATTTGTGCTCCTTGTGTTGTCTTCAAGCTCCAAGCTTTTATTTGAGATTCCATGCGCTTGAATGGGTTTCCCTATCACCTTTGTAAGACCCCTTTGAGTGTTAGCTCTTGAGATTTTGCAACAAAATCAAGAAGAAGTGAAGCCTAGCTTCACGCCCAAGAGAGAAAAAGGCACCATTGTCATGAGTTAGGGAGAGGGAGAGAAGAGTTGTGTATATGTTTCTAAAACAATTACCAAGTTATTTTCCAAAGTCAAAATCCTTTTTAGTATATGGTTTCCATTGCGACGTAATTAAATCAAATTTAATTAAATAATTATGCCTAGCAAAATTACTATTCACGTCGCTAGCGAATTAATTCCAAATTAACTCATTCGCCCGAATTAAAATCCAATTTTAATTCCACGTCGAAATCTTATTTCATATAATATTTCGAATATATTATTTTATCGATTAATTCCAAATTAATCGTTCTCTCTCTTAAAATAGTATTTTATCCTAGATAAAATATCTCTGCAATTAATCCTAGATTAATATTCTCTCTCATCTAATTAATCCCATATTAATTATATTCGAGTCATACGTCATCGGTGAATCTTCGGAAAGCGACCAATGAGATCCCTGGATATGTTGGCAGTAAATCCGGTCGTCGGACTATCCGAACACATACGTACCTAGTACTACGTTCTTACCGATTTACAAGACATGGTTGGCTTCTAGCAAAGCACCGTGCCTACCCAATTCTCCAGAAATATTCTTAAAGGAATATATAATCTATATCAGGCGTAGTATACGTAGTATTGCGTATTGCGATCCAGTATCAGATGTCACGTGCTAGGCCTGAGGCTAGAATTGTGTCTGCCCCGTATGAAGCACATATCGGATCTCTGGTAACTAGTTTCTATAATTGGATAATCATGACCTTGTCATATTATCCCGATAGCTGCAGCATATAAGAGTACCAGTTCCTTATCCTACGTGACTATCATCTCCATATGACTGAAGTGATACTTCCATCTTGACATTACACCCAATACACTAAGATTCTCAATATACCCAGAAGAGGCGTACACATAACATGTTAAAGCCCTGGATGACCAAAACCAAAGTATATTGATTGTCGCAAGTATTAGCGATGCAAGTCTCAGGTTAAGACCAAATACACCTACCCTGATTCAGACTTTCATAGACACATAGTCATACTACCAATGGAATTCCGAGGGGTCTATCCAGAGCGAAGCTATTTCTGTACCATCGGTAAACACAACCTCCTATTACACTTGCATGAGTATCCAATACCCAAATATATGAGAACTATGACGTTATGCTCCCACAACGCGTACAAGTGCAACACTGTCTATTCCGCATTATCGATGTCCAATCTCGATAATACTACAACTAGGGATGTTTTAATGATTAACCTTAACGGATTAATATTGTCTCAGATCTTATTAATCCGGAACTAATCATATGGACTTTTATCATTTATATATCCCGGAAATCCAATTACAAATGATAAAAGAGCAATTTCCTTTGCCACATAGTTAATTTGTACAACAACACCATGTTCTGTACAAATAGTGATGCTATGAGTCATAATTGTCCAACAATCTCCAACTTGGCATATAGCCAATCACTCAAGTGTCCTACACTTGAACAATGTACGGTTCGCTCAAACTTCTGCTGAGAAACTGCTTTCGTCAGTGGATTTGCAAAGTTATCATTTGATGTGATTTATTCGATCATCACATCGCCACGATGTATGATCTGAACGAATTAGATGAATAGTTGAAGTATATACTTGGATCGTTGATGAGACCATTAATTCTTTAGCGTGTGCTGTAGCCTAGCTCAGCTGCTAACAGAACTACTCCTAATCCAATTAGGATTATTTAGATCCAAAGTGCTTCTATTGCTGCCTCAGCTGCAGTAATATTCCGCTTTTGTTGTTTATTTGGTAACAGTACCTTGCTTGGAAGATTTCTAGCTCACTGTTCCGTTATTCAAAATATATAGTACCTTTATTACGACTTATAGTCGTTTTTGTCGGTTTGGAAACTTGCAACGGTGAACCTAGTCACTTCAAGTTCTCCTTTTTCCAAAGCTTAAGAAAGCATCCTTAGTTCATCTAAGATACTTAAGGATGTTCTTAACATCAATCCAGTGACCATCACTTGGATTGGCCTGATTGTGACTCCATATGCTCAAAGCACATTAGACACCAGGTCGCGTACATCTATTTCAATGTACGAGTTCTCGGAGAGTGCCAAAAACTTTTAGATCTATCTCAGTAGATCCTTATTCCTAGAATAAAGGTTGTCTCTCCCAAGTATTCCACGGAGAATTTTCATGAAAGCCAAGCTTTCACCGATCGTATTATGGGAATGTCATTTTCAAGAAATGATATATCATCATTATTTAGGACAATCATTGTCAGTGCGCTCCCACTAACCCTCTTATATACACAAGAAGCATTTCATTTTTGAATTAAATCATATACCATTATGATTACATCAAAACTATAGTTCCAAAAACGCAATGCTTGCTTCAATCCATAAATGGATCGAATTAACTTGCAAACCTTGTTTGCTCGTTTAGGTACGACAAAACCATCGGGATGTTGTAAACATCCTCCAAAAGGTTTCTGTTTAAGGAAAGCGATTTGACGTTCAGCTGTTATTTTTCATAAATGAAACATGTAGAATTAGCAAGCATTATCCAAATATATTTAACCATGGCAACGAGTAAAAGCTTTCGTCATAATCGACACAATGTTGATAACGATACCTTTTCGTTACAAGCCTAGCTCAGTACGTTGGTATGTTGCCATCCATGTATGTCTTCCTCGAAGACTCATATTGTACCAATAGGCACAATGCCTTCTGGTACATCAACCAATGTCCAAACTTGGTTGGTATACATGGAATCCATTTCGGACATCATGGGACTTTTCCATAATAGGGACTCGATACCTTGTATCACTTCCTCATACGTAGTCAGTTTGTCTCCCTCAAAAAGATGGACATATTTATGAGGTGAGATCAGAAACCCATACCTCCCAGGTTGTTTTCTGACTCTCTCCGACTTACGTGGTTCTTGTGTTTTCGAAGATTATTGGTACAGTTTCATCCCTGATGAACTGTTTGTGTTTCATTAAGGAATCGGTGCCTGGAACAGTATTACTCCGATTTTCATCGAATTTTACTTTCCTCCCACTTACCACTGCATATAGGTATTCCTCTTAGGAAAACCGCATGGCGAGCAACAATTACATTGTTCTCTTGTGAGTTGTATAAGTACTATACTTTGGTTTCCCTAGGATAACCCATAAATTAGGCACTTATCCGATTTTGGTTTTAGTTTGGTATCATCCAAACATATGCCTAGCATTCCCAAATCTTTAGGAATGAGAAAACCTGATTTCTTTCCTGTTCATATCTAATATGAAGTCTGTCTAACGGATTTTCATGGAACATTATTCAAAATAAGTGTTGCACTATTTAATGCGTATCCCTAGAAGGAAAATGGTAGCTCAGAGCGACTCATAATTAACCTTATCATGTCCAACAAAATTTGGTTTCTCTATTCGGACACACTGTAAAATTGAGGTGTTCCGTGAGGAGTCCACTATGAAAGAATACTATACTCTTTCAAATAATTGAGAAACTTATGGCTTAAGTATTTTCCAGCATGGTCTAACCGTGAAGGTTTAATATTTTAGTCGATTTGTTTGTCTACTTCGTGTCGAAACTCTTTGAATTTAACAAAACTTTCCGATTCGTGTTTCACAAGAAACACATAACCATGACGCGATGCCACATCCGTAAAGGTTACGAAATGTTCATATCCACCTCTAGCCTAGCTAGATATGGGCCCACTTACGTCACAATGAACGAGGGCTAACAGATCGATGGCATTTGCACTTTTACTAAGTAAAAGATGTTTTAGGCACTTTGCCTAATAAACAAGATTCGTAGACATCATTTGAATAGGATCAAATCTGTCATAGTATCCACTCTTCGAAAGTGTGGATATACGAGTCTTGATCGGCTTTTGTGATGCGAAGACAACAAAAATTTCTTCCTTGAAGTTTCGGCCAAGCCTCCATTTGTGCTCCTTGTGTTGTCTTCAAGCTCCAAGCTTTGATTTGAGATTCCATGCTCATGAATGGGTTTCCCTATCGCCTTTGTAAAACCCCTTTGAGTGCTAGCTCTTGAGATTTTGCAACAAAATCATGAAGAAGTGAAGCCTAGCTTCACGCCCAAGAGAGAAAAAGGCACCATTGCCGTGAGTTAGAGAGAGAGAGAGAAGAGTTGTGTATATGTTTCTAAAACAATTACCAAGTTATTTTCCAAAGTCAAAACCCTTTTTGGTATATGCTTTCCAAAAGCAATTTGGAGGGAAAAGAGCATTAATTGCTCTCAACCACCTCCATCACCAAAAAAGCGACATGACACACATCACAAAAAATGGATGTGACAAGTGAGTGACATACGATGTGATTTGTGGGCCCCACTTTAATTCAAAATACGAGCGGGCTCGGGTTCGCTAATTCCGAATTAATGAATTTTCTGTTGCGACGTAATTAAATCAAATTTAATTAAATAATTATGCCTATCAAAATTACTATTCACGTCGCTAGCGAATTAATTCCAAATTAACTCGTTCGCCCGAATTAAAATCCAATTTTAATTCCGCGTCGAAATCTAATTTCGTATAATATATCGAATATATTATTTTATTGATTAATTCCAAATTAATCGTTCTCTCTCATCAAATAGTATTTTATCTCAGATAAAATATCTCTGTAATTAATCCTAGATTAATTTTCTCTCTCATCTAATTGTTGGTTTCTATTAAGGTCCAGGATCGATAATAAGCATGAAAACATTGCGAATACACATCGAAGAAGTTGCGGAATACTTACATCGATCGGTTGAGCGACGCGGAAGCAACAAAACTCCAAAAACGCTCACTGGTTTTGGCGAACTGCAGTGCAGATTTTTGCCCACTATTTTGACTTCGTTTTTGGTCCTTCGTCAAGCTCCAAGCTTCGTCGAACGGTTCCCGGCTCATGGGTGAGCTTCCCTAACACCTTCGCATGTCTCGTAAGTGTGCTAGCACTTGAGATTTTGCCACAAAATCCCACTCCAATCTTCCCTTACTGCTCACGGTTTTTCCTTGAAAAACCAGTAAGTTTTTAGCCCTTTTGGGCGTGAGAGAGTGGAGAGAAAAGAGAGAGAGGAAGTTGTGTGATGTGTTACCAAATTTGTGTAATTTATACACTCATTTGAATTTCAAATGAATTTCATTTGAATTTGGCTTTAAAAAGTCAAACCATTAAAGCCCCAACCACCCACATCACTCAATCCATCAACTTGTCATGTCACATCACTCAAAGTGATAAGTGATTTGACGCTTGATGCGACTAGCGATTTGACGCTTGATTTGACGTGCCGCACTCGAATTCGAAATGCGAATGCGCTCGCAAATAATCTCGGGCTCGGGTTCGCTAATTCTAAATTAACGAAGTTTCCGTTGCGTCGTAATTAAATGATTACGCCTAGCGAAGTCATTATTCACGTCGCTAACGAATTAATTCTAAATTAATTCGTTCGCCCGAATTAAAATCTAATTTTAATTCCGCGTCGAAATCCAATTTCGTTTAATATATCAAATATATTAATTCAATCGATTAATTCCAAATTAATCGTTATCTCTCTTTAAATGATATTTTATCCGAGATAAAATATCTCTGCAATTAATCCCAGATTAATTTTCTCTCTCTTCTAATTAATCCCAGATTAATATAGAGTGCGAGTTATACGTCATCGGTGAATCTTTGGGAAGCGACCCATGAGATCCCCGGATATGTTGGCAGTCAAATCGGTCGTCGGACTATCCGAACACGTAAGTACCAAGTACTACGTTTGTACCGATTTACAAGACAAGGTTGGCCTCTAGCAAAGCGCCATGCCTACCCAATTCTCCGGAAATATCCTTACAGGAATAAGGATCTATATCAAGCGTAATATACCGTAGTATTGCGTATTTCTGTCCAGCATCAGATGATCACGTGCTAGGTCTGGGGCTGGAAATGTGTCTGCCCCGTACGAAGCACATGTCGGATCTCTGGCGACTAGTCTCTATAATCGGATAAACATGACCTTGTCATTTTATCCCGATAGCTGCAGCATTGAAGAGAACCAGTCCCGTATCCTACGTGACCATCATCTCCATATGACTGGAGTGACACTTCCATCTTGACATCACACCCAACACACTACAATTCTCGATATACCCAGAATTGGCGTACACAGGTATCGGTTAAAGCCCTGGACGACCTCAACCAAAGTATATAGATTGTCGTATGCATTAGCGGTGCAAGTCTCAGGTTAAGACCAAATACACCTACCCTGATTTCGGACTTCCATAGACACATTGTCATACTACCAATGGAATTCCGAGGGGGTCTATCCAGAGCGAAGCTGTTTCCCGTACCATCGGTGAAACACAACCTCCTATTACAGTTGCATGAGTATCCTATACCCAAATATATGAGAACTATGCCGTTTTGCCCTCACAACGCGCACAAGTGTAATACTAGTCTTTTACGCATTTATCGATGTCCAATCTCGACAATGCTCTGACTAGGGATATTTAATGATTCTGCCTTCGTGGATTGATACTGTCTCATATCATTCTCAATCCAGGCACTAATCATAGGGACCTCTCATCATTTATATATCTAGGTGATCTAATCACAAATGATAAGAGTGCAATCTCCTTTGTCACATAGTTAATTTGTACAACAACACCATGATCTGTACAAATAGTGACGCTATGGGTCATAATTATCCAACAATCTCCCACTTGTCCTATAGCTAGTCACTCGAGTGTCTAACACCCGAACTATGTACGGTTCGCTCAATTTGCTGAGAAAGGTTTTCGTCAGCGGATTTTCATGAATATCATCTGATGCGATTTATACGATCATCACATCGCCACGATGTATGATCCGAACGAATCAGATGATTACCGGAGTATATATCTGGATCGTTGATGAGACCATTAATTCTTTAGCATGTGCTGAAGCCTAGCTCAGCTACTAAGAGAACTATATCTAATCTTATTAGATTTTTACGACCCCAGAAGGCTTCTATTGCTGCCTCAGCTGCTGCAATAACCTGCATTTGTTGTTTATTGAGTAACAGTATCTTGCATGGAAGATTTCCAGCTCACTGTACCGTTATTCAAACTGTATACTACCGTTTGTATCGGTTAGGAAACTTGCTACAGTGATCCCAGTCACTTCAAGTTCTCCTTCTCCAGAATCCAGTGACTATCACTCGGATTGACATGTTTGTGAATATATATGCTCAAAGCATATTAGACACCAGGTCGCGTACATTTTCAATGTACGAGTTTCTCGGAGAGTTTTCTCGAAAGCCAAGCTTTCGCCGATAGTTATTTATGGGAATATCATTTCCAAGAAATGATGTATTATCATTATTTTATAGGACAGCCACTGTCAGTGCGCTCCCACTAACCCTCTTATATACACAAGAATCATTTTCGTTTTGAATTAAATCATAAACCATTATGATTACATCAAAACGATGATTCCAAGAACCTAATGCTTGCTTCAATCCAAACATGGATCGAATAACCTGCAAACCTTGTTTGCTAGTTAAGGTACGACAAAATCGACAGGATGTTGTAAACATCCTCCAAAAGGTTTCCTTTTCAGGAAAGCGATTTTCCCGTTAAGCTGCCATATTTCATAAATGAAACATGCAGCTTAGCAAGCATTATCCAAATGGATTTACCATGGCAACAGGTAAAAGGTTGAATCGAAATCAACATAATGTTGATAACGATACCTTTCCGGTAAAAGCCTAGCTTTATACGTTGGTATGTTGCCATCCATGTACGTCTTTCTTGAAGACTTATACAGTACCAGTAGGCACAATGCCTGGCCGTACATCGACTAGTATCCAAACTTGTCGATATACATGGAATCCATTTCGGATTCATGACACTTTGTCATAATAGGGAGTCGATACCTTGTATCACTTCCTCATACGTAGTCAGTTGGTATACCTCAATAAGATAGACATCTTTATGAAGTGAGATCAGAAACCCATACCCCAGGTTGTTTTCTGAATCTCTCCGACTACGCGGTTCTTGTGTATTCGAAGATTAATGGTAATAGTTTCATCCTTGATGAACTATTTGTGTTCCATTAGGATTCGGTGCCTGGAATAGTATTACTCCGATTTTCATCGAGTTTTACTATCCTCCCACTTACCACTGCATATCGGTATTCCTGTAAGGAAAAACCGCATGGTGAGCAACAATCTAATTGTTCTCAAGTGAGATGTATAAGTGCAATACTTATGGTATCCCTAGGATAACCTACAATTGGCACTTATCCAATTTGGGTTTTAGTTTGGTATCATCCAAACATATGCCTAGCATACCCAAATTATCAGGAATGTGAAACCCAGTTTCTTTCCGGTTCATATCTAATATGAAATCTGTCAAACAGATTTTTATGGAACCTTATTCCAAATAAGTTCTGCACTGTTAATGCTTATCCATTGAAGGAAATAATAGCTCAGAGCGACTCTTGATTAACCTTAATTATGTCCAACAAAATTCAGTTACTCAGTTCGGACACACCGTCATAATGACGTGTTCCGGGAGGAGTCCTTATTTGAAAGAATACTTTACTTTTTCAAGTATTAGAAACTTACTGCTTAAGTATTTTCCATTACGGTCTTACCGTGATGGTATAATACTATAGCCGATCTGTTTGTCTATTTCGTGTCGAAACTTACAAGTTTCCGATTTGTGTTCTTCAAAAGAAACACATAACCATCACGCGATGCCACATCCGTATAGGCCACGAAATATTCATATCCACATCTAGCCTAGCTAGACATGGGCCCATTTGCTTCACTATGAATTAGGGCTATCAGATCGGTGGCATTTACACTTTTACCAAGTAAATAGTGTTATAGGCACTTTGCCCAATAAACTAGATTCGTAGACTTTATTTGAGTGGAATCAAATTAGTCCTAGTACCCACTCTTCAAAAGTGCGGATATACGAGTCTTGTTTAATTGTGTCCCAGACAACAATGCCACAAATTAGTTTCTCCCTGATCAAATCAGTTTGAGCTATTTATTTGTCATATATATATTGGAGATATATTTATATTCAAAATATAAATGTTGTTATTCACATCTAATGTGTTTATCTCAATATCATCTTTATATAATAAAACACTTTAGTGTTCTAAAATATAAAGGTTCACCCGCAGCGGGTTAAACACTGATATAAAGATAACGTATCTAGTCAAACTAGTTACATTATAACAGTTTCCAATTTAGGTACACACCCGAGGATAGTTCCTAAACTTAGGTATCTACGGTTAAAACAGCGACTTTCGTCCCGTTTCCAATTCGCAGATTAATCTCGATTGAAGTCAGTATCCTGTTCAAAACAGATTCTGAACATCAATATATATATATATATTATGTACCACACTAAGTATTTAAAATCCAATTTCAAAGCTAGTAGTGAACATAATGTTGACAAACATATTTGAAGTCAGAGCCTTGCTCATCTTTAATTCCTTCATGGAATATGTCATTTTATCTTTCCAAAAGATTATAATGATTTTGCCTTTACCCTTTTCCATATTCTAGAAGCCTTTAGCCAAGCCATGGGTTTCTAGAATATCGAAGTAAGGTGCGCCTTGCGCTACTCGCCTAATTGCAAAGTTTGACTTTGTCTCCTTGAGAATAGTCATTAATTCTCCAAGAATTATAATTGCAATTTAGTACTTCTAAAATCTAAACATAGATTTATGAAGATCCTTCAATTTCCTCATCATACTTTAAGGATCTAATCCTTAGTTCTGATTCAGAAATTAAGGAGACTACTACGGTAAGTATAATGGATTAAGCACTTAAGTTGTCATCACATAAATCTTCCAAAGATTATGCTCTACCTTTTGCTTAACTCCGAGCTTAGGCCTAATATATTATTTTATCAAATAAAATAATTTATCAGTTTTTCCAGGTACATCCTGAAATTAATTCCCAATTTTGAAAATTAATCCATTTAAAACATTTTCCCTAGGATTATGTATTAAACGTCAATCTTTCAATTTTATCTTGATTTTAATAGTCCAACTATTTAATCAACGATTACGGTACTATTAAATATAATGATTATTATAGTCCAACTATTTTAATCAACTATACTTTAATTAAATCAAATATATTGATTAATATAATCCAATTATATAATCTAATATAAATGAATTGTTTGAATATATAGTCCAACTATTTATTAAAACAACAATTTAAATATTAGTCCAACTAACATTTAATTCGTTTGACGAATGATATTTGATTTGAGCGCGTATGGCGAGTAATTGAACGAATATTGCAAATTCAATTCTTGCCTCCCACTATTTTTCGGCAAGCCTCCAACCCTCTGTCGAGTACTCGGGAAACCGTGTTTCCTAGTGGGCTAGGATCCCGTTAAATATCACACAATCTTGACTTTGGCCAACAAATTATATGATAATTAACTAGGTAGATCTCTAAGATCGATTGGATCCAATCCAATTCCTAGATCCGGTAGGGGGACATCCAAGTCCGAAACATATATCTTATATATGCCAATACATCCAATGTATTACCTAACCTTTTTCCTCTGAATCAACTAAGCATTGGCTTTGGCACATCAAACTTAGTGATCCCAGTCAAGCGCGACCCATTGACCATGGAAAGCTTCGTAATCAATGTCGATGGACAAGAAGTGGTCTTGACTTTGGCCAACAAACCACAACTTGGACAAGACACTGATATGGAACAAAGCCTTCGTGATTCAAACACATCCTCGACAGACAAAGGCCTTGACTTTGGCCAACAAACCAATGTCGTCTTAGATCTTGCGTGAGATCACTCAATGGAAGGAAAAGCGCTTAATATTTAGCGAGGGTTTTTCGCGTGCAAATTGGCAACCAATTTATTATCTTTGTTAAGGTCTCATCATCATACACCCTTAAACATGCATTCTAAACACATAATAAAGCGCGTATGTAAAATAATAATGATATGCGGATGGATACTTTACACAATTGATCCTAGATCAAATCTCTCACTTTCTTTCTCCCGCTAGCACAAATATTGCTTCTACCCGTTACACTACACTTCTAAAGAAACCTCATTTACATTGAAGGGAATAGGTGAGAAGAGAATACAAAGAAATGAGAGGTGATAAGGCTGGACACGCAGGTCCAATTAATAAATCGAATTTATTACACAATTTCTAAAATTGCCCCACCCATCTAATATCCATCTGATATACATTATTCATGTATCGCAACCATGTATTCACACAAGCATGTTATCAATCAATCTAATCAAATTAATTAATCTGATAATTAGTGATCATCCAATGTTCAAACAACGATTTGATTTTGTGCGAGTCAGACTCGTCTTTACGAATAAGTACTCAAAGTACGAATTCACGAATTAAATTAAACTACATAATTAAATCCAATTCAATATGCATTTAATTCTAATTCACTATTTAATTCTAAATTAAATACTACACTTTATTAATGAACTTTTACGACTTAAATTCCAAATTTAATCGCAACAGGTCTCAAAGCCCGATTAACGTCCACCGTCAATTTAATTAAAGTCCAATGGGCTTTTAATTAATTTCTCGAGGCGTGGACTTTTGGTCAACTCGGGTCAAACCGAAAACCAAAGTCCAATCCGGGAGTTACCCCATAAGTCCATAAATTAATTTTGGCCCATTAGGCCCAATTAAACTTTAAAGGTCCATTAAGTCGCATTTGGGCTTTATGGTGGCGGTTTTGGGCCCAATTGGATCCAATCCAATTTGCATTAACCCAACTTTGTACAACAAAGCCCATTAAGCCCAATTACAACATTAAAGCCCAATTTCCAAAATTAGCCCAAATAATTAAATTTCAAAAAATCCAATTTTCCCAATTTAATTACCAAAGTGTATAACATGATTAATTACTCAAATTAACATTTCTAAAACATCAATATACACAATTAATCATGCTCATTTTCATCATCTCATGTCCAACACATTTTGATTAAAATCAAACCCAATTTACATGCTACATGTCTCGGCCAAGGGAGGGGATTTTTGTCCGATTCGAATTCAATCCAATTAATTTCACAATCGACATTAAATCACCATCATAATTGATTCTAACTCATCCAATGAATCAAAATCAAAAAATCCAAGACATTATAGGGCTATATATATTCGGCCAACATAAGGTATTTGGGGATTTTTGTTCAATTCAAAATTCAATCCAATTCAATCTCAAATTAACATCATCCAACATCATTACAACTCATCCAATGAATCAAAATGAAAAATTCCAAATTTCCAAATAAACCCTAACATTCGGCCAAGATAACATTTTTGGGGAAAATTATTCCAAATCAATTTTCATGAAATTGATCCAATCAACTTCCAATACAAACACATTTAAGCATATTCATCAATCCAATTTCACAAAATCATGCTCAAATTCAATTTGCCCAAATTTTAAGCCCTAAAATTTTCATGCTCAAACCTTGCTCTAGATGCCATTGTTGGTTTCTATTAAGGTCCAGGATCTATAATAAGCATGAAAACATTGCGAATACACATCGAAGAAGTTGCGGAATACTTACATCGATCGGTTGAGCGACGCGGAAGCAACAAAACTCCAAAAACGCTCACTGGTTTTGGCGAACTGCAGTGCAGATTTTTGCCCACTATTTTGACTTCGTTTTTGGTCCTTCGTCAAGCTCCAAGCTTCGTCGAACGGTTCCCGGCTCATGGGTGAGCTTCCCTAACACCTTCGCATGTCTCGTAAGTGTGCTAGCACTTGAGATTTTGCCACAAAATCCCACTCCAAGCTTCCCTTACTGCTCACGGTTTTTCCTTGAAAAACCAGTAAGTTTTTAGCCCTTTTGGGCGTGAGAGAGTGGAGAGAAAAGAGAGAGAAGAAGTTGTGTGATGTGTTACCAAATTTGTGTAATTTATACACTCATTTGAATTTTAAATGAATTTCATTTGAATTTGGCTTTAAAAAGTTAAACCATTAAAGCCCCAACCACCCACATCACTCAATCCATCAACTTGTCATGTCACATAACTCAAAGTGATAAGTGATTTGACGCTTGATGCGACTAGTGATTTGACGCTTGATTTGACGTGCCGCACTCGAATTCGAAATGCGAATACGCTCGCAAATAATCTCGGGCTCAGGTTCGCTAATTCTAAATTAACGAATTTTCCGTTGCGTCGTAATTAAATGATTACGCCTAGCGAAGTCATTATTCACGTCGCTAACGAATTAATTCTAAATTAATTCGTTCGCCCGAATTAAAATCTAATTTTAATTCCGCGTCGAAATCCAATTTCGTTTAATATATCAAATATATTAATTCAATCGATTAATTCCAAATTAATCGTTATCTCTCTTTAAATGATATTTTATCCGAGATAAAATATCTCCGCAATTAATCCCAGATTAATTTTCTCTCTCTTCTAATTAATCCCAGATTAATATAGAGTGCGAGTTATACGTCATCGGTGAATCTTTGGGAAGCGACCCATGAGATCCCCGGATATGTTGGCAGTCAAATCGGTCGTCGGACTATCCGAACACGTAAGTACCAAGTACTACGTTTGTACCGATTTACAAGACAAGGTTGGCCTCTAGCAAAGCGCCATGCCTACCCAATTATCCGGAAATATCCTTACAGGAATAAGGATCTATATCAAGCGTAGTATACCGTAGTATTGCGTATTTCTGTCCAGCATCGGATGATCACGTGCTAGGCCTGGGGCTGGAAACGTGTCTACCCCATACGAAGCACATGTCGGATCTCTGGCGACTAGTCTCTATAATCGGATAAACATGACCTTGTCATTTTATCCCGATAGCTGCAGCATTCAAGAGAACCAGTCCCGTATCCTACGTGACCATCATCTCCATATGACTGGAGTGACACTTCCATCTTGACATCACACCCAACACACTACAATTCTCGATATACCCAGAATTGGCGTACACAGGTACCGGTTAAAGCCCTGGACGAGTTCAACCAAAGTATATAGATTGTCGTATGCATTAGCGGTGCAAGTCTCAGGTTAAGACCAAATACACCTACCCTGATTTCGGACTTCCATAGACACATATTCATACTACCAATGGAATTCCGATGGGGTCTATCCAGAGCGAAGCTGTTTCCCGTACCATCGGTGAAACACAACCTCCTATTACAGTTGCATGAGTATCCTATACCCAAATATATGAGAACTATGCCGTTGTGCCCTCACAACGCGCACAAGTGTAATACTAGTCTTTTACGCATTTATCGATGTCCAATCTCGACAATGCTCTGACTAGGGATATTTAATGATTCTGCCTTCGTGGATTGATACTGTCTCATATCATTCTCAATCCAGGCACTAGTCATAGGGACCTCTCATCATTTATATATCTAGGTGATCTAATCACAAATGATAAGAGTGCAATCTCCTTTGTCACATAGTTAATTTCTACAACAACACCATGATCTGTACAAATAGTGCGCTATGGGTCATAATTGTCCAACACTAATTAATCCCAGATTAATTATATTTGAGTCATACGTCATCGGTGAATCTTCAGGAAGCGACCCATGAGATCATTGGATATGTTGGCAGTAAATCCAGTCGTCGGACGATCCGAACACGTACGTACCTAGTCCCATTTTTTTACCGATTTAAAAGTCTTGGTTGGCTTCTAGCAAAGCACCGTGCCTACCTAATTCTCCAGAAATATTTTTGAAGGAATATATAATCTATATCAGATGTAGTATACGTAGTATTGCGTATTGCGATCCAGTATCGGATGTCACGTGCTAGGCCTGGGGCTGGAAATGTGTCTGCCCCGTACAAAGAATATATCGGATCTCTGGTAGCTAGTCTCTATAATCGGATAATCATGACCTTGTCATATTATCCAGATAGCTGCAGCATATAAGAGTATCAGTTCCTTATCCTACGTGACCATCATCTCCATATGACTGAAGTGATACTTCCATCTTGACATCACACTCAATACACTACGATTCTCAATATACCTAGAAGAGGCGTACACAGAACCTGTTAAAGCCCTGGATGACCAAAACCAAAGTATATTGATTGTCGCAAGTATTAGCGATGCAAGTCTCAGGTTAAGACCAAATACACCTACCCTGATTCGGACTTCCATAGACACATAGTTATACTACCAATGGAATTCTGAGGGGTCTATCCAGAGCGAAGCTGTTTCCGTACCATCGGTAAACACAACCTCCTATTACACTTACATGAGTATCCAATACCCAAATATATGAGAACTATGATGTTATGCTCCCACAACGCGCACAAGTGCAATACTAGTCTATTCTGCATTATCGATGTCCAATCTTGATAATAATACGACTATGGATGTTTTAATGATTAAACCTTAACGGATTAATACTGTCTCATATCTTATTAATCCAGAACTAATCATATGGACTTTTATCATTTATATATCCCGGTAATCCAATTACAAATGATAAAAGAGCAATTGCCTTTGCCACATAGTTAATTTGTACAACAACACCATGTTCTGTACAAATAGTGATGCTATGGGTCATAATTGTCCAACACTTGGAACCGAAAGTAAAAAAAAAATTATTTACTTGGAACCGTAAGGTTCCACAAGTAAATCTCAATTTTTTTTATTAATAATAATAAGGTTTAGAATTGCAATACTAAAACATGAATGTCCACATCCTTTTTATAACCAACTCTTGGTTATTGACTTATTCATATTAGCGGTGTGGGACACAATAGCCAAGTAACAAATATCCCACATCGGTTATATTAAGAAAGCACTAGCCAAGAGTTGGCTATAAAAATGATTTTATGTTAAAAGAATTTTATAAATAAAAATCTATAAAAATGATGTAATAGTTTGAAAAAATATTACGATTATAGAACTTTTTTCTATTTTTTAAAATTTATTATTAAAAAAAAAACCGGAAGGGGAACCGTAATCGAACCTAAACCGACCGGTTCGGTTTCGGTTTGGTTAACGGTTCCGGTTCCACTTAAGTGTGGAACCGGGAACCGGCCGATTCGGTTCGGTTCCGAACTGGAACCGAACCGCTGGCCGGGTCTAGCCGCGGCCACAGTCTCAAGCACTAATCACACATATCAACCCGCGAACTGGAATACCACTCTTATAAGAAAATATTATCTGAGAGAGTGGCGATTCTCTGTTGTATCTTTACAAACTTCATGTGTTTCAACAAATGACCCAATCATACCCTTATGACCGGATCTTTTAAACCGGGGAAGGAGAATGCCAAAGTTATTTGATCCACACATAAGATTGTAAAGACCTCAAGTCTAAGGACTAGTCATATAATCGATACATGAAAGTTCTCACAGACACATGGGATAAACACTCCATGTAAAAACTTTCGGCGGTCAGTTCGATGGACATGAGCAACTCATGCATCCATGTGATACACCAAGTGGATGGATCTTCGTTAGTAGCCTATGAGATCGGCTACCCCACTTAAGGGTGGATCATATCATCATGCTAGTCTCTCCGCTTTGTGAACGCCCAGATTATTCACAGAACTATGACTAAGAATGTTTGAGAGTAATGATTCTCAAAAGGCGTGGAAGCCATCATCTTATTACTCCAATGGCTTTATTACAGTGTTTGATTATTTATATAATCTATGTAAGACACGTCTAATAAAGATTGCCATTTTATTAATTAATGAAAATATTACAAATACATGTACATATAGCTCATCCACAAGTTAGGTATAGGGCATATCCCTAACAATCTCCCACTTGCACTATAGCCAACTAGTATGAATCTGGACACCATACTCTCGGGTGTGCCTATCATGCTTTTATTGAGTCAACCCTTTAGTCAGAGAATCTGCAAGATTATCTTCTGTGGGTATTTTATCTATAATAACTTCTTTTCTCTCAACAATCTCCCTGATGAGATGAAATCGCATGAGTACATGCTTGGATTTCTGGTGGGACCTTGGTTCCTTTGATTGAACAATGGCGCCCGTGTTGTCACAATACATCGTGACACCATTCTTTATCACGGGAAGCACTTCCAGCTCCATAATGAACTTCTTTATCCAGACTGCTTCTTTAGCTGCCTTAGATGCTGTAATATACTCGGCTTCAGTGGTGGAGTCCGTTATAGTTGATTGCTTTGAGCTTTTCCAACTGACAGCTCCGCCATTCAAAGTGAACAGATATTCTGTTTGCGATCTGTTGTCATCCATATGGGTCTGAAAGCTCGCATCACAGTAACCAATGACTTTCATTTCAGGAACAATCTTCGTATGTCAAGAACACATCCTTAGTTCTTCTCAGATACTTGAGGATTGTTTTGACAGCTGCCCAGTGTTGCTCACCAGGATTTGCCTGATATCTGCTCGTTATGCTAAGAGCATAAGAGACATCAGGTCTTGTACATATGATGGCGTACATGATCGATTATATTGCTGAAGCATAAGGGATCCTACTCATACGCTCTATATCTGAAGAAGTATGTAGAAATTGCTCCTTAGATAATTTGATTCCATGAAAAGTAGGTAAATTACCTCTTTTGGAATATTCCATTTTGAATCTTTTCAAAACTTTATCTATGTATGTAGATTGAGAAAGTCCTAACAACCTCTTAGATCTATTACGGTAGATCTTAATGCCGAGGATATAGGCTGCTTCTCCCAAATCGTTCATGAAGAAATTCTGAGATAACCATTGCTTGGTGGCTTGCATCATGGGAATATCATTCCCGATGATTAATATGTCATCGAGATATAATACAAGAAATACAACAGCACTCCCACTAATTTTCCTGTAAACATAAGGCTCGTCTACATTTTTGATGAAGTCAAATTCTTTGATTGTCTTATCAAATCATATATTCCAACTTCAGGAAGCTTTCTTGAGTCCATAAATGGATCGTTTAAGCTTGCATACTTTATTATGATCATCCTTAGATGCAAACCCATCAGGTTGTGTCATATAGACTTCCTCTACGAGGTTCCCATTAAGGAAAGCTGTTTTGACATACATCTGCCAAATCTCATAATCAAAGTGTGCAGCTAGTGCCAGTAAAATTCGAATGGACTTTATCATTGCAACAGGCGATAAGGTTTTGTTATAGTCAATTCCTTGGATTTGTCTATAACCTTTTGCCACCAACCTAACCTTATATGTTTGGATGTTGCCTTCTGCATCAGTTTTACGCTTGTAAATCCACTTGCAGCCTATGGGTTTTATCCCTTCAGGTGCATCCACAAAGGCTGAATAAAGGGGAAATCCAGCTTACAGTTGGAAATGGTGATACATTGCTAAATAAAGGGGAAATCCAGCTTAGAGTTGGCAATGGCAAGATATTGGACGTTAAAGCCATATGAACAGTTGTTTTAAATCTCTCTAATAGTTGTAAATTAGATTTACAAGACTTTTATTATGTACTTTCACTTATCAGACAAATAATATCACTGCCAATATTAGATAAATAGGGTTATAAAATAAATATTAAGGATGAAACTTTATGTTTATATGATAAAGATAATTTATTGAAATGTGAATGTTCTTTATCAAACGGTCACTATATTTTGGAAACATATAGAGATGTTTTTAATTTGGAAGAAAATACAAATAGAAAATCTGAGTTAAATAATACTGAATTATGGTATATGAGATTACGCCACATAGCTGTTAGACGTCTATCCAAATTGATAAGGGATGGCTTGATTAAAAATCTTACCTTAGATCATTATCTGATTTATGAGTCATGCATCCAAGGAAAGATGACAAAGGCCCTATTTCTAGATGTTGGACATCGTGCTAAAGATTTAATGGAACTAGTACACAGCGAACTGTGTGGTCCATTAAATCATACCGCTCATGATGGTTCAACTTACTTCATAACTTTCACAGATGACAAGTCTAGATTTGATATGTCTATTTGATTAAACATAAGTTGGAAACATTTAACAAGTTCAAAACATCCATAGTCGGAGTATTATCGAGATTGGACATCGATAATGGGGAATAGACTAGTATTGCACTTGTGCGCGTTGTGGGAGCATAACGACATAGTTCTCATATATTTGGGTATTAGATACTTATGCAAGTGTAATAGGAGGTTGTGTTTACCGATGGTACGGAAACAGCTTCGCTCTGGATAGACCCCTCAGAATTCCATTGGTAGTATGACTATGTGTCTATGGAAGTCTGAATCAGGGTAGGTGTATTTGGTCTTAACCTGAGACTTGCACCACTAATACTTGCGACAATCAATATACTTCGGTTTTGGTCATCCAGGGCTTTAACCGGTTCTGTGTACGCCTCTTTTGGGTATATTGAGAATTGTAGTGTATTGGGTGTGATGTCAAGATGGAAATATCACTTCAATCATAATAGAGATGATGGTCACGTAGGATACGGAACTAGTGCTCTTATATGCTGAAGCTATCGGGATAATATGACTAGGTCATGATTATCCGATTATAGAGACTAGTTACCAGAGATCTGATATGTGCTTTGTACGAGGCAGACACAATTCCAGCCTCAGGCCTAGCACGTGACATCCGATACTGGATCGCAATACGCAATACTACGTATACTATGCCTGATATAGATTACATATTCCTTTAAGAATATTTCTGGAGAATTGGGTAGGCACGGTGCTTTGCTAGAAGCCAACCATGTCTTGTAAATCGGTAAAAGCGTAGAACTAGGTACGTACGTGTTCGGATAGTCTGACGACCGGATTTACTGCCAACATATCCGGGGATCTCATTGGTCGCTTCCCGAAGACTCACCGATGACGTATCACTCGCACATAATTAATCTAGGATTAATTATAAGAGAGAGAGAAAATTAATCTAGGATTAATTACGGAGATATTTTATCTGGGATAAAATATTATTTAAAGAGAGAGAATGATTAATTTGGAATTAATCGATAAAATAATATATTCGATATATTATAGGATATTAGATTTCGACGCGGAATTAAAATTAGATTTTAATTCGGGTGAATGAGTTAATTTAGAATTAATTCGCTAGCGACATGAATAGTAATTTTTCTAAGCATAATTATTTAATTAAATTTGATTTAATTACATCGCAACGAAAAATTCGTTAATTTGGAATTAGCGAACCAGAGCCCGAGAGTGTTTGCGGGCCCACTCGCATTTTGAATTTAAGTGCGGCCCACAAGTCACTTCACGCGTCACATTACCTGTCACTTTAGTGATGGATGTCAAGTCACCTTTTGGTGATTGACAACCAGTCACTATTCATGATGGTGGTAGATGGTGTTGGACAATTATGACCCATAGCATCACTATTTCTACAGATCAGGGTGTTGTTGTACAAATTAACAATGTGACAAAGGAAATTGCCTTTTTATCATTTGTAATTAGATTACCAAGATATATAAATGATAGAAGGTCCTTATGATTAGTTCCGGATTGAGATGATAAGAGACAGTATCAATCCACGAAGGTTTGATCATTAAATATCCCTAGTCAGAGTATTATCGAGATTGGACATCGATAATGCGTAAAAGACTAGTATTACACTTGTGCGCGTTGTGGGAGCATAACGGCATAGTTTTCATATATTTGGGTATAGGATACTCATGCAAGTGTAATATGAGGTTGTGTTTACCGATAGTACGGGAACAGCTTCGCTCTGGATATACCCCTCGGAATTCCATTGGTAGTATTAGGGGTGTGCATTGGTCGGTTCGGTCGGTTAATCCTTGATTTTTTAACCGTAATCGAAATTTTCGGTTAAATAAAAGTGTGACCGATTTAACCAATTTATGACACATAACCATTAACCAATTAACCATTATATATCGGTCCGTTATGGTTAATTCGGTTATTAACCAATCCAATAAATTAATATTTAATATTTTTTTATAATTTTTAATTAGTAAAATTATATATGATATAGGTCGGTTCTACCGATTTTTTCAGAACGTTTCAACCAGTTGAACCACTGAGCATTAAATTTTTTGGATCACTAATTCGATCATATATCTGATTTTAAAAATACCGATTCTAACTAACATTTGATTAAATAAATCTATATTTAATTACATGCGAGAGAAATGATTTTTAAACATTCGATGATTGTCACGGCCTCAGATTTCCTTCCAAACCTGCCATGTAAGAAATTTTAAGGGTCATGAATCCACCACAATATAAAATCTACACATTTGAAATTTTATGTTTTACCTTTAAATTCTTGAGAGAAATTAAAAAGAGTCAAAACCAAGCTGTTAATGTAGCTTGTCATAAGAATTTTATCAATTTTATTTTCGGGTAGTATTATCAAATCAATATAACTACAACCAATTGAGAATTTACATGCAGACTATCTTAACTCTAAAAAATTAAAGGATTCGCACGCGCTAATATATATATATATATATATATATATATATATATATATATATATATATATATATATGGTTTAATTTCGGTTAATCGGTCGGTTCGGTTATACGAATCTCATAACCGTAATCGAACCGAATAACCGAAAAAGTTAAAAATTTTAACCGTATTAACCGATTTAACCAAATTAACCGAACCGTAATAAAAAAAATGGGTCGGAACGGTTCGGTTAATCGGTTAAAACCGATTAATGCACACCCCTAGGTAGTATGACTATGTGTCTATGGAAGTCCGTATCAGGGTAGGTGTATGTGGTCTTAACCTGAGACTTGCACCGCTAATACTTGCGACAATCAATATAATTTGGTTTTGGTCATCCAGGGCTTTAACAGGTTCTGTGTACGCCTCTTCTGGGTATATTGAGAGTCGTAGTGTATTAGGTGTGATGTCAAGACGGAAGTATCACTCCAGTCATAGTGGAGATGATGATCACGTAGGATACATAACTGATGCTCTTATGTACTGCAGTCATCGGGATAATATGACTAGGTCATGATTATCCGATTATAGAGATTAGTTACCAGAGCTCCGATATGTGCTTCGTACAGGGCAGACACAATTCCAGCCTCAAGCCTAGCACGTGACATCCGATATTGGATCGTAATACGCAATACTACGTATATTACGCCTGATATAGATCACATATTCCTTTAAGAATATTTCTGGAGAATTGGGTAGGCACGGTGCTTTGCTAGAAGCCAACCATGTCTTGTAAATCGGTAAGAACATAGTACTAGGTACGTACGTGTTCGGATAGTCCGACGACCGGATTTACTGCCAACATATCCGGGGATCTCATGGGTCGCTTCCCGAAGATTCACTGATGACGTATGACTCGCACTTTATTAATCTGGGATTAATTATAAGAAAGAGAAAATTAATCTGGGATTAATTACGGAGTTATTTTATCTCGGATAAAATATTAATTAAAGAGAGAGAACGATTAATTTTGAATTAATCGATAAAATAATATATTCGATATATTATATGAAATTGGATTTCGACGTGGAATTAAAATTAGATTTTAATTCGGTCGAACGAGTTAATTTAGAATTAATTCGCTAGCGACGTGAATAGTAATTTTGCTAGGCAAAATTATTTAATTGAATTTGATTTAAGTACGTCGCAACGGAAAATTCATTAATTCGGAATTAGCGAACCCAAACGCGGGAGTGTTTGCGGGCCCACTCGCATTTCGAATTCAAGTGCGGCCCACAAGTCACATCAAGCGTCAAATCACTAGTCAATCAAGTGATGGATGTCTTGTCACTTTCAGTGATTGACAACTAGTCACTATTCATGATTGATGGTGGTGGTTGGATTGCTTTATTGCTTGGACCTTTTTGGATTTGGAATTCAATTTTTGGTATATCATTTATTTGATTTTAGAAATCAAATAACCAACACACTTGACTTTCCTCTCTCTCACTTCTCTTCTCCAAATTCGGCCAAGGGCCATTTCCTTCTCCAAAAAAAATTTCTGCAATTACCGTGTTCAAGAAGAAGCAAAGGAAGAATTTACGGCAAATTTTTCCGAGTGCTAGCACACATTAGGAGTCTTACGAAGGTGATAGGGAAACCCACCCTTGGGCATGGAATGCACACCCAAGCTTGGAGCTTGGCCGAGCAAATGGAGCACAAAATCCCCTCAAAATGCTGAGAGCTCAAGGAAGGACAAGCTTGGAGATTTTTGTTATTCCTCGCATCGCAAAAGCCGATCAATGTAAGTATGATTCCGCCATACTTCTTTTAAGTATTCACACATGTTTAATTGCTTGAAATCGATCTTGGGACTAACCTAGAAACCCAACAGATGGAGGCATTTAATGCCAAATTTTCCCTCCTTTTTGTTTTTTGTTTTTTGGAAAAACAAATACCAAAAGTGTGATGGATTTTTCATTAGGTTTTAGAAACCAAAAAACATAACACCAACTCTCTCTCTCTTTTCTCTCATGGCCGAATGGCCTCACCATTTTTTTCTCTCTTGTTGCCGTGAGGCTATGGCTCATTTCATCATGATTTTGTTGCAAGATCTCAAGAGCTAGCACTCAAATGGGTCATTCAAAGGTGATAGGGAAACCCATTCATAAGCATGGAATCCACACCCAAAGCTTGGAGCTTGAAGACAATACAAGGAGCACAAACTTGGAGCTTGGCCGAGAGCTTCTATGGAGGAAGAAATTTTTGTTGTTCGTCGCATCCAAAAGCCGATCAAAGTGAGTATTCCACAACTTTACTTTGATGTATTCACATGTTTTCATATGCTTAATTGATCTTGGGATGACTTAGAAAACCCAACAATGGTATCAGAGCCTTGATTAAGCATGAAATTTAATTAGGGTAAAATTTGGGTAAAATTGATTTGAGCATGATTTGATGAAATTGATTGATTTAGTATGCTTCAATGATGATAAATTAGAGTTATGCATGATCAATTTGATGAAAATTGAATTGGATTAATTTTTCCCAAAATAGTAGGCTTGGCCGAAAGTTGTATATGCCCTAAAGTCATGGTAATTTTGTTTTTTGATCATTGGATGAGTTGAAAGACTTAGGATAAATTGATTTAGGATTTAATTGTATTAAAATCGAAATCGAATTGTAAATCCCCAAATTGCCGTGAGCTATAAGCATGGAAATGAGATGATTTTTTGATTCAATAATGTTGGACATGTGTTGATGAAGATTAGCATGATTAATTAGTGTAATTGTTATTTTGGAAATGTTAATTTGACTAATTAATTATGGCTCATGCACTTTAGTTAATTAAATTGTGAAATTTGGAAATTTGGAATTTAATTAGTTGGGCTAAATTTGGAATTGGGCTAATAAAGTTGTATTTGGGCTTAATGGGCTTGGTTGGGCCAAGTTTGGTTTTGGTTAATTGGTTGGATCCAATTGGGCCCAAAACCATATCCATAAAGTCCAAATATAATATAATGGACCTTTAAAATTTTAATTGGGCCTAATGGGCCTAAATTGATTTTTGGCAAAATGGTGATTCCTTATTGGACTTTGGTTGCCAAAGTTTATGCCTTATAAATTAATTGAAAGCTCATTGGACTTTAATTAAATTGACATTGGATGTTAATTGGGCTTTGAGACCCGTAAAGATTAGATTTATAATCTAAGTCGCAAAGGCTCATTAATAAAGTGTAATTATTTAATTTGGAATTAAATAAAGAATTCGTATTGAATACAAATTAAATTGGATTTAATATTATAGTTTAATATAATTCAAGAATTCGTACTTTGAGTACTTATTCTTAAAACGAGTTTGACTCGCGCAAATCAAATCGTTGTTTGAACATTGGATGGTCATTTATTTCAGATTAATTAATTGGATTAGATTGATTAGTAACATGCTTTGTTTGAATACATGGATGTGATGTATGAATAATGTATATCGGATGGATATTAGACGGGTGAGGGTAATTTTGGAAATTGTTGTAATAAATTTAGAATTTATTAAATTGGACCTGTGTGTCCAGCCTATTACCTCTTGACTCTTTGTATTTCTCTTCTCACCTATTCCCCTCAATGTAAATGAGGTTTCTTTAGAAGTGTTATGTAATTGGGTAGAAGTAAGATTTGTGCTATCGGGAGAGAGGAAATGGAGAGATTTGTTCTAGGAACAAAGTGTTTTAAATATCCATCCGCATATCATTATTAATTTATTTATCGTGCCTTATTCTTTTTTTTAGAATGCATGTTTAAGGGTGTATGATGAGACCTAATCAAAGATAATCAATTGGTTTCCAATTACGCGAAAAACCCTCAACATATATTAAGCGTTTTTCCTTCCATTGAATGATTCATTCTCAAGATCCAAGATTGGCACTGGTTTGTTGGCCAAAGTCAAGACCTTTATCCATCGCGAATGTGTTTGAATCATGAAGGCTTTGTTCCATATCGGTGTCTTGTCCAAGTTGTGATTTGTTTGCCAAAGTCAAGATCACTTCTTGTCCATCGACATCGATTACAAAGCTTTCCAAGGTCAATGGGTCCCGCTTAACTGGAATCATTAAGTTTGTTGTGCCAAAGCCAAGGCTTAATTGATTCAGAGGAAAAAGGTTAGGCAATATATTGGATATATTGGCATATATTAGATATATGTTTCGGACTTGGATGTCCACCTACTGGATCTATGAATTGGATGAGATCCAATTGATCTTAGAGATCTACCTAGTTAAATATCATACAACTTGTTGGCCAAAGTCAAGGTTTTGTGTTATTTAACGGGATCCTAGCCCACTAGGAAACAGGGTTTCCCGAGTACTCAACAGAGGTTTAGAGGCTCACCGAAAAATAGTGGGAGGCAAGTATTAAATTTGCAATTTCGTTTAGATACTTGCCAATACGCGCTCATTTCATTTTTCGTCATTAATTTAAAAATATATTAGTTAGACTAATATTTAATCGTTGTTTTAATTAAACAGTTGGACTGTATTCAAACTACTTCAATTATAGTTGATTATATAATTGGATTATAGTAATCAATATATTTGAATTTAACCAATCAAATTATAGTTGATTATATAGTTAGACTATAGTAATCATTATATTAAATAGTACCTAAAATCGTTGATTGGATAGTTGGACTATAGCAATCAAGATAACTGAAAGATTAGCGTTTAAAACATAACCTGGGTTAAAATATTTTAAATGGCTTTAATTTTCAGATTGGAATAGAACCTCAGGATAGTCCTGGGAACTAAGAAGTTAATCTATTTGATAGAGAAACCTCTTGGGCCTAAGCCCGGAGTTGAGCAAATAGTAGAATATGATCTTTGGAAGATTCATGCGATGATAACTCTTTAATTCCGTCGTCAAAATTAAGGATTCAATCATTGTACTATGATATTGAAATTGTAGGATTTTCATAGATATATACTTAGATCTTAGAAGTACTAATTTCAAGAGTAACTCTTGGAGAGTTGAAGGCTATGCTCTAGGAGGCACAGCCAGAGCTTCTAAAAGGAGCAAAGGAAAAATCATCACAAGTCTTCTAGGAAGACAAATGACATATCCCAAGATGTCTACCTAAATTGTGGCAAACAGGTTCACTGAAGCGTGACTGCCATATGGACAAGGCAGACATGAAGGAAGTGAAGGCGGGGCAAGGCTCCGGCTTTAAGTATGTTTTTCATAAACATATTCACTATTAGTTTCAAAATTGGATTTTGATACTAAGTATTGTACATAAATATGTACTGATATGCAGAATCTGCTGATGAGCAGGATACTGACTTCAGTTGAGATTGATCTACGAATCGAAAACGGGACGAGAGTCGTTGTTTTAACCGTAGAAACCTAAGTTTAGGAACTACCCTTCGGGTGTGTACTTAAATTAGGAAACTGTTATAATGTACCTAGTTTGACTAGAAACATTATCTCTATATCAGAGTATAATCCGTTGCGGATGTACCTTTATATTCTAGAATACTAAAGTGTTTCATTTTATAAAGATGATATTGAGATAAGCACATTAGTGTAGAGGTTTTAGGGGCTAAATCCAGTAACGCAGCGGAAACGGTGGAAAATCAAATTTCCCGATTTCAAAAATTTTTCTCAGATTAATTAAATAAACATATTTATTTAATTACCCAATAATCAAATTATGAAATAAAATTCAATAAATCATATTCATGTGAATTTACCGAATTGCCCTTACACTTGGTATCTTGTTCATTTTAGTCCGAAATTGATCAAATCAATTTTGGATGATTCTAAATAATTTCTAAGATGAACTTAGCATGTTCAAAACATCAAAACACCAAGAACAACAAAAAACCCCAAATTTCTCCATTTGGCCGAGAGCTTCATTAAGCTCCAAATTGTGCATTTTGCACTTCCATGCTTCAAGACACATCCAAATGAAATCCAATCAACATGAAACTTTATATGCATCATATACACAACATAAATGAAAAGCCCCAAATTTGGATGAGGTCTTAAACCCTAATTTTTCAATTTCTTCAAATTGGACAAATTAGACCAAATTGGATAAATCAATTACTTCAATCATGTTTCTTCCATCCAATTAAAGTCTCAACACAATGAAACAACTATAGATCAAATCTAGGTCAATTAAGAGTGGGTCAACAACTCTAGATTAGCAACAAAGTTTCCAAAACCTTAAAAGAACACTTATAACTACACTAGTCACAAGCTTCCATTATTATACATGCTCAACACTTTCACCAAACTTCCATTCATCAAAAACACAAAGAATAAAGAAAAGAATAATATGAGAACATCACAAGAAGTAGCCTAGAACATAAGGAACAATTTCCTCTCTAATAGCAAGTTAAGAAAACTTACTAAATCCAAGCTTTTTCTTTAGTTTTTCCTTTCTTCCTCTCAAGCTTCTCTTGTTTTCTTTTAATGGAGTTTAGGTTAAAGTGTATTAGGTTAGATACCAAATGAAATGAAAAACAATATATACTTGCTTCACAAAGGCCTTGGCCGAATTTGGCAAAGGCATATACAAGAATATTAATTTCATCTTCATTTGATTTTCATTGGATCAACTTGATTTAAATATCTAATAACACTTTATAGATATTTTAATTAAGTCAACAAAGGCAACTTAGCCATTAAATCCAAATATCAAAATGTTAAGATATTTATATTTTAATTAATTTAATCATTTAATAATTAATTAATTAAATACAAATATATTAAATATATGTATAATATTTACATTAAATATGAAATACATATATTCATTTAGTATATTAGTCAAATATCTCAATTTGACTATTAATTAATGTGTATTTAAATTAATCAAGTATTAAATGTAAATACACAATAATTAAGCAAATGACTATCGGGTCCCTTTAGCATGTATTTTGCGTTTAACCTTTAAACAAATTTATAAATATTCAATATTATTTATAAATGTTGCTCTAGTGCTCTACGAGTTTATTTCATTATTGAGACTCTCTAGATTCAGGTATATCCGTCACGAAATCCAATTTCGTGTCCATAATTTATCCACCCGTAAACTATGACGATCACGGATAATCTCGCTGAATCATACAGGTCGAGGTCATGGCAAATGTATAATTCCTCCGTCACAGGTATCCGGATAAATCGCAGAGATATAGATGTAAACGTCAAATCTCTATGGGGATTATCCAGTCGACTATTCTATTAGCAATCTCCAAAATAATGTTTAGAACTAGCTTCTAAACTGTACCACGGGCCCATGGTTTTATCTGATTGCTAATCATGTGGACTACCTATGCTCTGATACACAGAACTGACGGATCCTATCTTGACACACATAGGACACCATGAGGATCTATCTACACCCAACGAACAGGCGGAGGTCTGATCTAAATAGATCGGTGACGTGACTGCCATCTAAGTGTAGAAGATGTCTCATGTGCCCACAATGGCATCTCAAGTCTAAGAATCACAAGTGCTACTCAACCCGAGAAGATTCTTATTGACGTTAGTGTACCATCCATTAAGAATTTTCGGTGAGTCGTTCAGTGTTTATCCGCTATAAACACCCACACATCTATACCAGTCTCCAAGACTGATGGTTCATAGAGAAACAATTAAAATCATATATTCCAGTATACGACATGTACCGGTCTCAACGGGTTTACTTTACTGACCAAGTAGTGTAAACCTTGACCAGAAACTGTCTGAGAATGACAACGTCATGATACAACTCAATGTCAGTTATGACGCTTATGCAACTGTTCCATGACTAGTCATTCTAAGGTCATTACGTCTTTACCATATTTAAAGATACATTATATTATAGAAACTGCACATATTATTCATAATAATAATGTTTTACAGAAGTGTTCATAAAGAAATACAACCGGGAATTGGCGCTGTGAGCACCAACCCCAACAAAAACTCTCACTTGCTCTAGTGCCATTAACGATTGTATCTAATACCCATCGACTCCACGTGTTTATCAAACAACTTCGGATGTATGGCCTTCGTCAGCGGGTCTGCTACATTATCTTCACTTGGTACCTTGGACACGACAATATCCCATCGCGACATAATCTATCGAATAATGTGGTACTTGTGTTCCACATGCTTCGACTTCTGATGCGCCCTCGGTTCTTTTGCTTGCGCAATGGCTCCAGTATTATCACAGTATAACGGAATCGCATTCTCGATACTTAGGACAACTCCTAATTCTGTGACAAAATTCTTTATCCACACAGCCTCTTTTGCAGCTTCAGAAGCTGCAATATATTCCGCCTCAGTGGTGGAATCTGCTGTTGATCCCTGTTTGGAACTCTTCTAATAAACTGCACCTCCGTTAAGGGTAAATATAAATCCAGATGTAGACTTTCTATCATCGGGATCCGATTGGAAATCGGAATCCGTATACCCGTTAACTTGCAGTTCGTTTCCTCCATAAATTATTAAGTTATCCTTAGTACCTTTAAGATACTTGGGGATATGTTTGATGGCCATCCAATGGTCATTACCTGGATTGGACTGATATCTACTAGTTACGCTAACAGTGAAACTGATATCCGACCTTGTACATAACATGGCATACATTATGTTAATGTTCCTAGAACATGCCAAGGATCTAATAAGCATGAAAACAAGTGATTAAGATCATTATAAGTTGCGGAAATACTTACGACGAACGGATTTGAAGTTTTAAAAATTTGAGAAGAGAACTCCAAGTTCCAAGCAAAGTGTTGATTCCAACTGTTGAAGATGTTTCCCTATCACCTTTGTTGACTTGCTTAAGTGCTAGCTTTTGATTTGAAGAACAAAATCCAAGTGAAGAGAGGGAGGTAGCTCACGCCCAATGAGTGTTGTGTGCTAGGGTTTCTTTTGTTCAACTTGTGTAAATGATGTGTAGAGATTTGCTTTTGGTAAAATCCTTTTACCTTTTTCACCAAAACTTGGTAGTTGGGTAAATGGTTTTACCAAAACCATTACAAGGTGGTTGGGTGGTTGGTGGCTTGGCATAAATGCCAACTACCACCATCTACCACACATGTGAAGTGGGCCCCACTATTTGAATTCAAAATTCAAATATCTCTACGAACTTTTGACGCGCCTCAGTTCCGTTTAATCCGATTAAACGAACTTTCGTCGCTAAATAATTAAATCTAATTTAATTAAATAACGATGCCTCGCAAATATATTACGAACGTCGATTACGAATTAATTCTAAATTAATTCATTCGTTTGTATTATAGTCCGACTTTAATTTCGTAATGAAATCCAATTCATATTAATATATCCGATATATTAATTTTAGCCCATTCGAATAAATTAAATAGAAAAATCAAATTTAACTATTAAATTTATTTTACCGATTAATTCCAAATTAATCGTGTTCTCTCTCTACCGAACACATTTAATCCCAGATTAAATAAAGCCCCAATTAATCCCAGATTAATTTTTCTCTCTCTAAATTAATCCCAGATTAATTCTAATTTAAGTCAACTGTCATCGGTGAATCTTTGGGAAGCGACCCAAGAGATCTCTGGATATGTTGGCAGTAAATTCGGTTATCGGACTATCCGATAAAGTAAGTACCTCGTACCATGTGCTTACCGATTTACAAGACATGGTTGGCTTCTAGCAAAGCACCGTGCCTACCCAATTCTCCAGAAATATTCTTACTGGAATATATAATCTATGTCAGGCGTAGTATACGTCGTATTGCGTATAGCGATCCAGTATCTGATGTCACGTGCAAGGCCTGGGGCTGGCCCCGTACGAAGCACATATCGGATATCAAGCAACTAGTCTCTTTGAATCGGATAATCATGACCTTGTCATATTATCTCGATGGTTGCAACACTATAGAGAACAAGTTCTGAATCCCTGCGTGATCATCATCTCCATATGTCTGAAGTGATACTTCCATCTTGACATCACATCCAATACACTACGATTCTCAATAAACCTAGAAGAGGCGCACACAGAACTTGTTAAAGCCCTGGACGACCAAAACCAAAGTTTACCGATTGTCGCAAGTACTAGCGATGTAAGTCTCAGGTTAAGACCAAATACACCTACCCTGAAGCGGACTCCCACAGACACATATACATACTACCAATGGGATTCTGCGGGATCTATCCAGAGCATAGCTGTTTTCCGTACCATCGGTAAAACACAACCTTCTATCGCACTTGCATAAGTATCCAATATTTAAACATATAAGAATTGTGTCGTTATGCCCTCATAACGCTCACAAGTGCAATACTAGTCTATTCTGCATTATCGATGTCCAGTCTCGATAATACTACGACTAGGGATATTTAATGATTAAACCTTTATGGATTGATACTGTCTCATATCATCTCAATCCGGAACTAATCATAAGGGCTTCTACCATTTCTATATCAAAGTAAATAAATTACAAAATGGTAAAAGGCAATTTCATTACTACATAGTTAATTTAGTACAAAAACACAATGTCTTTTACAAACAGTGACGCTATGGGTCATAATTGTCTAACAATCTCCCACTTGGTCTATAGCCAGTCACTCAAGCATCTAACACCTGAACTATGTATATGTTTCTCAAACTTCTGCTGTGAAATAGCTTTCATCAGCGGATCTGCAATGTTGTCACCTGATGCGACCTTCTCGATCTTCACATCGCCACGATGTATGATCTCACGTATCATATGGAAACGTCGAAGAACATGCTTGGATCGTTGATGAGACCGCGTTTCCTTAGCCTGCGCTATAGCCCCGTTATTGTCACAATACAATGGAATGGGGTCAGCTGTTAACAGAACTACTCTTAATCTAATTAGGAATTTTCGGATCCAAACTGCTTCCTTTGCTGCTTCGGCTGCAGCAATGTACTCCGCTTCTGTTATTGAATCGGCAACAGTATCTTGCTTGGAAGATTTCCAGCTCACTGCTCAGTTATTCAAACAAAATATGTACCCGGATTGCGACTTGTAGTCATCTTTATTGGTTTGGAAACTTGCATCGGTATACCTAGTTACCTCAAGTTCTCCATCTCCATAGATTAAGAAAGCATCCTTAGTTCGTCTAAGATACTTAAGAATGTTCTTAACTGCCATCCAGTGACCATCACCTGGATCGGCCTGATAACGACTACACATGCTTAAAGCATACGAGACATCAGGTCGCGTACATATCATGGCATACATGATCGATCCGACTGCCGAGGCGAACGGTATCCGACTCATGTTGTTTCTCTCATCTTGAGTTTTAGGACACATGTCTTTAGATAGAGTGATGCCATGTGACACTGGTAACAGTCCCCTCTTGGACTGATCCATGTTGAATCTTTTCAGCACTTTGTCAATGTACGTGCTCTGGGAGAGTCCAAGCAGCTTTCTAGATCTATCCCAGTAGATCTTTATCACTAGAATATAGGCTGCTTCTCCCAGATCTTTCATGGAGAATTTTAATGAAAGCCAAGCCTTCACCGATGTTAACATGGGAATATTCTTGCCTATGAGCAATACATCGTCAACATAAAGGACAATAAAAGTAAGTGCTCTCCCACTAACCTTCTTGTATACACAAGGATCATCTTCATTTTGAATGAAATCATATTCTTTTATGATCTCATCAAAATGTTGGTTCCATGACCGCGATGCTTGCTTCAGTCCATAAATGGACCGATTTAACTTACAAACCTTGTTTGCAAGTTTAGGCACGATAAAACCGTCAGGCTGCTGCATATAAACATCCTCCAAAAGGTTTCCGTTAAGAAAAGCGATTTTAACGTCCATCTGCCATATCTCGTAATCGAAATATGTAGCAATAGCAAGCATTATCCGAATGGATTTAATCATGGTAACGGGTGAGAAAGTTTCGTCGTAATTGACACCATGTCGTTGACGATACCCCTTCGCTACAAGCCTAGCTTTGTACGTTTGTACGTTGCCATCCATGTCGGTCTTCATCTTGAAGACCTATTTGCAACCAATAGGTTTTACGCCTTCTGGTGCATCAACCAGTGTCCAAACTTGGTTGGTGTACATGGAATCCATTTCAGACTTCATGGCTTCTTGCCATAAAGCGGAATTGATATCTTGTTTCGCTTCCTCATACGTAGCCGGTTTAGTATCCTCAATGAGATTAATATCTACATGAGGTGAGATCAGAAACCCATACCTCTCAGGTTTTATCCTGACTCTCTCCGACCTACGCGGTCCTTGTGTAATAGAAGATTGTGGTACAGTCTCATCCCGGATAGACTGTTCTTGTTCCGTTGAGGATTCTATGCCAAGAACAGTATCACTCTGATTTTCATCAAGTTCTACTTTCCTCCCACTAACCACTGCATTTAGGAATTCCTTCTCAAGGAAAACCGCATGTAGAGCAATAAATACTTTGTTCTCTCGTGGGTGATAGAAGTAATATCATTTGGTTTCCCTAGGATATCCTACGAATAGGCATTTATCCGACTTGGGCTCAAGTTTGGTACCTTCCAAACGTTTGACGTATGCCCAGCATCCCCAAATCTTCAGGAATGAGAAACCCGGTTTCTTTCCTGTCTATATCTCATATGGTGTCTGTTGTACAGACTTTGACGGAACCTTATTCAAAATAATAATTGCATTGTTTAATGCATATCCCCAGAAGGAAATAGGTAGCTCAGTACGACTCATCATAGACCTTACCATGTCCAACAAAGTTTGGTTTCTCCGTTCGGACACACCGTTTAATTGCGGTGTTCCAAGAGGAGTCCAATGTGAAAGAATGCCATATTCTTTCTGTTGGATTCTATAATTAGTCCCAAAGAAAGAATAAGCCATAGAAATACATATAACATACATGCAAAGCTTGAAGCATGGCGGAATCATACTTACAAAGCTTTGTGACGAAAATGGTGAAGAGGATCCTTGAGCCTCCAAGGTGGGTGTTTTTCTGCCAAGAACAAGAATGAGAGAAGCTTCAAATCTTCTAGTACTCCAAGCTCCAAGGATGTTTCCCTATCACCTCCTTTGATCCCTTATTGTGCTAGCAAAATGGAGAAATGAAAAACAATTTTTCTGCCATTGTTGGAAGCTCATGGCGTGAGCAAGGAGAAGAAGAGGAAGTGTGCCTTTTCAATTTTCTATTCACATTTTGTTTCAAAAACCGTGAGTAAGAAAAAGAAAAGCAATGATGAGATATAATTTACCAAAATGAATGTTTTAATTAAAAACCCTTCAAAAACCGTGAAAGGTTTTTCCCTCCAAAAAATTCATTAATTGGCTTCATCATCACACATTGAGAATAGAGACAATGTATCATCCCATAAAGGTGACTAGATACATCCATCATCTATTCGTGTCAAGTGATGAGATATCGCGATGTGATTTGCGGATACCACTCGTTTCAAAATACGATTGTGTCCGCAAACACTTTCGGGCTCGGTTTCGCTAATTCCGAAATAACGAATTTCCGTCGCGACGTGAATTAAATAATTACGCCTAGCGAGCGAAATTACTATTCAGATCGCTAACGAATTAATTCTAAATTAATTCGTTTGCCCGAATTAAAATCCGATTTTAATTCCGCGTCGAAATCTAATTTCGTTTAATAATATATCGAATATATTATTTTATCGATTAATTCCAAATTAATCGTTCTCTCTCCTAATAAGGCATTTTATCCAAGATAAAGTTTCTCCGTAATTAATCCAAGATTAATAAAGTTCGAATCAAAACATTAGGTGAATCTTCAGGAAGCGACCCAAGAGATCTCCGGATATGTTGGCAGTAAATACGGTCGTCGATAATCCGAACACGTACTTACTCGTACTACGTTTTTACCGATTTACAAGACAAGGTTGGCTTCTAGCAAAGCGCCATGCCTACCCAATTCTCCAGAAATATTCTTACTGGAATATAAGATCTTTATCAAGCGTAGTATACCGTAGTATCGCGATGTGATTTGCGGATACCACTCGTTTCAAAATACGAATGTGTCCGTAAACACTTTCTGGCTCGGTTTCGCTAATTCCGAATTAATGAATTTCCGTCGCAACATGAATTAAATAATTACGCCTAGCGAAATTACTATTCAGATCGCTAACGAATTAATTCTAAATTAATTCGTTTGCCCGATTAAAATCCGATTTTAATTCCGCGTCGAAATCTAATTTCGTTTAATAATATATCGAATATATTATTTTATCGATTAATTCCAAATTAATCGTTCTCTCTCTCCTAATAAGGCATTTTATCCAAGATAAAGTTTCTCCGTAATTAATCCAAGATTAATAAAGTTCGAATCAAACATCATAGGTGAATCTTCAGGAAGCGACCCAAGAGATCTCCGGATATGTTGGCAGTAAATACGGTCGTCGGATAATCCGAACACGTACGTACCTCGTACTACGTTTTTACCGATTTACAAGACAAGGTTGGCTTCTAGCAAAGCGCCATGCCTACCCAATTCTCCAGAAATATTCTTACTGGAATATAAGATCTTTATCAAGCGTAGTATACCGTAGTATCGCGTACATCGATCTAGTATCGGACGATCACATGTTAGGCCTGGGGCTGGAAATGTGTCTGCCCCGTACGAAACATATATCGGATATCAAACAACTAATCTCTTTAAATCGGACAATCCTGACTGTTAGACATTATGACCCATAGCGTCACTGTTTTGTAAATGATATTGTATTATTGTGCAAAATCAACTATGTGATAATGAAATTGCCTTTTGCCGTTTTGTAAATTATTTACTTTGATATATTAATGGCAAAAGTCCATATGATTAGTTCCGTATTGAGATGATATGAGACAGTATCAATATAAAAGGTTTAATCATTAAATATCCCTAGTCGGAGTATTATCGAGATCGGACATCGATAATGCGGAATAGACTAGTATTGCACTTGTGCGCGTTGTGATGGCACAACGACATAGTTCTCATATACTTAAGTATTGGATACTTATGCAAGTGCGATAGGAGGTTGTGTTTTGCCGATGGTACGGAAAACAGCTTCGCTCTGGACAGACCCCGCGGAATCCCATTGGTAGTATGTCTGCGTGTCTATGGGAGGCCGCATCAGGGTAGGTGTATATGGTCTTAACCTGAGACTTGCATCGCTAGTACTTGCGACAATCGGTAAACTTTGGTTTTGGTGGTTCGGGGCTTTAACCGGTTCTGTGTACGCCTCTTCTGGGTTTATCAAGAATCGTAGTGTACTGGATGTGATGTCAAGATTGAAGTATCACTTCAGACATATGGAGATGATGATCACGCATGACACAGAACTAGTACTCTATAAAAGGTTGCAACCGTCGGGACAATATGACCAGGTCAGGATTGTCCGATTTAAAGAGACTAGTTGTTTGATATCCGATATATGTTTCGTACGGGGCAGACACATTTCCAGCCCCAGGCCTAACATGTGATCGTCCGATACTGGATCGATGTACGCGATACTACGGTATACTACGCTTGATATAGATCTAATATTCTAGTAAGAATATTTCTGGAGAATTGGGTAGGCATGGCGCTTTGCTAGAAGCCAACCTTCTCTTGTAAATCGGTAAAAACGTAGTACGAGGTACGTACGTGTTTGGATTATCCAACGACCGTACTTACTGCCAACATATCCGGAGATCTCTTGGGTCGCTTCCTGAAGATTCACCTATGATGTTTGATTCGAACTTTATTAATCTTGGATTAATTACGGAGAAACTTTATCTTGGATAAAATGCCTTATTAAGAGAGAGAGAGAGATCGATTAATTTGGAATTAATCGATAAAATAATATATTCGATATATTATTAAACGAAATTAGATTTCGACGCGGAATTAAAATCGGATTTTAATTCGGGCAAAAGAATTAATTTGGAATTAATTCGTAAGCGATCTGAATAATAATTCCGCTAGGCGTAATTATTTAATTCTCGTCGCGACGGAAATTCGTTAATTCGGAATTAGCGAATTTGGGCCCGAAAGTGTTTGCGGACACATTCGTATTTTGAAACGGGTAGAATCCGCAAATCACATCGCGATATCTCATTACTTGATACGAATAGATGATGGATGTATCTAGTCACCTTTAAGGGATGATACATTGTCTCTTTTCTCAATATGAGGTAATGATGGCAAATGATGAATTTTTTTTTGGAGGGAAAACCTTTCACGGTTTTTGAAGGGTTTTTGATTAAAAAAATTCATTTGGTATTTGATATCATTTTTATTTTGCTTTTCTTTTTTTTTTTCACTCACAGTTTTAGAAACAAGTGAGAACAAAATTAAAAGATATAACCCTCTCTCCTCTCCTTCTTCTTCATGCAAGCCGTGAGCTTCATCCATGGCAGAAAATTGTTTTCTCCATTTTTGCTAGCACAACAAGGGATCAAAGGAGGTGATAGGGAAACACACTTGGAGCTTGGAGTACTAGGAGATTTGAGGCTTCTCACACTGTTGTTCTTGGCCGAAAACAGCCCCTAGATTTGCAGCTTCTATCATTCTTGTTCTTGGCCGCATATCACCCACCTTGGAGGCTCAAGGATCCTCTTCACCATTTTCGTCACAAAGCTTTGTAAGTATGTTTCCGCCATGCTTCTAGCTTTGCATGTATGTTATTTGTATTTCTATGGCTTATTCTTTCCTTGGGACTAATTATAGAAACCAACACTGACCTGGTCATATTGTCCCGACGGTTGCAACCTTTTATAGAGTACTAGTTCTGTATCCTGCGTGATCATCATCTCTATATGTCTGAAGTGATACTTCCATCTTGACATCACATCCAGTACACTACGATTCTCGATAAACCCAGAAGAGGCGTACACAGAACCGGTTAAAGCCCCGAACCACCAAAACCAAAGTTTACCGATTGTCGCAAGTACTAGCGATGCAAGTCTCAGGTTAAGACCATATACACCTACCCTGATGCGGCCTCCCATAGACACGCAGACATACTACCAATGGGATTCCGCGGGGTCTATCCAGAGCGAAGCTGTTTTCCATACCATCGGCAAAATACAACCTCCTATCGCACTTGCATAAGTATCCAATACTTAAATATATGAGAACTATGCCGTTGTACCATCACAACTCGCACAAGTGCAATACTAGTCTATTCCGCATTATCGATGTCCGATCTCGATAATACTCCGACTAGGGATATTTAATGATTAAACCTTTTATATTGATACTGTCTCATATCATCTCAATACGGAACTAATCATATGGACTTTTGCCATTTATATATCAAAGTAAATAATTTACAAAACGGCAAAAGGCAATTTCATTATCACATAGTTAATTTTGTACAATAATACAATATCATTTACAAAACAGTGACGCTATGGGTCATAATGTCTAACAATCTCCCACTTGGCCTATAGCCAGTCACTCAAGTATCTAATACCTGAACTATATATATGTCGTTCAAACACATCCTGAAGAACAGCCTTCGTCAGCGGATCTGCAATGTTGTCATCCGATGCGACCTTCTCGACTTTTACATCGCCACGATGTATAATCTCCCGAATTAGATGATAACGCCGAAGAACATGCTTGGATCGTTGATGAGACTTTGGTTCCTTAGCTTGTGCTATAGCGCCGTTATTGTCACAATACAATGGCACGGGCTCAGCAGCTAACGGAACTACTCCTAATCCGATTAGGAATTTTCGGATCCAAACTGCCTCCTTTGCTGCTTCCGACGCAGCAATATACTCCGCTTCTGTTGTTGAATCGGCAACAGTATCTTGCTTGGAAGATTTCCAGCTCACTGCTCCGTTATTCAAACAAAAAATGTACCTCGATTGTGACTTGAAGTCGTCCTTATCGGTTTGGAAACTTGCATCGGTGTACCCAGACACCTCAAGTTCTCCACCTCCATAAATTAAGAAAGCATCCTTAGTTCGTCTAAGATACTTAAGGATATTCTTAACTGCCATCCAGTGACCTTCACCTGGATCGGCCTGATAGCGACTGCATATGCTCAAAGCATATGACACATCAGGTCGCGTACATATCATGGCATACATGATCGATCCGACTGCCGAGGCGAACGGTATCCGACTCATGTTATCTCTCTCTTCTTTAGTCTTAGGACACATGTCCTTAGACAGAAGGATACCACGTGACATTGGCATCAATCCCTTCTTAGATTGATCCATGTTGAATCGCTTCAACACTTTGTCAATATATGTATTCTGGGAGAGTCCAAGCAGCTTTCTAGATCTATCCCGGTAGATCTTTATTCCCAGAATAAAGGCTGCTTCTCCCAGATCTTTCATGGAGAATTTTAATGAAAGCCAAGCTTTCACCGACGTTAGCATGGGAATGTCATTGCCTATAAGCAATACGTCGTCGACATAAAGGACAATAAAAGTTAGTGCTCTCCCACTAACCTTCTTGTATACACAAGGGTCATCATCGTTTTGTACGAAATCATATTCTTTTATGATCTCATCAAAACGCTGATTCCATGACCGTGATGCTTGCTTCAATCCATAAATGGATCGATTTAGCTTACAAACCTTGTTTGCAAGTCTAGGTACGATAAAACCGTCAGGTTGTTGCATGTAAACATCCTTCAAAAGGTTTCCGTTAAGGAAAGCGGTTTTAACGTCCATCTGCCATATCTCGTAATCGAAATATGCAGCTATTGCAAGCATTATCCGAATGGATTTAATCATGGCAACGGGTGAGAAAGTTTCGTCATAATCAATACCATATTGTTGACGATAGCCCTTTGCTACAAGCCTAGCTTTGTACGTTTGCACGTTGCCATCCATGTCGGTCTTCTTCTTGAAGATCCATCTGCATCCAATAGGCATAACGCCTTCTGGTGCATCAACCAATGTCCAAACTTGGTTGGCGTACATGGAATCCATCTCGGACTTCATGGCTTCTTGCCATAAAGCGGAATCAATATTCTGCATTGCTTCCTCATACGTAGTCGGTTCATTATCCTCAATAAGATTAATATCTACATGAGGTGAGATCAGGAACCCATACCTCTCAGGTACCTTCCTGACTCTCTCCGACCTACGCGATCCTTGTGTATATGAAGATTGTGGTACAGACTCATCCTGGATGGTCTGTTTATGTTCCGTCGTTGATTCATTGCCAGGAACAGTATCACTACGATTTTCATCGAGCTCCACTTTCCTCCCACTTACCACTGCATCTAAAAATTCCTTCTCAAGGAAAAATGCATGTAGAGCAACAAATACTTTGTTCTCTTGTGGGTGATAGAAGTAATATCATTTAGTTTCCTTAGGATATCCCACGAAAAGGCATTTATCTGATTTGGGTTCTAGTTTGGTACTTTCCAAACGTTTAACATATGCCCAGCATCCCCAAATCTTCAGGAAAGAGAAACCTGGTTTCCTTCCTGTCCATATCTCATATGGAGTCTGTTCAACAGACTTTGACGGAACCTTATTCAAAATAAGTACTGCACTGTTTAATGCGTATCCCCAGAAGGATATTGGTAGCTCATTGCGACTCATCATCGACCTTACCATGTCTAACAAGGTACGGTTTCTCCGTTCAGACACACAGTTTAATTGCGGTGTTCCAGGAGGAGTCCACTGTGAAAGAATACCATATTCTTTCAAGTAATCTTGAAACTCATAACTTAAGTATTCGCCACCACGGTCCGACCGCAATGTTTTAATACTCTTGCCTGTTTGTTTTTCTACTTCGTGTCGAAACTCTTTGAATTTCTCAAAAGTTTCCGACTTGTGTCTCATTAGATACACATAACCATAACGAGATGCATCATCCGTAAAGGTTACGAAGTAATGATATCCACCTCTAGCCTGGCTAGACATGGGCCGACATACGTCACTATGAACGAGGGCTAACAGTTCTGTGGCACGTTCACCTTTACCACTAAAAGGTGATTTAGGCATTTTGCCTAAAAGACAAGATTCGCAGACATCATATGAATTAAGATCAAATCCGTCCAAGTACCCACTCTTCGAAAGTGTGGATATGCGACTCTTGTTGATGTGTCCTAGACGACAGTGCCACATGTAAGCTTCATCTTTTAGATTACTCCTTTTGAGCCTTTTGTTTGTTATTTTATGTTTAGGAGATTCATTTATATTCAAAATATAAAGGCCATTATTTGCAACAGCAGTGCAAATTTCTGCATCATTTTTATATAAATAACACCCAGTGTTTCTAAATACAAAAGTGTACCCATGCTGGGTTAACAAAGATACAGATATAATATTCCTAGTCAAACTAGGTATATAATAACAGTTCAAAAGTTTAAGCACATGCCCCGAGGGCAATTCCAAAACAAAAGTCCCTACAGCCATAACAGCAACTGGAGTTCCGTTTCCGACTCGTAGATCAATCTCCCCTGAAGCCAGCATCCTGCTATTCTGCAGATCCTGCAAATCAGTACATATATGAGCAGCACAACCAGAATCAAAAATCCAATTTTTAAAACTAGAAGTAGTCATATTTATCTCAATAACAAACATACCAGAGGCTAGTGCCTTGCCTGCCTTGATATCCTCCCTATGTCCCTTGCCCATTCGGCAGTCACGTTTCCAGTGACCCTTCTTGCCGTAGTTGAGGCAGACATCTTGAGACTTGTCCCTTGGCTTCCCAGAAGCTTTTATCAACTTGCCTTTACCCTTTTTCTTATGTTTCTTCTTCCTCACCCCTCCAGTAGCTTTCGGCCCAGCCCTTGGCCTCTGAGAGGTCGATGCATAATGCGCCTCGCGCTTGCCCCCTTTTTGGAGTTCTTTTTCAGACTCCTTCAAGATGGATAACAGCTCTCCAAGAGTGTTATCTGTATCCATCAACTTATAGTTGATTATGATTTGTTTCCAAGTATCAGGAAGTGACTGTAAGATCAAATCTACGGTCAGCTCAGCCTCCAAGACTATTCCCATATTGGCCAACTCATCAATATCGGCGATCATTTGAGCCCCGTGGGCCTCAACTGATGCGTCTTCAGTCATTCGGGCGCGGAAGAGTTTCTTCACCAACTCGTACCTCTCCATCCGCTTGTTGGTGCGGTGGAGATCTCTCAGTCTAGCCATCATATTATAAGGATCCAAGTCCTTATTCTGGTGACGAAAGTCCTGTGTCATCGAAGCTAGCATAATAGCCTGAGCTGTGTCACAATCATCGCTGTGAGTTTCCCATAACTCCAGCTCAGATGTGTCAGTGGGTTTAGGCGGGAGAGGTATCTGTATAGTGTACAGCATCCTCTCAGCCCCAAGGACTATCCTTAGGTTCATTTCCCAATCAGCGAAGTTTGTCCCCTTAAAGACATTGTCACCCATGATGATGTCTCGGACATTTCCTTTGCTTGCCATCTCAACTACGATAGTCCAACTATCTAGTTAACGATAAAATGGGTACAGTCAAACTGTCACAAAAAAAAACAATGTATGTTAGTCCAACTAATTTTAATAATAGACGAAATAAAATTGAAAGACGCGTAAGGCTAAATATCTGAATGAAATTGCAAATTCAATACTAGCCTCCCACTATTTTTTATCAAGTCTCTAACCCTCTGTTGAGAACTCGGGAAATCCTATTTCCTAGTGGGCTAGGATCCCGTTAAATAACACACAATCTTGACTTTGGCCAACAAATTGTATGCTATTTAACTAGGTAGATCTCAAAGATCAATTGGATCTCATCCAATTCCTAGATCCGGTTAGGTGGACATCCAAGTCCAAAACATATGTATATTTACTTATGTCAATGTATCTAATACATTTTCCTAACCATATCCTCTGAATCATCTAGGCCTTGGCTTTGGCACAACAAACCTAATGATTCCAGTTAAGCGGGACCCATTGACAAGGAAAGTTTCGTAATCAATGTCGTTGGACAAGAAGTGATCTTGACTTTGGCCAACAAATCACAACTTGGACAAGACACCAATGTGGAACAAAACTCTCATGATTCAAGTACATCCTCAATTGACAAAGGTCTTGACTTTGGCCAACAAACCAATGCCAATTTTGGATCTTGAACAAGAATCATTCAATGGAAGGATAATTGCTTAATATAAATTGAGGGATCTTTGCGTAATTGGCAACCAATTTATTATCTTTGTTAGGTCTCATCATCATACACCCTTAAGCATGCTTCTAAAACATCATAAAGTGCATAAAGTAAATTAATAGTGATATACGGATGGATATATAAAACAACTTGTTCCTAGAACAAATCACTCCCTTTCCTCTCCCCGCTAGCACTATTCTACTTCTACCCAATTACATAATACAATAAGAGAAACCTCATTAACATTGAGGGGAATTAGGTGAGAAGAGAATACAAAGAGATAAAAGAGATAAGGCTGGACACACAGGTCCAATTTATAAATTCTAAATTTACAATAATTTCTAAAATTACCCTTTCCCTTCTAATATCCATCCGATATACACTATTCATTCATCACATACATGTATATTCATTCAAGACATGCTATACAACCAATCTAATCCAATTAATTAGTCTTTGTTTAAGTGATCATCCAATGTTCAATCAACGGTTTGATTTTGCGCGAGTCCAACTCGTTTGAGAATAAGTACATAAGGTACGAATTCACGAATTATATCGAACTACCCGTTAAATCCAATTTAAGTCGTATTCAATACTAATTCATTTTATTTAATTCCAAATTAAATATTTACACCTTTAATGTGCTTTTAAAGACTTAGATTCTAAATCTTATCCTAATTGGGTCTCCAAGCCCAACTAACATCCAATGTTTGTTTAATAAAAGTCCGATGGGCTTTCAATTGATTTATAAAGGCTTGGGCTTTGGTCAATGTGGGTCAAACCCAATTACCAAGCCCAAATAAGGAATCACCCTTAAATGCCATAAAATCAATTTCAAGCCCATAAGGCCCAATTAAACATAAAAGCCCATTAATTAAATTTTAATATTCCAAATTTTAAAATTCAATTAATTAAAGTGTAATTGCATGATTAATTCATTAAACCAAATATTTCAAAAACACCAATTTAATTTATTAATCATCAATTATTAAAAATATATGTCCAACATTTATTTGAACAAAAATCAAGTCCTTTAACATGTCATGTTGCATTCGGCCAAGAGGTATTTTTGCGGTTCGATTTGTTTTTCAATCCAATTGAATCACTAATCTATTACCCGTTTATTTTTAAGTCATCAAATGAACTTATACACAAAAATTTCAATTAAGTGCAAGGACTTCCATTTTCGGTCAATGAACAATTTTGGGGAAAAAATCATCCAATGCATTTTTCTCAAAATTGATCATGTATTACATCAAATATCATACATTTAATCATGCTTAAGTCATCTAATAAACTTGTGCATGAAAAATTCCAAACCAGTGAAATGACCTACACATTCGGCCAAGAAACAATTTTGGGGAAAAAATCATCCAATGCATTTTTCTCAAAATTGATCATGTATAATATCATATTACATACTTATAAGCATACTCAAATCATCTAATGAACTTATGCATGCAAAATATACAACCTAGTGGAAGTACCTCACATTCGGCCAAAGCAACATTTTGGGGAAAAATCATCCAATGCATTTTTCTCAAAATTGATCATGTATTATATCATATATCATACATATAAGCATACTTTAGCAACAAATTTCACAATAACATGCTTCAATCAATTTTCCCCAAATTAACCCTAATGTATTTCATGCTTAAACATGGCTCCATGATACCATTGTTTGATTCTATAATTAGTCCCAAAGAAAGAATAAGCCATAGAAATACATATAACATACATGCAAAGCTTGAAGCATGGCGGAATCATACTTACAAAGCTTTGTGACGAAAATGGTGAAGAGGATCCTTGAGCCTCCAAGGTGGGTGTTTTTCGGCCAAGAACAAGAATGAGAGAAGCTTCAAATCTTCTAGTACTCCAAGCTCCAAGGATGTTTCCCTATCACCTCCTTTGATCCCTTATTGTGCTAGCAAAATGGAGAAATGAAAAACAATTTTTCTGCCATTGTTGGAAGCTCATGGCGTGAGCAAGGAGAAGAAGAGGAAGTGTGCCTTTTCAATTTTCTATTCACATTTTGTTTCAAAAACCGTGAGTAAGAAAAAGAAAAGCAATGATGAGATATAATTTACCAAAATGAATGTTTTAATTAAAAACCCTTCAAAAACCGTGAAAGGTTTTTCCCTCCAAAAAATTCATTAATTGGCTTCATCATCACACATTGAGAATAGAGATAATGTATCATCCCATAAAGGTGACTAGATACATCCATCATCTATTCGTGTCAAGTGATGAGATATCGCGATGTGATTTGCGGATACCACTCGTTTCAAAATACGAATGTGTCCGCAAACACTTTCGGGCTCGGTTTCGCTAATTCCAAAATAACAAATTTCCGTCGCGACGTGAATTAAATAATTACGCCTAGCGAAATTACTATTCAGATCGCTAACGAATTAATTCTAAATTAATTCGTTTGCCCGAATTAAAATCCGATTTTAATTCCGCGTCGAAATCTAATTTCGTTTAATAATATATCGAATATATTATTTTATCGATTAATTCCAAATTAATCGTTCTCTCTCTCCTAATAAGGCATTTTATCCAAAATAAAGTTTCTCCGTAATTAATCCAAGATTAATAAAGTTCGAATCAAACATCATAGGTGAATCTTCAGGAAGCGACCCAAGAGATCTCCGGATATGTTGGCAGTAAATACGGTCGTCGGATAATCCGAACACGTACGTACCTCGTACTACGTTTTTACCGATTTACAAGACAAGGTTGGCTTCTAGCAAAGCGCCATGCCTACCCAATTCTCCAGAAATATTCTTACTGGAATATAAGATCTTTATCAAGCGTAGTATACCGTAGTATCGCGTACATCGATCTAGTATCGGACGATCACATGTTAGGCCTGGGGCTGGAAATGTGTCTGCCCCGTATGAAACATATATCGGATATCAAACAACTAATCTCTTTAAATCGGACAATCCTGACCTGGTCATATTGTCCCGACTGTTGCAACCTTTTATAGAGTACTAGTTCTGTATCCTGCGTGATCATCATCTCCATATGTCTGAAGTGATACTTCCATCTTGACATCACATCCAGTACACTACGATTCTCGATAAACCCAGAAGAGGCGTACACAGAACCGGTTAAAGCCCCGAACCACCAAAACCAAAGTTTACCGATTGTCGCAAGTACTAGCGATGCAAGTCTCAGGTTAAGACCATATACACCTACCCTGATGCGGCCTCCCATAGACACGCAGACATACTACCAATGGGATTCCGCGGGGTCTATCCAGAGCGAAGCTGTTTTCCGTACCATCGGCAAAACACAACCTCCTATCGCACTTGCATAAGTATCCAATACTTAAATATATGAGAACTATGCCGTTGTGCCATCACAACTCGCACAAGTGCAATACTAGTCTATTCCGCATTATCGATGTCCGATCTCGATAATACTCCGACTAGGGATATTTAATGATTAAATCTTTTATATTGATACTGTCTCATATCATCTCAATACGGAACTAATCATATGGACTTTTGCCATTTATATATCAAAGTAAATAATTTACAAAACGGCAAAAGGCAATTTCATTATCACATAGTTAATTTTGTACAATAATACAATATCATTTACAAAACAGTGACGCTATGGGTCATAATGTCTAACACTTTCAAGTAATTTAGAAACTCATTGCTCAAGTATTCGCCACCACGGTCCGACCGTAATGTCTTTATACTCTTGCCGGTCTGTTTTTCAACTTCGTGTCGAAACTCTTTGAATTTCTCAAAAGTTTCCGACTTGTGTCTCATAAGATACACATAACCATAATGCGATGCATCATCTGTAAAGGTTATGAAGTATTCATATCCACCTCTAGCCTGGCTAGACATGGGCCCACAAACGTCACTATGAACGAGGGCTAACAGTTCGGTGGCGCGTACACCTTTACCGCTAAAAGGTGATTTAGGCATTTTGCCTAATAAGCAAGATTCGCAGACGTCATATGAATTTGGATCAAATCCGTCCAAGTACCCACTCTTCGAAAGTGTGGATATGCGAGTCTTATTTATGTGTCACAGACGACAGTGCCACATATAAGTTTCATCTTTGTTACTCGTTTTGAGCCTTTTGTTTGTTACATTATATGTTTGAGATTGATTTATATTCAAAAAATAAAGACCATTATTAGCATCAGCAGAACATATCTCAAAATCATATTTATAAACAAAACACCCAGTGTTTCGGAATACAAAAGTGTACCCGCATTGGGTCAAACAAGATACAGAGATAATATTCCTAGTCAAACTAGGTACATAATAACAATCTGAAAGTTTAAGTACATGCCCCGAAGGCAGTTCTAAAACAAAAGTGCCAACGGCCAAAACGACAACTGGTGCCCCATTTCCAACGCGTAGATCAATCTCCCCTGAGGCCAGTCTCCTGCTAATCTGCAGATCCTGTACATCAGTACATATATGAGTACCACAACCTGAATCAAAAATCCAATTTTTAAAACTAGAAGTAGTCATGTTTATCTCTATAACAAACATACCTGAAGCTGGTGCCTTGCTCGCTTTAATCTCCTTCTGGAGCGCCTTGTACTCGCGGCAGTCACGCTTCCAGTGACCCCGCTTGCCGCAATGGAGGCAAACATCCTGAGATTTGTCCTTAGGCTTCCCAGAAGCCTTTGACGATTTGGCCTTGCCCTTTCCTTTATGCTTCTTCTTCTTCACACCTCCAATCGCCTTGAGCCCAGCCCTCGGTGTATGAGATGTCGAAGCAAAGTGCGCCTCGCGCTTGTTGCCCTTAAGCAGCTCTTTCTCAGCTTCCTTGAGAACCGACAATAAGTCTCCCAGAGTATCATCAGTGTTCATCAAATTATAGTTTTTGATGAACTGTCTCCAAGTGTCGGGGAGAGATTGCAGGACCATATCTATGGTAATCTCAGCCTCAAAGACTATCCCCATCTCAGCTAGCTCATCTATGTCAGCAATTATCTGTGCCACATGGGACTCAACAGACATGCCTTCTGACAAACGTGAACGAAAGAGCTTCTTTACTAACTCATATCTCCGTGACCTACGGTTAGATCGGTGAAGATCTTGCAACCTTACCAACATGTTATAGGGATCCAAGTCCCTGTTCTGTCGACGGAAATGCTGAGTCATAGAAGCAAGCATAATAGACTGAGCAGTATCACAATCATCGCTGTGAGTCTTCCAAAGCTCCAGATCAAGTAGCTCATCAGGTTTGGGCTTAGGCCCAAAAGGTCTCTGTATAGTATATAGTAGCCTCTCGGCTCCAAGGACTATCATTAGATTCATTTCCCAATCGGCAAAGTTCGTGCCCTTGAAGACATTTTCGCCCATGATAATGTCTCGGACATTTCCCTTTCCAGTCATCTTGGCTACGATAGTCCAACGATCTAGTCAACGATATTTGGGTACAGTCTAACTGTTACAAGAAAAATAACATTGTATTAGTCCAACTAAAATAATTTTGACGAAATAATTTGAAAGCGCGTAAAGCTAAGTATCTGAATGAAATTTAAAATTCAATACTAGCCTCCCACTATTTTTCGGCGAGTCTCTAACCCTCTGTTGAGTACTCGGGAAACCTAGTTTCCTAGTGGGCTAGGATCCCGTTAAATAACACACAACCTTGACTTTGGCCAACAAGCTGTATGATATTTAACTAGGTAGATCTCTAAGATCAATTGGATCTCATCCAATTCCTAGATCCGGTAGGTCGACCTCCAAGTCTGAAACATATATACAATATATATGCCAATATATCCAATATATTTTCCTAACCTTTTTCCTCTGAATCAACTAAGCCTTGGCTTTGGCACAACACGCTTAATGATTCCAGTTAAGCGGGACCCATTGACATGGAAAGCTTCGTAATCAATATCGATGGACAAGAAGTGATCTTGACTTTGGCCAACAAATCACGACTTGGACAAGACACCGATATGGAACAAAACTCTCATGATTCAAACACATCCTCAATTGAAAAAGGTCTTGACTTTGGCCAACAAACCAATGCCAACTTTGGATCTTGAGTAAGAATCACTCAACGGAAGGAAAAACGCTTAATATGTTTTGAGGGTTTTTCGCGTAAATTGGTAACCAATTTATTATCTTTGTTAAGGTCTCATCATACACCCTTAAGCATGCTTCTAAAACATTATAAAGCGTAAAAAGTAAATTAATAATGATATGCGGATGGATATGTCACAAATTGTTCCTAGAACAAATCACTTTATTTTCTCTCCCCGGCTAGAACTATTCTAACTTCTACCCAAAAACATAATACAATAAAGAAACCTCATTTACATTGAGGGGAATTTGTGAGAAGAGAAATACAAAGAATAAGGAGATAAAAGGCTGGACAGGCAGGTCCAATTTAATAAATTATAAATTTATTACAATTTCCAAAATTGCCATCGCCCTTCTAATATCCATCCGATATACATTATTCATACAACACATTCATGTAATCATACAAAACATGTTATTCAATCAATCTAATCCAATTAATTAATCTTTGAATTAATGATCATCCAATGTTCAAACAATGATTTGATTTGCTCGAGTCAAACTCGTTTAAGAATAAATACTCAAAGTAAGTATTCTTGAATTATTTTGAACTACAACTTTAAATCCAATTTATTTGTATTCAATAATAATTCCAATTTAATTCCAAATTAAATATTTACACTTATTTATTTGCCTTAAAGACTTGAATTCTAAATCCAATCTTAATGGGTCTCAAAGGCCCAATAACATCCAATGCCATTTTAATTAAAGTCCAATGGGCTTTTAATTGATTCTTAAGGCATGGGCTTTGGCCATAATGGATCAAACCCAAAATGCCAAGGCCCAATAGGAATCACCATATTGCCAACAAATCAATTTAGGCCCATTAGGCCCAATTAAATTCTTTAAAGTGCCAAGTGATGTATTTGGACTTTATGGAATTGATTTTGGGCCCAATTGGATCCAATCCAAAAGTCCAAAACCAAACTTGGTCAAACCAAGCCCATTAAGCCCAAATACACACTTTTAGCCCAATAAACTTTAAAGGCCAATTATTACAATTTTAATATTCCAAATATTATAATTATTATAATTAAAGTGTATTAGTCATGATTAATTAATTAAACTCAATATTTCCAAAATACCAATTAACTTAATTAATCATGCTTAATCCAACAATTCATGATCAACACAAATTGAGGCCAAAATACATCATTTCATGCTTAACACAAATTGAAGCCTAAATACATCATTTCATGCTCAATATACTCTTTGATTTTAACATAAACATTATTGACTTTGATTCTAATCCAATCAAACCAACAATAAACCTTTAAACATGCATTTAAACACATCATTTTATGTTACAAAAATCAAAAAACTTCACAGTGCACTGCTTGTAGATTCGGCCACCCTAAGGATTTTTTTGTGTTTTGATTCAATCAATTTATTTCAAATGTAATCATGCATAACTCTAAGTTATCATATTCTAAACATGCTCAAAGCATCAATTTGAAAAAATCATGTTCAAAACACAAAAGCCCCAAATTTTATTCTCAAGAACCCTAAAATTTTTCATGCTTAAAATTGGCTCATGATACCATTGTTAGTGTTCCTAAAACATGCCAAGGATCTAATAAGCATGAAAACAAGTGATTAAGATCATTACAAGTTGCGGAAATACTTACAACGAACGGATTTGAGATTTTAAAAATTTGAGAAGAGAACTCCAAGTTCCAAGCAAAGTGTTGATTCCAACTCTTGAAGATGTTTCCCTATCACCTTTGTTGACTTGCTTTAGTGCTAGCTTTTGATTTGAAGAACAAAATCCAAGTGAAGAGAGGGAGGTAGATCACGCCCAATGAGTGTTGTGTGCTAGGGTTTCTTTTGTTCAACTTGTGTAAATGATGTGTAGAGATTTGCTTTTGGTAAAACCCTTTTACCCTTTTCACCAAAACTTGGTAGTTGGGTAAATGGTTTTACCAAAACCATTACAAGGTGGTTGGGTGGTTGGTGGCTTGGCATAAATGCCAACTACCACCACCTACCATGCATGTGAAGTGGGCCCCACTATTTGAATTCAAAATTCAAATATCTCTACGAACTTTTGAAGCGGCTCAGTTCCGTTTTATCCGATTAAACGAACTTTCGTCGCTAAATAATTAAATCTAATTTAATTAAATAACGATGCCTCGCAAATATATTACGAACGTCGATTACGAATTAATTCTAAACTAATTCATTCGTTTGTATTAAAGTCTGACTTTAATTTCGTAATGAAATCCAATTCATATTAATATATCCGATATATTAATTTTAGCCCATTCGAATAAATTAAATAGAAAAATCAAATTTAACTATTAAATTTATTTTACCGATTAATTCCAAATTAATCGTGTTCTCTCTCTACCGAACACATTTAATCCCAGATTAAATAAAGCCTCAATTAATCCCAGATTAATTTTTCTCTCTCTAAATTAATCCCAGATTAATTCTAATTTAAGTCAATTGTCATCGGTGAATCTTTGGGAAGCGACCCAAGAGATCTTTGGATATGTTGGCAGTAAATCCAGTTATCGGACTATCCGATAAAGTAAGTACCTCGTACCATGTGCTTACCGATTTACAAGACATGGTTGGCTTCTAGCAAAGCACCGTGTCTACCCAATTCTCCAGAAATATTCTTACTGGAATATATAATCTATGTCATGCATAGTATACGTCGTATTGCGTATAGCGATCCAGTATCTGATGTCACGTGCAAGGCCTGGGGCTGGCCCCGTACGAAGCACATATCGGATATCAAGCAACTAGTCTCTTTGAATCGGATAATCATGACCTTGTCATATTATCTCGATGGTTGCAACACTATAGAGAACTAGTTCTGAATCCCTGCGTGATCATCATCTCCATATGTCTGAAGTGATACTTCCATCTTGACATCACATCCAATACACTACGATTCTCAATAAACCTAGAAGAGGCACACACAGAACCTGTTAAAGCCCTGGATGACCAAAACCAAAGTTTACCGATTGTCGCAAGTACTAGCGATGCAAGTCTCAGGTAAAGACCAAATACACCTACCCTGAAGCGGACTCCCACAGACACATATACATACTACCAATGGGATTCCGCAGGATATATCCAGAGCGAAGCTGTTTTCCGTACCATCGGTAAAACACAACCTCCTATCGCACTTGCATAAGTATCCAATACTTAAACATATGAGAACAGTGCCGTTATGCCCTCACAACGCGCACAAGTGCAATACTAGTCTATTCTGCATTATCGATGTTCAGTCTCGATAATACTACGACTAGGGATATTTAATGATTAAACCTTTATGGATTGATATTGTCTCATATCATCTCAATCCGGAACTAATCATAAGGACTTCTACCATTTCTATATCAAAGTAAATAAATTACAAAATGGTGAAAGGCAATTTCATTACTACATAGTTAATTTAGTACAAAAACACAATGTCTTTTACAAACAGTGACGATATGGGTCATAATTGTCTAACACATTATGCTATCCAAACACGAAGCATAAGGTTGGTTAGACATTCTAACCTTCTCATCTTCTGTTTGTGGACTCATCTTCTTAGAAAGATGAATCCCATGTTTGAACAGTATGTTTGATGTCTTACAGTTACCAAAGTTATACCGTTCTAAGATCTTATCTATGTACGTCGATTGGGATAACCCAATCAGCCTCCTTTGTCTATCTCTATAGAGTTTTATCCCTTAAACATAGGAAGCTTCTCCCAGGTCCTTCATGGAGAAATTCTTACAGAGGTACGCTTTGACGCTTTGTAACATACCTAAATCATTCCCAATGATTAGGATGTCATCAATATATAGGACTAAAAATACGACCATGCTCCCACTGGCTTTCTGATACACACAGGATTCTTCCGAATTCTTGAGAAAACCAGACGATCTAATGATCTCGTCGAATCGAAGATTCCAACTTCATGAAGCTTGTTCAAGTCCATAAATGGACTTCTTAAGCTTACATACCATACCCGAGTTTTCGCTAGACGCAAAACCTTTCGGCTGTTCCATATAGATTTCGTCATCAATAAATCCATTTAGAAAAGCCGTTTTGACATCCATTTGCCAAATCTCATAGTCATGATATGCAACTATAGAAAGCAAAATCCGAATAGACTTAAGCATTGCTACTGGTGAAAAAGTTTCATCGTAGTCGACGCCAGGTCGCTGTGTGTAACCTTTTGCAACCAGTCGGGCCTTGTAAGTTTCAACATTATCGTCAGGCCCGCGCTTCCTCTTGTAAACCTATTTACTACCGACAGGAACAATTTCTTCGGGAAGCGGAACCAAGTCCTAAACTTGATTCTCATGCATTGAGTCTAACTCAGATTTCATGGCACTTTTCCATTTCACGGAGTCGATGTCCAACATCGATTCTCTATAGGTGAAAGGATCTGTCTCTTCAACTAATAGAACATCCAGACTCTTTTCTTGTATCAAATATAAGCGTTCAGGAGGTCTAGATACCCTTTCCGACCTACGGAGTGTGTGTGTTGAAGGTCCTTCATCTACTTGAACTTCAGGTTCCTCCGTTGGTTCGTTGTTTTCAGGTTGGACTTCATCAAGCTCAACATGTCTATGATTACCACCTTCTTACAAAAATTCTGCTTCTAGAAATTTTACGAATCGAGCTACGAACACATTTCGATGCTCGGTATCATAGAACAGATATCCCCTCGTATTCGAAGGATATCTGAAAAACCTAAACTTTTGCCCTCGAGGCGAAAGCTTATCTTGTTGAGTCACCCTGACATAGGCAGGACAACCCCAAACCTTAATATAATTAAGATTTGGTCTCCTACCGAACCATATTTGATACGGAGTCGTAGGAACAGCTTTTGAAGGAATTTTGTTCAAAAGATATGCAGCTGTTAAAATAGAGTAGCCCCATAAATAATAGGGCAAATCTGTGAAACTCAACATTGATCGGACCATATCCAATAAAATCCAATTTCTCCTCTCAGACACTCCATTGTGCTGTGGAGTACCTGGAGGAGTATATTGAGCGAGAATCCCATTCTCTTTCATATAATCCATGAACTCACCACTCATATATCCGCCGCTTCGATCAGATCGAAGGCATTTAATATATTGACCAGTTTGTTTTTCTACTTCATTTCGGAACTCTTTGAACTTTTCAAAGGTTTCCGATTTATGTCGCATCAAATAGACATAACCGTACCGTGACAGATCATCGGTAAAGGTAACGATGTACAAATAACCACTGTGAGCAGTCTGACTTAGTGGACCACATACATTAGAATGTACGAGTTCCAGTAAGTTAGTGGCGCGGTGTCCAACACCAGAAAAGAGGGCTTTGGTCATCTTACCCTGAATACAGGATTCACAAGTTGGATAGGATTCAATGGTAAGATCTGGTATCAAACCATTCCTAACCAATTGGGTAAGGCGTTTAACGCCTATGTGACCCACCCGCATATGCCAAAGTTCAGTATTATTAATTACAGGTAAACTACGTTTATTAACTCCAGTATTTAAAATATCTTTTGAAGTTTGCAATGTGTAATGACCATGCTGGTTTGGACAACTAAGGATCTGAATATTATTCCTATCATATAAATATAAAGAACTGTTCTTAATATTAATACAAAAGCCTTCTGTATCCAATACAAAAAGTGACATAATATTAGCTACACATCCTGGTACAAAATGGCATTCATTTAACAAAAGTGTCCCATTCGGTAATGAGATCTCGCATACTCCCACTGCAACTGCATCCAGTGAGTCTCCACTCCCGAATCGCAACTGCATCTCTCCAGGCTTCAGTCTTCTACTTTCCTTCAGCACCTGCAACGAATTGCAAATGTGAATGGGACAAGCAGAATCTAAAATCCAGCTGGATGTAACGGCTTCACAAGCCAAAGATAAATCAATAACTGGAAAAATAAATATACCTGATGTAGATGCTATATCTCTCATCAGCTGGGCAATGTAATCAGGACAGTTCCTTTTCCAATGCCCGACTTTGCCGCAGTGGTGACATTTATCTTCAGAAGCCCTCTTGGGCTCAACAATCTTTGCCTGTTGTTGAGGAACGAAACCTTTCTTCTTCTTCCCTTTCTTCTTATTTCCCTTTGACCATGTCTGGGAAGAAGCATAGAGAGAAGTAGGCCTCGGAGGGCAAGTCGGCACTCCCTTCTTGAGGTCCTCTTCCGCCGTGAGCAACATCCTATATAGCTCTTGGTAGGTACAGACAGTCCCATTCATGTTGAAGTACATCACGAACTGGCGATATGAAGCTGGAAATGAACCAAGAATAACACTCCTACCGAGAATGTCATTCAAGATAAGATTATGTTGCCTCAATTGATCGATCAAATCGATCATCTGAAGAACATGTGGGCTAACATCTTGCCCCTCATCTAGACGCGCATGGAACAGTTCCTTGCGACTTTGTGAACAATCACTTGTTCTTGGTTCTCAAACGATTGTCTCAATCGCGTCATCATACTATACAAATCTAGCATACCATAGTATTGTTTCTTGAGTTTTGGAGACAGTGAACTAAGGATGTATGATTTAACTCTTAAATCATCATTCTTCCAAGTTTCAAAAACTCGGTGTTCCTCCTCCGTAGCATCCGCACCAACAGCAAAGGGCAACGGACCCTCAAGAATATATCCTAGTTTCTCAGAATCGAGGACAATCCTCAAATCCAAGTCCCAGTCAGTGAAGTTTTCAGCGCCTTTGAGTTTGTTCGCATCAAGCATACGCGCAAACTGATTCGTGGATGGTGCCGCCATCGCAAATCTATCATATAGATCACGAAAAAAGGTTAGCAGAAATCAAGCAGTTTCATATAATATCAAAAGCATAAACTAGATCATGGATTTTTAATCTAAAAATGCCTATCCCACTAAATCATGCAATACTGTAATCCCCAAACAGAATACAAAGATTTAATAATTAAATTAAATACAAATAGTGAAAAGTGGATCCCGTGAATATATTTCAGCTTACAGCAGAGGCACGGTCTCGCCTACGTATATTCATCAGGTAGACAACTCATTTGTCAATCATTCTCTAATGACTCCTGGGTTTCCGGTCCTGGTCGTTTCTCATTGTCGCTGCGAAGGCAGGCCCACAAGGAGACGTACCAAGGTTAAACTCGTCAATGATAAACTAAAGTTACTTATGTAATCCTGACAGCTATGGCACGTTCATAATTCCGCTTTCGCTTGAATTTATCTAGTATCTGATATACATCTGGTATAAATAAATCTCTATCGGCTACACCCTCACAGCAGAGGCACGGTCTCAGATGTAGTCACGGAGAAATATTCATAAACCGTATTGACAAGACGGACCACATAATATGCATCAAATACATAATTACATTAAAACCTTATTAATTAGGGATTTTCCGCTAAGTGTCATACACCCTAAATCTAACCAAATTAGATTATAATAAGCATGTATAGAGTCAAGAAAACATGATTAAACATTGATTTAATTAAGGCTAATTATTTTAGGGGGCCTAGAATCAGACTCGCTCTGATACCATTTTGTAGGGGTTTTAGGGGCTAAATCCGGTAACGCAGCGGAAACGGTGGAAAATCAAATTTTCCGATTTCAAAAATTTTTCTCGGATTAATTAAATAAACATATTTATTTAATTACCCAATAATCAAATTATGAAATAAAATTCAATAAATCATATTCATGTGAATTTACCAAATTGCTCTTACACTTGGTATCTTGTTCATTTTAGTCCGAAATTGATCAAATCAATTTTGGATTATTCTAAATCATTTCTAAGATGAAATTAGCATGTTCAAAACATCAAAACACCAAGAACAACAAAAAACCCCAAATTTCTCCATTTGGCTGAGAGCTTCATTAAGCTCCAAATTGTGCATTTTGCACTTCCATGCTTCAAGACACATCCAAATCAAATCCAATCAACATGAAAATTTATATGCATCATATACACATCCTTATACACAACATAAATTAAAATCCCCAAATGTGGATGAGGTCTTAAACCCTAATTTTTCAATTTCTTCAAATTGGACAAATTAGACCAAATTGGTTAAATCAATTACTTCAATCATGTTTCTTCCATCCAATTAAAGTCTCAACACAATGAAACAACTATGTATCAAATCTAGGTCATTTAACAATGGGTCAACAACTCTAGATTAGTAAAAAAGTTTCCAAAATCTTAAAAGAATACTTATAACTACACTAGTCACAAGCTTCCATTATTATACATGCTCAACACTTTCACCAAACTTCCATTCATCAAAAACACAAAGAATAAAGAAAAGAATAACATGAGAACATCACAAGAAGTTGGCTAGAACATAAGGAACAATTTCCTCTCTAATAACAAGTTAAGAAAACTTACTAAATCCAAGCTTTTTCTTTAGTTTTTCCTTCCTTCCTCTCAAGATTCTCTTGTTTTCTTTTAATGGAGTTTAGGTTAAAGTGTATTAGGTTAGATACCAAATGAAATGAAAAAAAAGGCAACTTAGCCATTTAATCCAAATATCAAAATGTTAAGATATTTATATTTTAATTAATTTAATCATTTAATAATTAATTAATTAATTAATTAATAATTAATTAATTAATTAATTAATTAATTAATTAAATACAAATATATTAAATATATGTATAATATTTACATTAAATATGAAATACATATATTCATTTAGGATATTAGTCAAATATCTCAATTTGACTATTAATTAATGTGTATTTAAATTAATCAAGTATTAAATGTAAATACACAATAATTAAGAAAAATGACTATCGGGTCCCTTTAGCATGTATTTTGCGTTTAACCTTTAAACAACTTTATAAATAATCAATATTATTTATAAATGTTGCTCTAGTGCTCTACGAGTTTATTTCATTATTGAGACTCTATAGATTCAGGTATATCCATCACGAAATCCAATTTCGTGTCCATAATTTATCCACCCGTAAACTATGACGATCACGGATAATCTCACTGAATCATATAGGTCGAGGTCATGGAAAATGTATAATTCCTCCGTCACAGGTATCCGGATAAATCCCAGAGATATAGATGTTAACGTCAAATCTCTATGGGGATTATCCAGTCGACTATTCTATTAGTAATCTCTAAAAGAATGTTTAGAACTAGCTTCTAAACAGTACCACGGGCCCATGGTTTTATCTGATTGCTAATCATGTGGACTACCTATGCTCTGATACACAGAACTGACGGATCCTATCTTGACACACATAGGACACCCTGAGGATCTATCTACACCAAACGAACAGGCGGAGGTCTGATCTAAATAGATCAGTGACGTGACTGTCATCTAAGTGTTGAAGATGTCTCATGTGCCCACAATGGCATCTCAAGTCTATGAATCACAAGTGCTACTCAACCCGAGAAGATTTTTATTGACGTTGGTGTACCATCCATTAAGAATCTTCGGTGAGTTGTTCAATGTTTATCCGCTATAAATACCCACACGTCTATACCAGTCTCCAAGACTGATGGTTCATTGAGAAACCATTGGAATCATATATTCCAATATACGACATGTACTGGTCTCAACGGGTTTACTTTACTGACCAAGTAGTGTAAACCTTGACCAGGAACTATCTGAGAATGACAACGTCATGATACAACTCAATGTCAATTGCGACGCTTTTGCGACTGTACCATGACTAGTCATTCTAAGGTCATTACATCTTTACCATATTTAAAGATACATTATATTATAGAAATTGCATATATTATTCATAAGAATAATGTTTTACAGAAGTATTCATAAAGAAATACAACCGGGAATTGGCGCTGTGAGCACCAACCCCAACAATTAGATGTGAATAACAATATTTATATTTAGAATATAAATGAATCTCATATATATGACATGACAAACAAATAGCTAAGACTGATTTGATCAGATGAGACTTATTTGTAGCATTGTTGTCTGGGACACATTAAACAAGACTCATATATCCACACTTTCGAAGAGTGGATATTAGGACAAATTTGATTCTATTCAAATAATGTCTACGAATCTAGTTTATTAGGCAAAGTGCCTAAAACACCTTTTACTTGGTAAAAGTACAAGTGCCATCGATCTGTTAGCCCTCGTTCATAGTGACGTAAGTGGGCCCATATCTAGCTAGGCTAGAGGTAGAAATGAACATTTCGTAACCTGCACGGATGTGGCATCGCGTTATGGTTATGTGTTTCTTTTGAAACATAAATCGGAAACTTTTGATAAATTCAAAGAGTTTCAACACGAAGTAGACAGACATATCGGCTAAAGTATAAAACCGTCACGGTTAGACCATGGTGGAAAATACTTAAGCAATAAGTTTCTCAATTACTTGAAAGAGTATAGTATTCTTTCAATGTGGACTCTTCCCGGAACACCTCAAGTTGAGCGGTGTGTACGAACTGAGAAACCGAACCTTGTTGGACATAGTAAGGTTAATTATGAGTCGCTCTGAGCTACCATTTTCCTTCTAGGGATACACATTAAATAGTACAAGACTTATTTTGAATAAGTTTCCATGAAAATCTGTTTGACACACTTCATATTAGATATGAACAGGAAAGAAATCGAGTTTTCTAATTCCTAAAGATTTGGGAATGCTAGGCATATGTTTGGATGATACCAAACTAAAACTCAAATCGGATAAGTGCCTAATTTGTAGGTTATACTAGGGAAACCAAAGTATAGTACTTATACAACTCACAAGAGAACAATGTAATTGTTGCTCGCCATGCGGTTTTCCTAAGAGGAATACCTATATGCAGTGGTAAGTGGGAGGAAAGTAAGACTCGATGAAAATCGGAGTAATACTGTTCCTGGCACCGAGTCCTAATGGAACACAAACAGTTCATCAGGGATGAAACTATACCACAATCTTCGAATACACAAGAACCGGGTAAGTCGAAGAGAGTCAGAAAACAACCTAGGAGGTATGGGTTTCTGATCTCACCTCATGAAGATGTCAATCTTATTGAGGAATACAAACCGACTACGTATGAGGAAGTGATACAAGGTATCGACTCCTTTAATGGCAAAGTGCCATGAAGCCGAAATGGATTCCATGTATACAAAACAAGTTTGGACACTGGTTGTTGTACCGGAAGGCATTGTGCCTATTGGTACTATATGTGTCTTCAAGGAAGACATACATGGATGGCAACATACAAACGTACAAAGCTAGGCTTGTAGAGAAAAGGTATCGTTATCAACATTGTGTCGATTACGACGAAAGCTTTTACTGGTTGCCATGGTTAAATCCATTTGGATAATGCTTGCTAATATTGCATGTTTCATTTATGAAATATGGCAGCTGAAAGTCAAAATCGCTTTCCTTAAACGGAAACCTTTTGGAGGATGTTTACAACATCCTAACGGTTTTGTCGTACCTAAACGAGCAAACAAGGTTTGCAAGTTAATTCGATCCATTTATGGATTGAAGCAAGCATTGCGTTCTTGGAACTATAGTTTTGATGTAATCATAATGGTATATGATTTAATTAAAAATGAAAATGATTCTTGTGTATATAAGAAGGTTAGTGGGAGCGCAATGACAATGACTGTCCTATATAATGATAATATATCATTTCTTGGAAATGACATTCCCATAATACAATCGGTGAAAGCTTAGCTTTCATGAAAATTCTTCGTAGAATACTTGGGAGAGACAACCTTTATTCTAGGAATAAAGATCTACTAGGATAGATCTAAAAGTTATTGGCACTCTCCGAGAACTCGTACATTGAAAGAAATGTACGTAACCTGGTGTCTCATATACTTTGAGCATATGGAGTCACAATCAGGCCAATCCAAGTGATAATCACTGGATTGATGTTAAGAACATCCTTAAGTATCTTAGACGAACTAATGATGCTTTCTTAAGCTATGGAGAATGAGAACTTGAAGTGATTGGATTCACTGCTGCAAGTTGCCTAACCGAAAAAAACGACTATAAGTCGTACTAGCGGTACTATATAGTTTGAATAACGGAACAGTGAGCTGGAAATCTTCCAAGCAAGATATTGTTGCCAAATAAACAACAAAAGCGGAATATTGTTGCAACTGAGGCAGCAATAGAAGCACTTTGGATCTTAATAATCCTAATTGGATTAGGTGTAGTTCTGTTAGCAGCTGAGCTAGACTACAGCACAGGCTAAAGAATTAATGGTCTCATCAACGATCCAAGTATATACTTCAACTATTCATCTGATTCGTTCGGATCATACATCATGGCGATGTGATGATCGAATAAATCGCATCAGATGATAACATTACACATCCGCTGACGAAAGCATTTTCTCAGCAGAAGTTTGAGCGACCGTACATAGTTCAAGTGTAGGACACTTTAGTGATTGGCTATAGGCCAAGTGGGAGATTGTTGGACAATTATAACCCATAACATCACTATTTGTACAGAACATTGTGTTGTTGTACAAATTAACTATGTGACAAAGGAAATTGCTCTTTTATCATTTGTAATTAGATTACCGGGATATATAAGTGATAAAAGTCCATATGATTAGTTCTGGATTGATAAGATATGAGACAGTATCAATCCATGAAGGTTTAATCATTAAAACATCACTAGTCGGAGTATTATCGAGACTGGACATCGATAATGCAGAATAGACTAGTATTGCACTTGTGCGTGTTGTGGGAGCATAACGGCATAGTTCTCATATATTTGGGTATTGGATACTAATGCAAGTGTAATATGAGGTTGTGTTTACTGATGGTACGGAAACAGCTTCGCTTTGGATAGACCCATCGGAATTCCATTGGTAGTATGACTATGTGTCTATGGAAGTCCGAATCAGGGTAGGTGTATTTGGTCTTAACCTGAGACTTGCACCGCAAATACTTGCAACAATCAATATACTTTGGTTTTGGTCGTCCATGGCTTTAACCGGTTCTATGTACGCCTCTTCTGGGTATATTGAGAATTGTACTGTATTGGGTGTGATGTCAAGATGAAAGTATCACTTCAGTCATAATGGAGATGATTGTCACGTAGGATACGGAACTGGTGCTCCTATATGCTGTAGCTATCGGGATAATATGACTAGGTAATGATTATCCGATTATAGAGACTAGTTACCAGAGATCCGATATGTGCTTTGTATGAGGCAGAGACAATTCTAGCCCCAGGCCTAGCACGTGACATCCGATACTGGATCGCAATACGCAATACTACGTATACTACGCCTGATATAGATTATGTCTTCCTTTAAGAATATTTTTGTAGAATTGGGTAGGCACGGTGCTTTGCTAGAAGCTAACCATGTCTTGTAAATCGGTAAAAGCGTAGTACTAGGTACCTACGTGTTCGGATAGTCCGATGTTCGGATTTACTGCCAACATATCCGGGGATCTCATGGGTCGCTTCCCGAAGATTCACCGATGACGTATGACTCGCACATAATTAATCTAGGATTAATTATAAGAGAGAGAAAATTAATTTAGGATTAATTACGGAGATATTTTATCTGGGATAAAATATTATTTAAAGAGAGAGAACGATTAATTTAGAATTAATCGATAAAATAATATATTCGATATATTATACAAAATTAGATTTCGACGCGGAATTAAAATTAGATTTTAATTCGGGCGAACGAGTTAATTTAGAATTAATTCGCTAGCAATGTGAATAGTAATTTTGCTAGGCATAATTATTTAATTAAATTTGATTTAATTACGTCGCAACGGAAAATTCGTTAATTCGGAATTAGCGAACCCGAGCCCGGGAGTGTTTGTGGGCCCACTCGTATTTAGAATTTAAGTGCGGCCCACAAGTCACATCACGCATCACATCATCTGTCACTTTAGTGATGGATTTCAAGTCACCTTTTGGTGATTGACAACCAGTCACTATTCATGATGGTGGTAGATGGAGGCATTTAATGCCAATTTTTCCCTCCTTTTTGTTTTTTGTTTTTTGGAAAAACAAATACCAAAAGTGTGATGGATTTTGCATTAGGTTTTAGAAACCAAAAACATAACACCAACTTTCTCTCTCTTTTCTCTCATGGCCGAATGGCCTCACCATTTTTTTCTCTCTTGTTGCCGTGAGGCTAGGGCTCATTTCTTCATGATTTTGTTGCAAAATCTCAAGAGCTAGCACTCAAATGGGTCATTCAAAGGTGATAGGGAAACCCATTCATGAGCATGGAATCCACACCCAAAGCTTGGGGCTTGAAGACAATACAAGGAGCACAAACTTGGAACTTGGCCTGGAGCTTCCATGGAGGAAGAAATTTATGTTGTTCGTCGCATCCAAAAGCCGATCAAAGTGAGTATTCTGCAGCTTTACTTTGATGTATTCACATGTTTTCATATGCTTAATTGATCTTGGGATGACTTAGAAAACCCAACAATAATTCCATGGGATATCAATTCTATGATTCCGAGCAATGAAATGTATTTATTGTTCGCTTGTTACTTTTCTTGAAAATGAATTTTTGAGAGAAAGTGGGAATTATAGAGAGATTGAACTTGATGAGTTTAATCCTAACATTAAGGAACTTGAGATGGAACCAGAGATCCAACTAGGTGAAGGATCTTCAACACAGGTTCTACGTAAGTCGAATAGAATATTAAAGCCTCCTAAGAGATTGTTTTTAATATCTGATGTGAGCCTTGATGTTCTCCTCTTAGAGGAAACAGATCCAACTATGTATAAACAGGCGATATTATATATCAATTCAGGAAAATGGCAGAAAGCCATGAAATCCGAGATGGATTCTATACATGACAATCAAGTCTGGGACTTATTTGAACTTCCTTAAAGAGTTAAAACTATAGGTTGTAAATGGGTTTACAAAAGGAAGCGAGGGCCCGATGGAAAGGTGGAAACCTTTAAAGCCCAACTGGTAGCGAAAGGTTACACTCAACGTCCTGGTATTGACTATGAGGAAACTTTTTAACCAGTAGCCATGCTAAAATCCATTAGGATTCTTTTAGCCATTGTTGCATATCACGACTATGAGATATGGCAGATGGATGTGAAAATCGCTTTCCTAAATGGATTCCTTCAAGAGGATATCTATATGGAACAACCAGAGGGTTTCGTATCCATTGAGACTTCAAACTTGGTTTGTAAGCTCCAAAAGTCTATTTATGGACTTAAACAGGCATCCCGAAGATGGAATCATCATTTTGATGAGATAATTAGATTCTCTGGATTCATCAAGAATGAAGAAGAACTATGTGTCTATAAGAAAGTGAGTGGGATCATGATAGTTTTCCTAGTCTTACATGTAGATGACATCCTTATTATAGGAAATGATATAGGGATGATGCAAAGTGAGAAAGTCTACCTTGCAAGAACTTATCCATTAAAGATATGAGTGAAACTTCCTATATACTAGGTATACGGCTCTACCGGAATAGATTTAGGAAGTATATTTGGTTGTCACAATCGACGTATATAGATAAGATGTTAGAAAGGTACAATTTTACCAACTGCAAGGCAGCAAATGTACCTTTCCGATATGGCATACATCTTTCGAAGAAAATGGCACCTCAAACTGAGGAAGAGAGAGTTAGAATTTCTAACCTGCCATATGCTTCTTGTATTGGAAGCATAATGTATGTTATGTTATGTACTAGACCAAACATCAGTTTCGGCATTAGTGTGACCAACCGATATCAATGTGATCCAGGTAATGATCATTGGACAGTCATGAAACATATCCTAAAATATCTTAAAGATAATAGGGATAAGTTTATGATATATGGAGAAGATGAGCTACAAGTTAAGGGTTATACATACTCCGACTTCCAAAGAGATCCAGATGATAGGAAATCTACATCAGGTTACGTATTTACCCTTAACGGTGGTGCGATTAGTTGGCATTGTTCAAAGCAATGCTCTACAGCTGATTCCACCACTGAGGCAGAATTTATAGTGGCTTCAGAAGCTGCTAAAGAAGTTGTATGGATTAGAAAGTTTATCACGAAACTTGGCATTGTATCTAGCATTGTGAATTCGATCCCGATGTACTGTGATAATAGCGGAGCCATCGCACAGGCTAAAGAGCTGAAGGCGCATTCCAAGTCTAAGCACGTGGAAAGAAAATACCGTGTAATTAGAGAGATTATTGAACGCAAAGATATAATGGTCTTGAAGATTCAAGGACTAGACAACATAGTAAACATTGTCATTATACGTATTAGATTACTGTATAGATATGCTAATAATGACATCGACCTTATAATAGTCTTGTAGTAATACAAGACACTATGTGGTCTGACATTGGGATAAGTATTAACATAATAAACTATTCTTAAAGTATAAATATTATCCTAGTCATTGGTTTTTGAATACGGTCGAATTCCTATAACCTAAAAGACTAGCACATGTCGTATATTGGAATTGAAGTTCCAATGGTTTAAACCCGATGTACCATGAGCTTTGGAAGCTCGTATAGACGTGTGGGTATTGGTTTGACCAAATACTGAATGACTCGCAGGTGAGTCCTAATTGTTAGAAGTACACACTAGGAATCTCCTCAAGTCGAGTAACATATGTAATCCTTTGACTATAAGATACCATTGATTTTGTGTGAGATCCTCCACACTTTGATACCATGTATGTCAGAAACCTTTCATGGTCTCACCTCTAGATATTTGTTGGGTGTGGACCGATGCACTCAGTAATCAAGTGTAAGTATCTAGGTTAGTATAGTCACAATTCTTAAAGCTTTGGCCAAAGTCGATCACCTAGGGTGGATCGCATCAGTTATGAAGAATCGTGGTCATGTCGACATGAGATGTGCGTCTCGCAAACTTGATAGTATATTCTATGTTTCCCAACTCGAATATCCAACGACAGAGGGATTGTTAAACATATGTGATAACCTCGATTTGTATAGTTCGGAAAGGTCATTCGTACTCTTCTCAAATTCGGAGGTGGTCGAATTGCATTCATATTAGCTAGGCTTATATGACGAACGTGTCTGAACTTAGAGAGTCCCAATATTAAGTGTACTCGTTGAGCACTTGGGTAGCCGATTAGTTTTGATAAAAGATAATATTCAATATTATAATTATCAACCAAGATAATCAAGTATTATTGGATAACATTGATTATTTACTTTGACCTATTTTGATTAATTGGATTAATTCAAAATTACACTAAGGGCTTAGTTGTAAATTTATAAATATCTCTACCATTTGAGGATATTTTGGTAATTTAAAATTTGTATTAATATGTGTAAATCTATATGTCTTGATTTAATTGGATTAAATCAAAGTGGTAGACATTGAACTAATCCATTAAGTAAAAATTATCTTGATTTAATTTAATTAAATCAAAGTGGTAGACAATGAGATTAGTCACACCTAATTATGAATATTTGGATGAATTTAATTAGGCATACCTAATATTTGATAAGATATTTATTGATTAAAAATTACCTGAGTTTTGCTACAAATAGCAAGTTTTAGGAAGGTTTTAATTAAGCTTAAGCAAGGTAAAAGTTTGTGAAATCTATACACAAGTATTTTCTTAGAGAAAATTAGCCTAAGCTAGAGAAGTGTTTAGATAAGCTTGTGAGGTCTCTATAACATTTCATTTAGGAGAAATCAAGATTGGATCTTGGAGTGAAGCTTGCTAGCATTGGAATGCATGTTGGATCTTGAAGAAAGGCTTGCAACACTTTGGAAGTTCTCCTACCATTTCAACAAAGAGAATGTGATTGGATATTTGCTTCAAGCTTGCTAGGTAAGTTTGAAATTCTCTTAAGTTATGAAATATATATTGGATGCATGATCACATAACTTAATGTTGAAATAAGGCTAACAAATTGTGTTAGGATACTTTTGAAGTATAAACACAACATACTTGTAATTAGGTCAAATATGTTCATGATGGACATGGTGTTAGTGTCATACACATGCCCAAAGTCTCTAAACAATGATTTGTGTGTGAAAAATTCAAGTAGAGTTACGGAAATACTTACATTGAACGAATGAGAAATTTCAAAAAATTTCTTTGTTGTAGAAGCTCCAAGCTTTGTATTTGACTTCCAAACTCTCGGGTGAGTTTCCCTATCACCTTGATTAAACTCCTTAAGTGCTGGCTTTGATGATTTTTGAAGCAAAATCAATGGAGAGAAGAACCAAGTTCATGGCCAAGAGAGGGAAGAGAGAAGATGAGTGAATAGTCTTCAAACGTTGGTTGTTGTGTGCTTTACAGTCCAACATTCGAATTGGCCAACTACTCACATCACAAATAGTGACAAGTGATGTAAGTAAAGTGGGTCCCACTCAATTTAAATTCCAAATCTAGTTGGCTTACACAACACACTTTGGGCTCGGGTTCGTTTAATCTGATTAAATGAAATTTCCGTCGCGACGTAATTAAATTCAATTAAATTAAATAATAATGCCCAGCAAAATTATTATGAAAGTTGCTTACGAATTAATTCCAAATTAATTCATTTGCTCGAATTAAAATCCATTTTTATTACTACATTGAAATTCAATTTCAATTAATATATCCAATATATTTTTAATCGATCAATTTTAAATTAATCGCATTCTCTCTTCTAGACGAATTTAATCCCAGATAAATTCTTGCCGCAATTAATCCCATATTAATTTTCTCTCTCATAATTAATCCCAGATTAATTCTATTCGAGTCAAATGTCATTGGTGAATCTTTGGGAAGCGACCCAAGAGATCCCTGGATATGTTGGCAGTAAATACGGTCATCGGACTATCCGAACACGTGCGTACCTAGTACCACGATCTCATCGATTTACAAGACATGGTTAGCTTCTAGAAAAGCATCGTGCCTACCTAATTATCCAAAAATATTCAATGAGGAATATATAATCTGTATCAGTCGTATTATATAATGTATTGCGTAATACGATTCAGTATCGGATGTCACATGCTAGGCCTAGGGCTGGAATTATGTATGCCTCGGACGAAGCATATATTGGATCATGCGTAACTAGTCTCTGTAATCGGATAATCATGACCTAGTCATATTATCCCGATAGCTACAGCATTTAAGAGTACTAGTACCGTATCCTGCGTGATTATCATCTCCATATGATTGAAGTGATACTGTCATCTTGACATCACACCCAATACACTACGATTCTCAGTAAACCCAGCAGAGGCGTACAAAGAACCTGTTAAAGCTTCGGACGACCAAAACCAAAGCAAACTAATTGTTGCAAGTATTAGCGATGCAAGTCTCAGGTTAAAGACCACATACACCTACCCTGATTCGGATTCCCATAGACACATATTCATACTACCAATGGGATTTCGATGGGTCTATCCAGAAGGAAGCTGTTCCCGGTCCAACGGCTAACAGAACCTCTTATCACACTTGCATAAGTATCCAATACTTAAATATATGAGAACTATATTGTTAAGCTTCCATAACGCACACAAGTGTAATACTAGTCTATTCCGCATTATTGATGTCCAGTCTCGATAATACTACGACTATGGATATTTAATGATTAAATTGTTCATGGATTAATACTATCTCATATATTATCAATCTGGTACTAATCATATGGACTTTTATCATTTATATATCCAAGTAATCCAATTATAAAATGATAAAATAAAAATTTCCTTTGTCACATAGTTAATTTGTACAAAAACTTCATGCCTTTTTACCAATAGTGATGCTATGGGTCATAATTGTCCAATAATCTCCCACTTAGCTCATAGCCAATCACTCAAGTATCTAACACCTGAACTATGTACATGTCTACTGAGAAATAGCTATCGTCAAGGGATCTGCAATATTGTCATCTGAAGCGATTTTTTCGATCTTCACATCGCCACAATATATGATCTCACGAATCAGATGGAAACGTCGAAGTACATACTTGGATCGTTGATGAGACCGTGATTCCTTAGCCTGTGCTATAGCCCCGTTATTGTCACAATACAAAGGTACAGGCTCAGCTGTTAAAGAAACTACTCCTAATCCAATTAGGAATTTACGGATCCAAACTGTTTCTTTTGCTGCCTCAGCTACAGAATATATTCCGCTTCTGTTGTTGAATCGGCAACAGTCTCTTGCTTGGAAGATTTATAGCTCACTGCTCCGTTGTTCAAACAAAATATTTACCCCGATTACGACTTTGAGTCATCTTTATCAGTTTGGATATTTGCATCGGTGAACCCAGTCACCTCAAGTTCTCCATCTCTATAGACTAAGAAAGCATTCTTATTTTGTCTAAGATATTTAAGAATGTTCTTAACAACAATCCAGTGACCATCACCTGGATCGCCCTGATAGCGACTGCACATGCTCAAAGCATACGAGACATCAGGTCACATACATATTATGGCATACATGATCGATCCGACTATGGAAGCATACGGTATCCGACTCTTGGTATCTCTCTCATCTTGTGTTTTAAGACACATGTCCTTAGATAGAGAGACGCCATGTGACACTGGAAGTAGCCCCTGTTAGATATTCTAAGGGTCCCAAGGATCACAAATCAAGCATGAAACATAAGTGAATACATTCGAGAAGTCGCGGAATACTTACATCGATCGGTTGAGCGACGCGGAGGACAACAAAAATGATTCTTCTGCATCTCTTAACTGCTCGGTAGTGAGCAGTCCAAGCTCACTGGTTTGGCCATTTTGAATCAACTTCCAAGCTCCAAGCTTCGTCGTGGTGATTCCCGGCTCATTGGTGGACTTCCCTATCAACCTCGTATTGATCCCGGAGTGTGCTAGCACTCTCGATTTTGCCACAAAATCACACTTGTTTCCCTACCATTTTCGGTTGTTACCCAGCAAACCAGAACAGAAATGGCGTGAAAGATGAAGAGAAAATAGAGGAGGAGAGAGAGAGAGAAAAATGTGTGATTGAAATTGAAAAAATGGTAAATAATTTCCAAAACCTATACACCAATTTTTCCCTCCAAAAACAAAGCCATTAATGGTTTGTCAACCACACACATCAACTCCCATCAATCATGAATAGTGACTGGCATCAATCACTCAAAGTGAAAGACATCCATCACTTGATTGACGGATGATGTGACGCTAGAAGCGACTAGCGATTTGACGCTTGATTTGATTTGCCGCACTCGAAATCGAAATGCGAATGCGCTCGCAAATAATCTCGGGCTCGGGTTCGCTAATTCCAAATTAACGAACTTTCCGTTGCGTCGTAATTAAATCTAATTTAATTAAATAATCATGTCAAGCATAATTATTATTCACGTCGCTAACGAATTAATTCTAAATTAATTCGTTCGCCCGAATTAAAATCTAATTTTAATTCCACTTCGAAATCTAATTTCGTTTAATATATCGAATATATTAATTCATCGATTAATTCCAAATTAATCGTTATCTCTCTTTAAATGATATTTTATCCCAGATAAAATATCTCTGCAATTAATCCCAGATTAATTTTCTCTCTCATCTAATTAATCCCAGATTAATTAAAAGTACGAGCCATACGTCATCGGTGAATCTTTGGGAAGTGACCCATGAGATCCTCGGATATGTTGGCAGTCAAATCGGTCATCGGACTATCCGAAAACGTAAGTACCAAGTACTACATTTGTACCGATTTACAAGACAAGGTTGGCCTCTAGCAAAGCGTCATGCCTACCCAATTCTCCGGAAATATCCTTACAGGAATAAAGGATCTGTATCAGGCATAGTATATGTAGTATTGCGCATTTCTGTCCAGTATCGAATGATCACATGCGAGGCCTGGGGCTGGTTCAATGTCTGCCCTGTACGAAACATATATCGGATTACTAGCAACTAGTCTCTTTAATATCGGATAATAATGACAAGTTATATTATCCTGACGGTTGCAACCTTATATAGAGAACGAGTTTTGTATCCCTGCGCGATCATCAACTCCATATGACTGGAGTGACACTTTTGTATTGACATCACACCCAACACACTACGATTCTCAATATACCCAGTATTGGCGTACAAAGAACCGGTTAAAGCCCTGGACGACATCAACCAAAGTATATTGATTGTCGTATGTATTAGCGGTGCAAGTCTCAGGTTAAGACCAAATAAACTGTTGGATAATATGACCCATAGCGTCACTATTTGTACAGATCATGGTGTTGTTGTACAAATTAAATATGTGACAAGGAAATTGCACTCTCATCATTTGTGATTAGATCACCATAGATATATAAATGAAGAGAGGTCCCTATGATTAGTTCCTGGATTGAGAATGATATGAGACAGTATCAATCCCCGAAGGATTAATCATTAAATATCCCTAGCCGGAGTATTATCGAGACTGGACATCGATAATGTGGAATAGGCTAGTATTGCACTTGTGCGCGTTGTGAGGGCACAACGGCATAGTTCTCATATATATAAGTATTGGATACTTATGCAAGTGCGATAGGAGGTCGTGTTTCACCGATGGTACGGGAAACAGCTTCGCTCTGGATAGACCCCTCGGAATCCCATTGGTATTATGACTATGTGTCTATGGGAGGCCGAAATCAAGGTAGGTGTGTATAGTCTTAACCTGAGACTTGCATCGCTAATACTTGCGATAATCGGTAGACTTTAGTCTTGGTGGTACAGGGCTTTAACCGGTTCTACGTACGCCACTTCTGGGTTTATCAGAGAGTCGTAGTGTATTGGGTGTGATGTCAAGACGGAAGTATCACTCCAGTCATAGTGGAGATGATGTCACGCAGGATACGGTATTAGTGCTATTAAGTGCTGCGCGGCCATCGGGATATTATGACAAGGTCATGCATATCCGATTATAGAGACTAGTTACCAGACATCCGACATGTGCTTCGGACGGGGCAGACACTTATCCAGCCCCAGCCCTAGCACGTGACTATCCGATACTGGGCCGATATGCACAATACTACGGTATACTATTTTTGATACAGATCTATATATTCCTGTAAGAATATTTCTGGAGAATTGGGTAGGCATGGCGCTTTGCTAGAAGCCAACCTTGTCTTGTAAATCGGTATAAACGTAGTACGAGGTGCTTACGTGTTCGGATAATCCGACGACCGTATTTACTGCCAACATATCCGCATCCAACCGATCAATGTGAGTTTTTCCGCACCTCCTATGGTTGTATTCATACTCGTTTATGCATGATTTGTGATCCTTGGGACTTGATTGAAACTCAACAATGGTATCAGAGCTATTGGTTGCATAAAACGATTTAGGGTTCTTGAGCAAAATTTGGGGCTTTTTGATTTAAGCATGATTTTAACAAATTGTTTGTTTAAGAATGCTTGTATATGATTAAATTAGAGTTATATGTAATCAATTTGATAAAAAATTAATTGGATTGATTTTCCCCAATTTGCTTTTTGTTGGCCAAAACTTTAATTTGGGTAAACTCTATTTGAGCATCAAATGATTAAATTGTTTAGTATAGTATGCTTGAATGAGGTTGAATTGATGTTGTGCATAATCAATTTCATGAAATTTGGTTGGATCCATTTTTCCCCAAATTTTGGGCATGACAAATTTGGGTAAACTTGATTTTGAGCATGTTTAATGAAATTGGATGATTTAGAATGCTTGAATGTTGTTTAATTGATGATTGATTAGATCAATTTGATGAAAAGTGTTTGGAACAATTTTTCCCCAATTTGCTTGTGATGGCCGAATTTGGCAAGTGCCCTATTGTCTTGGATTTTTGATTTTTTGTTCATTGGATGACTTAGAAATCATTTGGGGATGTTGTATTTATGTTTAATTTGGTTCAATTGGATTGAATTTGATTTGGACATAATTTTCCCCTTATGGCCGAGACTTTAGCATGTGTTTATTGGGTTTGATTTTGATCATATTATGATGGATATGATTAATTGATGATAAGCATGATTAATTGGACAAATTTAGTGTTTTGGAAACTTTGATTTGGGTAATTAATAATGCTATGCACTTTAGGTAATTAAATTGCGGAATTGGATTCATGAAATTTAATTATTTAGGCTTAAATTGGATTTGGGCTTATAATGTTGTATTTGGGCCTATTGGGCTTGATTTTATCAAGATGGGTTTAGGCCAAATGGATTGGATCCAATTGGGCCTAAAACCTTAACCATAAAGCCCAAATACGAGTTAATGAACCTTTAAAGTTTAATTGGGCCTAATGGGCCAAAATTAATTTAAAGGCTTATGAGGTAAATCTCGGATTGGACTTTGGTTGTGGGTTTGACCCGAGTTGACCAAAAGTCCACGCCTTGAAGAAATTAATTAAAAGCCCATTGGACTTTAATTAAATTAATATTGGATATTAATCGGGCTTTGAGACCCGTAACGATTAAATTTGGAATTTAAGTCGTAAAGGTTTATTTTATAAAGTGTAATATTTAATTTGGAATTAAATAATGAATTAGAATTAAATGCGTATTAAATTGGATTTAATTATGTAATTTAATTTAATTCGTAGAAATCGTACTTTAAATACTTATTCGCAAAACGAGTTTGACTCGAGCAAAAATCAAATCGTTGTTTGAACATTGGATGATCACTAATTATCAAGATTAATTAATTGGATTGATTGATTGATAACATGCTTGTATGAATACATGGTTGTGATGTTTGAATAATGTATATCGGATGGATATTAGAAGGGTGGGGCAATTTTAGAAATAATTGTAATAAATTTGATTTATTAATTAGACCAGCGAGTCCAGCCTTATCTCCTATTTCTTTGTATTCTCTTCTCACATATTCCCCTCGATGTAAATGAGGTTTCTTTAGAAGTGTAGTGTAACGGGTAGAAGAAATATTAGTGCTAGCGGGAGAGAGAAAATGAGAGATTTGATCTAGGATCAATGTAAAGTATCCATCCGCATATCATTATTATTTTATTTCATATGCGCTTTATTATGTGTTTAGAATGCATGTTTAAGGGTGTATGATGATGAGACCTTAACAAAGATAATTAAATTGGTAGCCAATTTGCACGCGAAAAGCCCTCATCAAATATCATGCGTCTTTTCCTTCCATTGAGTGATTCTTGCTCAAGATCCTAGATTGGCATGGGTTGTTGGCCAAAGTCAAGCCCTTGTCCGTCGAAGATGTGTTTGAATCACGAGGTTTTGTTCCATATCGGTGTCGTGTCCAAGTTGTGGTTTGTTGGCCAAAGTCAAGACCACTTCTTGTCCATTGACATTGATTACGAAGCTTCCATGTCAATGGGTCCGCGCTTGACTGGGATCACTAGGTTTGTTGTGCCAAAGCCAAGGCCTAGTTGATTCAGAGGAAAAAGGTTAGGGTATATACATTCGATGTATAGGCATATATAAGATATATGTTTGGGACTTGGATGTCCACCTACTGGATCTAGGAGTTGGATGAGATCCAATTGATCTTCGAGATCTACCTAGTTAATTATCATACAATTTGTCGGCCAAAGTCAAGATTGTGTGATATTTAACGGGATCCTAGCCCACTAGGAAACACGGTTTCCCGAGTACTCGACAGAGGGTTAGAGGCTCGCCGAAAAATAGTGGGAGGCAAGAATTGAATTTGCAATACTCGTTCAATTACTCGCCATACGCGCTCATTTAAATTATTTCGTCATTAGATTAAATGTTAGTTAGACTAATATTTAAATTGTTGTTTTAATAAACAGTTGGACTGTATTATACTTGATTATATATAATTGGATTATATTAATCAATATATTTGAATTAATTAATTTCAGTTTACAGTTGATTTTATAATTGGATTATAGTAATCAATGTAAATGAGGTTAATTAATTTGGATTATATTTGATTATATAGTTGGACTATTATAATCATTATAATATATATAGTACCACTAATCGTTGATTAAATAGTTGGACTATTGTAATCAAGATAAAATTGAAAAGTTGGATATTTAAAATATAATCTAGGATTAAAATATTTTAAATGATTTAATTTTCAAATTGGGAATAAATAATAAGTTACTTTATTTGATAAAATAACTTATTATACCTTAAGACCAAAATTAAGCAAAATAAGTAGAGCATAAAATCTTTGGAAGATTTATGTGATGATGACTTTAATGCTTAATTTAATATACTTGTCATAAATCTAATTTTAGATATTAAGAAGTATTAAAATTGCAATTTATAATTCTTGGAGAATTAATTGACTATTCTAGAGGAGATAAAGTCAAAGTTTGCAATTGGGCATGTAGCACGAGGTGTACATCGTTTCGATATTCTAAAAACCCAAGGCTTGGCCTAAGGTTTCTAAAATATTGAAAAAGGATAATTGACATATCCCAAAGTGACTACCATTTGGATATGGCAGACACGAAGGAATTAAAGAAAGGGCAAGGCTCTTACTTTGAAAATGTTTGTCTTAGTTATGTTCACAGCTAGTATTGAAATTAGATTTTAAATACTTAGTGTGATACATAAAATATATGTATTGATGTTCAGAATCTGCTTTGAGCAGGATACTGACTTCAAGCTGAGATTGCTCTGCGAATCGGAAACGGGACGAAAGTCGCTGTTTCGACCGTAGATACCTAAGTTTAGGAACTACCCTTCGGGTGTGTACTTAAATTAGGAACTGTTATAATGTAACTAGTTTGACTATAGACATTATCTCTATATCAGTGTTTAATCCATTGTGGATAAACCTTTATATTCTAGAACACTAAGTGTTTCATTATATAAAGATGATACTGAGATAAACACATTAGATGTGAACAACATAATTTATATTTTGAATATAATTAAAATCTCAAACACATAAAATGACAAATAAATAGCTCAAATTGATTTGATCAATAGAGACTTATTTGTGCCATTGTTGTCTGGGACACAATTATACAAGACTCGTATATCCACACTTTTGAAGAGTGGGTACTAGGACTGATTTGACTATTCAAATAAAATCTACGAATCTAGTTTATTAGGTAAAGTACCTAAAACACTGTTTACTTGGTAATAGTGTAAGTGCCACCGATCTGTTAGCCCTATTCATGGTGAAGTTAGTGGGCCCATATCTAGCTAGGCTAGATGTCAACATGAATATTTCGTGACCTTAACGGATGTGGCATCACGTTATGGTTATGTGTTTCTTTTGAAGAACACAAATCAGAAACTTTTAGAGTTTCTACACGAAATAGACAAACAGATCGGCTATAGTATTATACCGTCACGGTAAGACCGTAATGGAAAATACTTAAGCAATAAGTTTCTTATATACTTGAAAGAGTATAGTATTCTTTCAAATGAGGACTCCTCTCGGAACACGTCAAAGTGACGGTGTTTCCGAACGGATTAACCGAATCATGTTAGACATGATAAGGCTAATCATGAGTCGCTCTGAGCTACCATTTCCTTCAACGGATAAGTTTTAACAGTGCAATAACTTATTTAGAATAAGGTTCCATATAAATCTGTTTGACAGACGTCATATAGGATATGAATAGGGAAGAAACGAGGTTTCTCATTCCTGATAATTTGGGTATGCCAGGCATAACGTTTGGATGATACCAAACTAAGGACCCAAATTGGATAAGTGCCAATATAGGTTATCCTAAGGGAAACCATAAGTATAGTACTTATAAATCTCACATGAGAACAATGTGATTGTTGCTCACCATGCGGTTTTTCGTGAGAGGAATACCGATATGCAGTGGTCAGTGGGAGGATAGTGATACTCGATGAAAATCGGAGTAATACTGTTCAAGGCACGAAGTCCTTAATGGAACACAAATAGTTCATCAATGATGAAACTATTCCATTAATCTTCGAATACACAAGAACCGAGTAGATCAGAGAGAGTCAGAAAACAACCTGGGGTATGGGTTTCTGATCTCACCTCTTAAAGATGTTAATCTTTTAAGGTACACCAACTGATTACGTATGAGGTAGTGAAACAAGGTATCGACTCCCTATTATGACAAAGTGTCATGAGTCCAAAATGGATTCCATGTATATCAACAAGTTTGGATACTAGTTGATGTATCATAAGGCATTGTGCCTATTGGTACTTTATAAGTCTTCAAGGAAGACATACATGAAAGGCAACATACCAACGTACAAAGCTGGGCTTTTGACGAAAGGTATCGTTATCAACATTGTGTTGATTCCGACGAAACCTTTTACCTGTTGCCATTGTAAATCCATTTGGATAATGCTTGCTAAAGCTGTGTATTTCATTTATGAAATATGACAGCTTAACGGAAAATCGCTTTCCTGAAAAGGAAACCTTTCGGAGGATGTTTATAACATCCTGTCGGTTTTATCGTGCCATAACAAGCAAACAAGGTTTGCAGGTTATTCGATCCATGTTTGGATTGAAGCAAGCATAGGTTCTAGGAATTATCGTTTTGATGTAATCATAATGGAGTATGATTTAATTCAAAACGAAATGATTCTTGTGTATATAAAAGGGTTAGTGGGAGTGCACTGACATGAATGTCCTGTAAAATAATGATAATATGTCATTTCTTGGAAATGAAATTCCCATAAAGCAATCGGTGAAAGCTTGGCTTTCATAAGAAATTCTCCGTAGAATTCTGGGGAGTAACAACCTTTATTCAAGGAATAAAGATCTACTGGGATAGATTTTGAGTTGTTAACACTCTGGGAAATTGTACATTTAAAATGTACTTGATATGGTGTCTCATACGCTTTGAGCATATGGAGTCACAATCAGGACAATCCAAGTGACAGTCATTGGATTGAAGTTAAGGACGTCTATAGTATCTTAGAGAACTAAAGATGATGTCTTAAATTATGGAGTAGGAGAACTTGAAGTGACTAGGATCACTGCTGCAAGTTTCCAAACCAAACGTAAATACTGCGGTACTATAAAGTTTGAATAACGGGACAGTAAGCTGGAAATATTCCGAGCAAGATAACTGTTGCCGAATTAACAACAAATGCGGATTATTGCTGCAGCTGAGGCAGCAATAGAAGCCATTTGGATCGATAATAAATCTAATTAGATTAGATTTAGTTCTGTTAGCAGCTGAGCTAGGCGTCAGCATAGGCTAAGGAATTAAAGGTCTCATCGACGATCCAGATATATACTTCTATATCATCTGATTCGTTCGGATCATACATCGTGGCGATGTGATGATCGTGTAAATCGTGTCAGACGATAATTAAGCAAATCCGCTGACGAAAACCTTTCCTCAGCAATTTGAGCGAACCGTACATAGTTCGAGTGTTAGACACTCGAGTGACTGGCTTTGTGCCAAGTGGGAGATTGTTGGATAATATGACCCATAGCGTCACTATTTGTACATATCATAGTGTGTTGTTGTACAAATTAACTATGTGACAAGGAAATTGCACTCTCATCATTTGTGATTAGATCACCATAGATATATAAATGAAGAGAGGTCCCTATGATTAGTTCCTGGATTGAGAATGATATGAGACAGTATCAATCCCCGAAGGATTAATCATTAAATATCTAGCCGGAGTATATTATCGAGACTGGACATCGATAATGCGGAATAGGCTAGTATTGCACTTGTGCGCGTTGTGAGGGCACAACGGCATAGTTCTCATATATATAAGTATTGGATACTTATGCAAGTGCGGATAGGAGGTCGTGTTTCACCGATGGTACGGGAAACAGCTTCGCTCTGGATAGACCCCTCGGAATCCCATTGGTATTATGACTATGTGTCTATGGGAGGCCGAAATCAAGGTAGGTGTGTATAGTCTTAACCTGAGACTGGCCATCGCTAATACTTGCGATAATCGGTAGACTTTAGTCTTGGTGGTACAGGGCTTTAACCGGTTCTGCGTACGCCGCTTCTGGGTTTATCAGAGAGTCGTAGTGTATTGGGTGTAATGTCAAGACGGAAGTATCACTCCAGTCATAGTGGAGATGATGTCACGCAGGATACGGTATTAGTGCTCTTAAGTTCTGCGCGGCCATCGGGATATTATGACAAGGTCATGCATATCCGATTATAGAGACTAGTTACCAGACATCCGACATGTGCTTCGGACGGGGCAGACACTTATCCAGCCCCAGCCCTAGCACGTGACTATCCGATACTGGGCCGATATGCACAATACTACGGTATACTGTTTTTGATACAGATCTATATATTCCTGTAAGAATATTTCTGGAGAATTGGGTAGGCATGGCGCTTTGCTAGAAGCCAACCTTGTCTTATAAATCGGTATAAACGTAGTACGAGGTGCTTACGTGTTCGGATAATCCGACGACCGTATTTACTGCCAACATATCCGGAGATCTCATGGGTCGCTTCCTGAAGATTCACCGATGACGTATAACTCGCACTTTAATTAATCTGGGATTGATTAGAAGAGAGATAAAATTAATCTGGGATTAATCGCGGAGATATTTTATCTGGGATAAAATATTAATTAAAGAGAGAGAACGATTAATTTGGAATTAATCGATAAAATAATATATTTGATATATTATTAGAAATTGGATTTCGACGCGAAATTAAATTAGATTTTAATTCGGGCGAACGAATTAATTTAGAATTAATTCGTTAGCGACGTGAATAGTGATTTCGCTAGGCGTAATCATTTAATTACAACGCAACGGAAAATTCGTTAATTTGGAATTAGCAAACCCGAGCCCGGGATTATTTGCGAGCGCATTCGCATTTCGAATTCGAGTGCGGCATGCAAGTCAAATCAAGCGTCAAATCGCTAGTCGCATCAATTGTCAAATCACTTGTCACTTTGAGTGATGTGACATGACATGTTGTCACTTTATTAAAGTGACTTGATGTGAATAGTAAATGGTTGTTGGAAAAGCATTAATAGGCTTTTTGCTTTTTGACTTTTAATTTATTGTAAATGGTTTTATTATTTGTTTTTTGGAAAAAACAAATAAATATAAAAACCATTTTCTTTTTCTCTCTCCATTAACCTAGCATACGGTTTCTAAGAGAAACTTTTCCCCTCCATTTTCTCTTCTCTTCCTCTCACGGCTTGGAGCCGAATTCTTGCTTCCTTTTCTGCAGTTTTGCCGAGAACAAGCATGAAGAAAGAGTGCTAGCACACACATGGGTTATATTATGGTGATAGGGAAACGAATTTGTGAGCTTGGAATTCATTTTTGGAGCTTGAAGCTTGGAGCTTCCATGGAGGATCACCCATGGCCGAATAGAAGATGAAGATACAGCACCCACGCCGAGCAGTCCACCTGTGCGCAGTTCACTGCCGAGCAGCAACATGCAGTGCGTTTTTCATCTTCAACCGCATCCAACCGATCAATGTGAGTTTTTCCGCACCTCCTATGGTTGTATTCATACTCGTTTATGCATGATTTGTGATCCTTGGGACTTGATTGAAACTCAACATAAACCTACCCTGATTTCGGATTTCCATAGACACATAGTCATACTACCAAGGGAATTCTGAGGGGGTCTTATCCAGATCGAAGCTATTTCCCGTAGCATCGGTAAAACACAACCTCCTATTACACTTACATGAGAACTATGACGTTATGTCCTCACAACGCGCACAAGTGTGATACTAGTTTTTACGCATTCATCGATGTCCAATCTCGATAATGCTCTGACTAGGGATATTTAATGATTTATCCTTCGTGGACTGATACTGTCTCATATCATTCTCTGTCCATAATAAATCATAGGGACCTCTCATCATTTATATATCTAGGTGATCTAATCACAAATGATAAGAGTGCAATCTCCTTTGTCACATAGTTAATTTGTACAACAACACCGTGATCTGTACAAATAGTGACGCTATGGGTCATAATTATCCAACAATCTCCCACTTGGCCTATAGCCAGTCACTCGAGTGCTTGACACCCGAACTATGTACGGTTGGCTCAAACTACTGAGAAATACTTTCGTCAGCGGATTTGCATGATTATCATCTTGATGCGATTTATTCGATCATCACATCGCCACGATGTATGATCCGAACGAATCAGATAAATAGTCGAAGTATGTATCTGGATCATTGATGAGACCATTAATTCTTTAGCCTGTGTTGACGCCTAGTTCAGCTGCTAACAGAACTATATCTAATCTAATTAGATTTATTATCGACCCAGAAGGCTTCTAATGCCGCTTCAGCTGCAACAATAACCCGCATTTTTTGTTTATACGGTAACAGTATCTTGCTTGGAAGATTTCCAGCTCACTGTACCGTTATTCAAACTTTGTATAGTACCGTTTGTGACTTTTAGTCGTCTTTATCGGTGTAAGAAACTTGCTACAATGATCCCAGTCACTTCAAATTCTCATTCTCTATAGATTAAGACAGCATCCTTAGATCTCTAAGATACTAAGGGATGTTCTTAACTTCAATCCAGTGACTATCACTCGGATTGGCCTGTTTGTGAATCCATATGCTCAAAGCGTATGAGACACCAGGTTATGTACATTTTTCAATGTACGATTTCTCGAAGAGTTTTTCAACAACTTTAAATCTTTCCCAGAAGATCTTTATTCCTTGAATAAAGGTTGTTTTTCCCAAGAATTCCACGGAGAATTTTCTTGAAAGCCAAACTTTCAACGATTGTTATTATGGGAATATCATTTCCAAGAATTGACGTATATTATCATTATTTTATAGGATAGTATTGTCAGTGCGCTCCCACTAACCCTCTTAAGAATCATTTTCGTTTTGAATTAAATCATAAATCATTATGATTACATCAAAATGATAATTCCAAGAACCTAATGCTTGCTTCAATCCAATCATGGATCGAATAACAAGCATTATCCAAATGGATTTACCATGGCAACAGGTAAAAGTTTGAATCATAATCAACACAATGTTGATAACAATACATTTCCGCTAAAAGCCTAGCTTTATACGTTGGTATGTTGCCATCCATGTATGTCTTCCTTGAAGACTTATAAGTACCAATAGGCACAATGCCTTGCGGTACATCAACTAGTATCCAAACATAGTTGATATACATGGAATCCAATTCGGACTTATGACACTTTGTCATAATAGGGAGTCGATACCTTGTATCACTTCCTCATACGTAGTCAGTTGGTATACCTCAATAAGATAGACATCTTTATGAGGTGAGATCAGAAACCCATACCCCAGGTTGTTTTCTGACTCTCTCCGACTTACGTGGTTCTTGTGTATTCGAAGATTAATGGTATAGTTACATCCTTGATGAACTATTTATGTTCCATTAGGATTCGGTGCCAGGAATAGTATTACTCCGATTTTCATCGAGTTTTACTATCCTCCCACTTACCACTGTATATCGGTATTCCTCTTAGGAAAACCGCATGGTGAGCAACAATCTAATTGTTCTCTTGTGAGATGTATAAGTACAATACTTATGGTATCCCTAGGATAACCTACAATTGGCATTTATCCAATTTGGGTTCTAGTTTGGTATCATCCAAACATATGCCAAGCATACCCAAATTATTAGGAATGTCAAACCCGGTTTCTTTCCCGTTCATATCTAATATAATATATGTCAAACGGATTATTATGGAACCTTATTCTAAATAAGTTCTTGCACTGTTTAAAGCTTATCCATTTAAGGAAATGGTAGCTCAGAGTGACTCATGGTTAACCTTATCATGTCTAACATAATTCGGTTACTCGGTTCGGACACACCGTCAAACTGACGTGTTCCGGGAGGACTCCTCATTTGAAAGAATACTTTACTCTTTCAAGTATATGAGAAACTTATTGCCTAAGTATTTTCCATCACGGTCTTACCGTGACGGTATAATACTGTAGCCGATCTGTTCGTCTATTTCGTGTCGAAACTTTAAAAGTTTCTGATTTTGTGTTCTTTAAAAGAAACACATAACCATAACGCGATGCCACATCCGTATAGGTTACGAAATATTCATATCCACATCTAGCCTAGCTAGACACGGGCCCACTTGATTCACTATGAACTAGGGCTAACAGATTGGTTGCATTTACACTTTTACCAAGTAAATAGTGTTTTAGGCACTTTGCCCAATAAACTAGATTCGTAGACTTTATTTGATTGGAATCAAAACAGTCCTAGTATCCACTCTTCAAAAGCGTGGATATACGATTCTTGTTTTAATTGTGTCATAGACAACAATGCCACAATTAGTTTCTTCTGATCAAATCAGTTCGAGCTATTTATTTGTCATAATATATATTTGAGATTTATTTATATTCAAAATATAAATGCTGTTATTCACATCTAATGTGTTTATCTCAATATCATCTTTATATAATAAAACACTTTAGTGTTCTAGAATATAAAGGTTCATCCGCAGCGGGTCAAACACTGATATAAAGATAATGTATCTAGTCAAACTAGTTACATAATAACAGTTTCCAAATTTAGGTACACACCCGAAGGTAGTTCCTAAATCTAGGTATCTATGGTTAAAACAGCGACTTTCGTCCCGTTTCCGATTCGCAGATTAAATCTCAATTGAGTTCAGTATCCTGTTCAAAACAGATTCTGAGCATCAATATATATATATATTATGTATCATACTAAGTATTTAAAAATCCAATTTTAATACTAGTCATGAATATATTTATGACAACCATATTTGAAGTCAGAGCCTTGCTCATCTTCAATTCCTTCATGTCTGCTTTGTTCAAAAGGCAGTCACGCTCCGCGATCCCGTTTGCCATATTTAGCAGACATTTTGGGATATGTCATTTATCTTCCCAGAAGATTATAATGATATTGCATTTGCCCTTTTCAACACTCCAGAAGCCTTTGGCCAAGCCTTGGCCTTCTAGAATATCGAAGTAAGGTGCGCCTTGCGCTACTTATCTAATTGCAAACTTTGACTTTATCTCCTTGAGATTAGTCATTAACTCTCCAAGAGTTCTGTATTGCAATTTAGTACTTCTAAGATCTAAGTATAGACTTATGAAGATCCTTCAATTTCAGTATCATACTTTAAGGATCTAATCCTTAGTTCTGATTCAGAAATTAAGGAGTCTACTGCGGTAAGTATAATGGATTAAGCACTAAATTTATCATCACATAATCTTCCAAAGATTATGCTCTGCTGTTTGCTTAACTCCGAGCTTAGGCCTAATATATTATTTTATCAAATAAAATAACTTATTATTTTTCCAAGACCATCCTGAAATTATTCCCGATTTGAAAATTAAACCATTTAAACACATTTTCCCTAGGATTATGTATTAAACGTCAATCTTTCAATTTATATCTTGATTCTAATAGTCCAACTATTTACTCAACGATTTAGGTACTATTTATTATAATGATTACAATAGTCCAACTATTTAATCAACTATAATTTAATAGATTAAAATCAATTATATTGATTACTATAATCCAATTATAAAATCAACTATAATTGAATAGTTTGAATATAGTCCAACTATTTATTAAAACAACAATTTAAATATTAGTCCAACTAACATTTAATTTATCGACGAATGATATTTGTGATTGAGCGCGTATGGCAAGTAATTAAACAAATATTGCAAATTCAATTCTTGCCTCCCACTATTTTATTCGGCGAGCCTCTAACCCTCTGTCGAGTACTCGGGAAACCGTGTTTCCTAGTGGGCTAGGATCCCGTTAAATATCACACAATCTTGACTTTGGCCAACAAATTGTATGATAATTAACTAGGTAGACTCTTAGATCGATTGGATCCAATCCAATTCCCAGATCCGGTAGGGGGACATCCAAGTCCGAAACATATATCTTATATATGCCAATACATCCAATGTATTACCTAACCTTTTTTCCTCTGAATCAACTAAGCCTTGGCTTTGGCACAACAAACTTAGTGATCCCAGTCAAGTGCGACCCGTTGACCATTGAAAGCTTTGTAATCAATGTCGATGGACAGGAAGTGGTCTTGACTTTGGCCAATAAACCACAACTTGGACAAGACACTGATATGGAACAAAGCTCTCGTGATTCAAACACATCCTCGACGGACAAAGGCCTTGACTTTGGCCAACAAGCCAATGACTGTCTCGGATCTTGAGTGAGAATCACTCAATGGAAGGAAAAATGCTTAATATTGTTTGAGGGTTTTTCGCGTGCAAATTGGCAACCAATTTATTATCTTTGTTAAGGTCCCATCATCATACACCCTTAAACATGCATTCTAAACACATAATAAAGCGCGTATAATTAAATAATAATGATATGCGGATGGATACTTTACACATTGATCCTAGATCAAATCTCTCCATTTCTGTCTCCCACTAGCACATGTATTACTTCTACCCGTTACACTACACTTCTAAAGAAACCTCATTTACATTGAAGGGAATAGGTGGGAAGAGAATACAAAGAATAAAGAGGTAATAAGGCTGGACACGCAGGTCCAATTAATAAATCAAATTTATTACAACAATTTCTAAAATTGTCCCACCCATCTAATATCCATCCGACATACATTATTCATGCATCGCAACCATGTATTCACACAAGCATGTTATCAATCAATCTAATCAAATTAATTAATCTGATAATTAGTGACTATCCAATGTTCAAACAACGATTTGATTTTTCTCGAGTCAAACTCATTTTTGCGAATAAGTACTTAAAGTACAAATTCTTGAATTAAATTAAACTACAACATTAAATCTAATTTAATATGCATTTAATTCTAATTCGCTTATTTAATTCCAAATTAAATAACACACTTTATTAATAAACCTTTTGCGACTTAAATTCCAAATTTAATCGCTACGGGTCTCAAAGCCTGATTAACGTCCTACGTCAATTTAAATAAAGTCCAATGGGCTTTTAATTAATTTCTTGAGGCGTGGACTTTTGGTCAACTCGGGTCAAACCGAATAACCAAAATCCAATCCGGGAGTTACCCTATAAGCCTAGAAATCAATCTTGGCCCATTAGGCCCAATTAAACTTTAAAGGTTTATTAAGTCGTATTTGGGCTTTATGGAAGCGGTTTTGGGCCCAATTGGATCCAATCCAATTTGCCTTAACCCAACTTTGTACAACAAAGCCCAATAAGCCCAACAACAACATAACAAGCCCAATTTCCAAAAATACCCCAATTAACTAAATTACTAAAATCCAATTTTACAATTTAATTAATCAAAGTGCATTAACATAATTAATCACCCAAATCATTATTTCCAAAACACAAATTAGGCTAATTAATCATGCTCATCTACATCAATTAGTGTCCAACACAAATTAATCAAAATCAAACCCAAATCATGCTCAAAGTCTCGTCAATATAAGGATTTTCAAAATCGATTCGGTTTCAATCAAATTAAATCCGCAATCAACATTTCCTGATTGTTTCCAACTCAACCAATGATCAACGAAACAAAAATCCCAAGACATTAGGGCATAGAGACCTCTCGGCCAACACTAAAATTTGGGGAAATTTTGTTCCAAACAACATTTAAATAAATTGATCCGATCAATCTTAAATTCAAACACATTTAAGCATACTAATACATCCAATTTAATTAATCATGCTCAAAATCAAGTTTGCCCAATTTTAAGCCCTAAATCAATTTCATGCTTTTAACCAAGCTCTGATACCATTGTTGGATATTCTAAGGGTCCCAATGATCACAAATCAAGCATGAAACATAAGTGAATACATTCGAGAAGTCGCGGAATACTTACATCGATCGGTTGAGCGACGCGGAGGACAACAAAAATGATTCTTCTGCCTCTCTTCGCTGCTCGGTAGTGAGCAGTCCAAGCTCACTGGTTTGGCCATTTTGAATCAACTTCCAAGCTCCAAGCTTCGTCGTGGTGATTCCCGACTCATGGGTGGACTTCCCTATCACCTTCACATTGATCCCGGAGTGTGCTAGCACTCTCGATTTTGCCACAAAATCACACTTGCTTCCCTAATATTTTCAATTTTTGCCCAGCAAACGAGAACAGAAATGGCGTGAAAGATGAAGAGAAAATAAAGGAGGAGGAGAGAGAGAAAAATGTGTGATTGAAATTGAAAAAATGGTAAATGATTTCCAAAACCTATACACCAATTTTTCCCTCCAAAAACAAAGCCATTAATGGTTTGTCAACCACACACATCAACTTCCCATCAATCATGAATAGTGACTGGCATCAATCACTCAAAGTGAAAGAAATCCATCACTTGATTGACGGATGATGTGACGCTAGAAGCGACTAGCGATTTGACGCTTGATTTGATTTGCCGCACTTTAATTCGAAATGCGAATGCGCTCGTAAATAATCTCGGGCTCGGGTTCGCTAATTCCAAATTAACGAACTTTCAGTTGCATCGTAATTAAATCTAATTTAATTAAATAATCATGCCAAGCATAATTACTATTCACATCGCTAACAAATTAATTCTAAATTAATTCGTTCGCCCGAATTAAAATATAATTTTAATTCCACGTCGAAATCTAATTTCGTTTAATATATCGAATATATTAATTCATCGATTAATTCCAAATTAATCGTTATCTCTCTTTAAATGATATTTTATCCCAGATAAAATATCTCCGCAATTAATCCCATATTAATTTTCTCTCTCATCTAATTAATCCCAGATTAATTAAAAGTGCGAGTCATATGTCATCGGTGAATCTTTGGGAAGTGACCCATGAGATCCACGGATATGTTGGCATTCAAATCGGTCGTCGGACTATCCGAACACGTAAGTACCAAGTACTACATTTGTACCGATTTACAAGACAAGGTTGGCCTCTAGCAAAGCTCCATGCCTACCCAATTCTCCGGAAATATCCTTACAGGAATAAAGGATCTGTATTAGGCGTAGTATATATAGTATTGTGCATTTCTGTCCAGTATCGGATGATCACATGCGAGGCCTGGGGCTGGTTCAGTGTCTGCCCCGTACGAAGCATATATCGGATTACTAGCAACTAGCCTATTTTATATCGAATAATCATGACCAAGTCATGATTATATAGAGAACCAGTTTTGTATCCCTGCGTGATCATCAACTCCATATGACTGGAGTGACACTTCCGTCTTGACATCACACCCAAAACACTACGATTCTCAATATACCCAGTATTGGCGTACACAGAACCGGTTAAAGCCCTGGACGACCTCAACCAAAGTATATTGATTATCGTATGTATTAGCGGTGCAAGTCTCAGGTTAAGACCAAATACACCTACCCTAATTTCGGATTTCCATAGACACATAGTCATACTACCAATGGAATTCTGAGGGGGTCTTATCCAGAGCGAAGCTGTTTCCCGTACCATCGGTAAAACACAACCTCCTATTACACTTGCATGGGTATCCTATACCCAAATATATGAGAACTATGATGTTGTGTCCTCACAACGCGCACAAGTGTAATACTAGTCTTTTACGCATTCATCGATGTCCAATCTCGATAATGCTCTGACTATGGATATTTAATGATTTATCCTTCGTGGACTGATACTGTCTCATACCATTCTCTGTCCAGGAACAAATCATAGGGACCTCTCATCATTTATATATCTAGGTGATCTAATCACAAATGATAAGAGTGCAATCTCCTTTGTCACATAGTTAATTTGTACAACAACACTGTGATCTGTACAAATAGTGACGCTATGGGTCATAATTGTCCAACAACCCCATCTTAGACTGATCTATGTTGAATATCTTCAACATTTTGTCAATGTACGAGCTCTAGGAGAGTCCAAGCAGCTTTCTAGATCTATCCCGGTAGATCCTTATTCCCATAATAAAGGCTGATTCTCACGGGTCTTTTATAGAGAATTTTAATGAAATCCAAGCTTTCACCGATTGTAGAATGGGAATTTCATTGCCTAAAAGCAATATATCATCAACATATAAGACAACGAATGTCAGTGCGCTCCCACTAACCTTTTTATATACCAAGAATCATCTATGTTTTGAATGAAACCATATTCATTTATGATCTCATCAAAATGTTAGTTCAAAGAATGCGATGCTTGCTTCAATCCATAAATGGATCGATTTAAGTTGCAAACCTTGTTTGCATGTTTTGGCATGACAAAACCATCAGACTGTTACATATAAACATCCTTCAAAAGGTTTTCGTTAAGGAAAGCGGTTTTGACGTCCATCTGCTATATTTCATAATCGAAATATGCAGCAATAGCAAGTATTATCTGAATGGATTTAATCATGGCAACATGTGAAAAAGTTTCGTCGTAATCGACACCATGTATTGACGATACCCTTTCGCTATAAGCCTAGCCTTGTACGTTTGTATGTTTCCATCCATGTATGTCTTCTTCTTGAAGACCCATTTACAACCAATAGGCTTAATGCCTTCTGGTGCATCAACCAGTGTCCAAACTTGGTTGGTATACATGGAATCCATTTCGGACTTCATGGCCTCTTGCCATAAAGTAGAGTTGATACCTTGTATCACTTCCTCATACCTAGTCAGTTCATATTCCTCAATAAGATTAATATCTACATGAGGTGAGATCAGAAATACATACCTCTCAGGTTATTTTCTGACTCTCTCTGACCTATGCGGTTCTTGTGTATTAGAAGATTGTGGAACAGTCTCATCTTTGATGGACTGTTGGTGTTCCGTGAGGCGGTCGGTGCCAGGAACAGTATCACTCCGATTTTTATCGAGTTCTACTTTCCTCCCACTTATCACTACATCTATGAATTCATTTTCGAGGAAAAGTGCATGAAGAGCAACAAATACCTTGTTCTCTTGTGGGTTATAGAAGTAATATCCTTTAGTTTCCCTAGGATAACCTACAAATGTGCATTTATCTGATTTGGTTTCTAGTTTGGTACCATCCAAATGTTTAACATAAGCCCAGTATCCCCAAATCTTCAGGAATGAGAAACTCGGTTTCTTTCCTGTCCATATTTCATATGGAGTATATCCAACAGACTTTGACGGAACCTTATTCAAAATAAATATTGCACTGATCAATGCATATCCCTAGAAGGAAATTGGTAGCTCAGTGCGACTCATCATTGACCTTACCATATCCAACAAGGTTCGGTTTCTCCATTCGGACACACCGTTCAATTGAGGTGTTTCGGGAGGAGTCCACTGTGAAATAATACCATATTATTTCAAGTAATAGAGAAACTCGTTGCTTAAGTAATCTCCACCACGGTCCGACCGCCATGTTTTAATACTTTTGCCAATCTGTTTTTCTACTTCGTGTCGAAACTCTTTGAATTTCTCAAAATTTTCTGATTTGTGTCTCATAAGATACTCATAACCATAATACGATGCATCATCCGTAAACGTTACGAAGTATTCATATCAAACTCTAGCCTAGCTAGACATGGGCCCACATACGTCACTATGAATGAGGGTTAACAGCTCGTTGGCACGTACAACTTTATCGCTAAAAGTTGTTTTAGGCATTTTGCCTAATAAATATGATTCACAGACGTCATATGAATTAGGATCAAATCCGTCCAAGTATCTACTCTTCAAAAGTGTGGATATACGAGTCTTGTTAATGCGTCCCAGACGACAATGCCACAGATAAGTTTCATCCATGTTACTCAATTTGAGCTGCGGCTTTGGTGCGTGTAGGGTTGAAGGGTTTAGGGCTGTTGCGGTTTGTGTCTTTGTGGTAGTGAGAGAGAGAGGGGCGTGGCAGCCGTGAGGAGAGATGAAGGGTTCAGTCAGTGTGTGAGAGGGATGAGGATGTGTGATGAGTTTAGGGTTCTGTTTATGGAGAGGCTGCCGAGAAGAAGAGATGTGTAATCGGGTTTATTGGCTATTAGAGAGAGACGAGAGGTTAGAGAGAGAGAGAATGAGATGAATTGTGGGGGATTGAGAATTGAATGCTATGGGTCCTAAGGGTTTGGTTTGTGCCTCCTTTTATAGGAGAGGGTTGGGGTTTACCTTATACGGGTAGGAAAACCAAGATTGTGTAATTATGAGGGATATTTAATTTGTGTGTTATAAGGAAATGATCTCTTCAATTTAGGAAGGTAATTTGATTTTATTTGATTTTATTTTATTTAGTTTAGGAATGTGATTTAATTTAATTAGGAAGGTGATTGATGAGATTTAATTTGAATCTTTTAATTTGGAAATGGTGATTTGGTTTAATTTCAACATGTGTTTAATGTGTGGGTTTGTTGTTTTGGACGGCTTTGGGCGTGAATTAGGGGGTTTGGGCGTGTGGTTGATCATTTTGGTGGGCTTGGTGTGTGGCTTGGTGGTGTATGGGCTTGGTGTGTGGCTTGCGGGGGTTTTGGGCCAAGGATATGTTTTAAAACAGAGGCCTAACGAGCAAACCCGAAACTAAGCAAATGAATTAATCCAACAGGATATTGATTTCTGACTTTTCCCTTCCGACGTCCGTTTCCCGCGACTTCCACAACTTAAAGAGTAGTGCCTTCGTACGAGGCTCATCATCGGGACTTATATGCAAAAATGCAGTGCCTACACACGCTGACTGTTAACCTTGAATGTTTCATTAGTGTTGGGATCCAGTAACTCAACAGCTCCATAAGGTAAAACCTGAGTGATCACAAAAGGACCTGACCACCTTGATTTCAACTTTCCAGGGAAAAGTTTCAACCGTGAATTGTACAACAACACTTGCTGCCTTGGTTCCAACTGTCTGTGCACTATTTTTCGATCATGCCATTTCTTGGTCTTTTCTTTGTACAATCTGGCATTCTCATAAGCCTGTAAGCGAAATTCCTCCAATTCGTTGAGTTGGTAGATTCTTTTCTCTCCTGTAGCTTGTGGATCAAGATTCAACTTCTTTAGTGCCCGGTACGCCTTGTGCTCAAGCTCAACTGGTAGATGGCACGTTTTCCCAAACACCAATCGATATGGGGACATACAATGGGTGTTTTGTAAGCTGTTCGGTAGGCCCATAATACATCATCCAGTTTTGTTGACCAGTCCTTCCTTATTGATCCAACGGTTCTCTCCAAGATTCTTTTGATTTCTCTGTTTGAAACTTCAACCTGTCCATTTGACTGTGGATGATAAGCAGTTGCAACCTTGTGAGTAACTCCGTATTTGGATAGGAGTGCATCAAAGTATCTGTTGCAGAAATGTGAACCACCATCACTGATAATTGCCCGAGGTGTTCCGAACCGAGTGAAAATGTTCTTTTTCAGGAATTTGATTGCCACTTTTGAATCATTGGATGGTAGTGTAATTGCTTCAACCCATTTGGAGACGTAGTCTACAGCAAGTATGATGTACATGTTTCCGAATGATGGAACAAAGGGTCCCATGAAATCTATACCCCACACATTGAATATCTCCACTTCCAGAATGTTTTGCAATGGTCATTCATTTCTCCTCGAAATATTCCCCATTCTCTGGCACCTGTCACATTGAAGAGCAAAAAGATAAGCATCTTTAAAAAGAGTAGGCCAGAACAAACCTGATTGTAGGACTTTGGCTGCAGTTTTATTTCCGCTGAAGTGTTCGCCATATGGTGATGAATGACAGTGTTGTAGAACATTGTTGACCTCCTCTTGTGGAACACACCGTCTCAATAATTGATCAGCACACCGTTTGAATAGGTAAGGCTCATCCCAGACATAATGCTTGACTTTTTTGAAGAATTTCTTTCGTTGCTGAGTTGTCCATTCCAACGGCCATTTTCCTGACACAATGTAGTTGACATAGTCAGCATACCAAGGGGAATCTTGATGTTTCATGGAAAACAGCTGTTTATCTGGAAAAGTTTCTTTGATTGACAGATCTTTGCCAGCTGTTTCTCCAATCTCGAGCCTCGATAGATGATCTACCACTTGGTTTTCTGTCCCTTTCCTGTCTCTGATCTCCACGTCAAATTCTTGCAGAAGAAGTATCCAACGGATCAATCTGGGTTTGGCATCTTTCTTCATGATCAGATATTTGATTGTTGAATGATCTGTGTAGACCATCACTTTGAGACCCAGCAGATAGGAGCGAAAATTGTCAAAAGCGTACACAACTGCGAGCAACTCTTTTTCAGTGGTTGTGTAGTTGAGTTGAGCTTCATTCAAAGTTCTGCTAGAGTAGTAGATGGTGTGGAAAATCTTTTTTTTGCGTTGTCCCAAAACTGCACCTACAGTAAAATCACTAGCATCACACATTACTTCAAATGGAAGGGTCCAGTCTGGTGCTACAATGATGGGGGCAGAAATCAGCTTTTGTTTTAAGATCTCAAAAGCTTACTGGCATTCTTTGGTGAAGTTGAAAGGCACATCATTCTCCAGAAGATTGCAAAGAGGTTTAGCAATCTTGGAAAAGTCTTTGATAAATCTCTTGTAAAAAACATGCATGTCCAAGAAAACTCCGAATCCCTTTGACTGATGTCGGTAGAGATAGTTTTTCAATTGTTTCAATCTTTGCTTTGTCTACCTCGATTCCCTTTTGTGAGATTGGTGTCCAAGAACAATGCCTTCCTGCACCATGAAGTGGCATTTCTCCCAGTTGAGTACCAGATTGGTATCTTCGCATCTCTGTAATACATGTTCCAGATTTTGCAAGCAGTGGTCAAAAGAGTCTCCAAACACAGAGAAGTTATCCATGAAAACCTCCATACTCTACTCCAGCATGTCTGAGAATATGGCCATCATGAAACGCTGAAATGTGGCAGGAGTATTACATAATCCAAATGGCATCCTACGGAAAGCAAAAGTACCATAGGGACATGTAAAGGTAGTTTTCTCCTGATCTTCTGGTGCGATGGCAATCTGATTGTACTCTGAATATCCATCCAGAAAACAATAGAACTCATGTCCCGCCAGTCTATCCAGTATCTGATCAATGAATGGCAGGGGAAAATGGTCCTTCTGTGTTGCTTTGTTCAGCTTTCGGTAGTCCATGCATACTCTTCATTCAGTCACTGTTCTGGTTGGGATTAGCTCGTTCTTTTCATTGGTAACCACAATGATTCCTCCTTTCTTCAGCACACACTGCATAGGACTCACCTAAGTACTATCTGAGATGGGGTAAATGATGCCAGCATCCAACCATTTGATGATTTCTTTCCTTACGACCTCCTTCATGATTGGATTGAGTCTCCGTTGATGCTCCACTGTGGGTTTGTACTCATCATTCATCAGAATCTTGTGCATGCAAAATGATGGACTAATGCCTCGAATGTCTGCTATAGTCCAGCCAATGGCTCTTTTGTGCTCTCGTAATACTCTCAACAACTTTTCTTCCTGCTCCAATGTTAGAAAAGAAGAAATAATAACAGGTAATTCAGAAGAGTTCCCAAGAAATGCATACCTGAGATGGCTCGGAAGTAACTTCAGCTCCAACTGTGGTGGTTCTTCAATTGAGAGCTTGATTCGATCTTTCTTTGGGAGTTCCAGGCTTTCCACTTGTGGTGTCGATTTGAACAGAATGGTTTGTCAAGGTAGTTGATACATTCCAGGATTTCAGCATCTAGCTCGCTATCAGTCATGTTGGTGATGCAAGCTTCAAGTTTGTCCGTGGGAGTTGTATCAGTATCCTAAACGATACTATCAACAACATCAATTCTGAAACATTCTTCTTCCTTTTCATCACTCGGGAATTTCATGGCTTTGAAAACATTGAAAGTAACTTCTTGGTCCTGAACTTTCATGTTAGTTCTCATTTTTGTACAACAATCACAGTTCATCATGTCGCCAATAACGGTATCCCAAGGATGATTGTCACGTCTGCGTCTTCCTCCATATCAAGGACAATAAAATCTGCTGGGAAAATGAATTTGTAAACTTTGACTAGCACATCCTCAACTACGCCTCTTGGAAATACGAGCGTTCTATCAGCAAGTTGTAGAGACACTGAAATAGGCATTGTTTCTCCAATATGCAATTTCCTGAAAATAGAAAAAGACATCAAGTTAATACTTGCACCTAGATCACACAAAGCCCTACCAAAGTTATGCTCTCCTATGATGCAAGGAATGGTAAAACTGCCAGGATCTTTCAACTTTGGGGGAAGCTTCATTTGAATGATAGCGCTGCATTCTTCTGATAATGCTATTGTCTCGTAATCTCCCAATATCCGCTTTCGTGAAAGAATGTCTTTCATGAATTTTACATAGCTGGGAATTTGTTCCAAGGCTTCTGTAAATGGAATGTTAATGTGAAGCTTTTTGAACACCTCCAGGAATCGAGCAAACTGCTTGTCCAGTTTGTTTTTCTGAAGTCGCTGTGGAAAAGGTGGAGGTGGAGTGATCTGATCTTTTTCTTTTTCCTTTGTTTCTTTTTCCTCCATCTATGGCACTGCATCTTTTGAAACTTCCTCAATTGTTGCCTTGATTCCAACATCTTTGTTGATTTCAGTACCGCTTTTCAAGGTGATGGCTTGACAATACTTCTTCCCTCGGTTCCTTGGATTTGGTTATGTGTTGTTGGGAAGATTACCTGGCGGTCTGTAACTCTGAGCATTGGCCAGTTGTCTCATTTGATTCTCCAGTGCTTTGATAGAGGCTGAATGGCTTTGATTCAATGCTACTTGATTTTGAACCATAGCTGCTAAAGCATCGTATTTTGTTTCTTGCTTCTTCAACTGGGCCAGCACTTCTATTATTCCTGGTTCTTTTTTATGCTCCTGGCTTTTATTTGGTTGTTGGAATCCATGTGATAGGTAGTTCTTTTGCCCTGAATTGTTGCTCCATGCGAAATTGGGGTGATTCCTCCGCCCTGGGTTATAGGTGTTAGAATATGGATTGTTCCACTGTCTGTTGAAATTGTTGACATAGTTCACTGTCTCTTCTTGTTGGTTGTAAGATTCTGACTCAGGTACTCCTCCAAATGGTGAACTTGTGGATCCACCATTAACTTTCATGTTAAGAGTTTCCATATTTTTGTAAATCACATCCAGCTTGGAATTCAATGCTGTGTTGGCTCCAACTTCATAAATTCCTGCAATTCTTTGGATCATGCTTCTTTCTGTTGGCCATAAAGAATTATTGTTGGCCATTTCTTCAATTAAGCCTCAGGCCTGATCTTTTTCTTTTGCCATTAAACTCCTCCAGCAGCAGCATCGATTATGGTTCTCATTATTCCAGAAAGTCCATTGTAGAAGGTTTGGACTTGTAGCCACTTTGCGATCTCATGATGAGGAAATTTCTGGAGAAAATCTTTGAATATTTCCCAAGCTTCGTAAAGGGATTCTGAATCTTGTTGCACGAAGGATGTGATGTCATTCCTCAACTTTGCAGTTCTGGCTGGTGGAAAGTACTTTGCAAGGAATTTGGTGGCTAGAGTGTTCCAAGTTGTGATGGAACCTGCTGGTAACGAATGTAGCCAAACTTTAGCTCTGTCTTTCAGGGAATATGGAAATACCCGCAGTCTCATTGCTTCTTCAGCTGCTCGGTTGTAATTGAAAGTACCGTAAACTTCCAGGAAGTTGCTGATGTGGGCATTAGGATCTTCAGTTGCATTTCCCCCAAATTGTACTGACTGCTGTATCATCTGGATGCATGTTTTGAGGTCACCCGCATTTGCTGGTAAATGAGGAAGTACAATAAAAGAAATGAGTCTTTTAACCACCGGAATGGTTCTGTCTCGAATGGGAATTGGTGGTGCAACATTCAAAGGTTCAGGTTCCATGTTAATGATTGCTTCTTGGTCTTCTCACCTTTCTTTTCTCAACTGTCTGATGGTTCTTTCAATTTCTGGGTCAAGCGGTTGGAGTTCAAAGCTTCTGGTTCGTCTCATGTAGTTTCTGAGAACCTGAAACACAAGAAAACAAAAACAATAAGTAAAAAGAAATTAGATACAAGTAACGTATCTAACCCCAAAACTAATAGTGAAAGATAAATAAGTGTTGGAGATTATAAGGGTCCTAAGGATCATAAATCAAGCATGAACATGTGTGAATACATTCGAGGAAGTCACAGAATACTTACATCGATCGGTTGAGCGACGCGGAGGCAACAAAAATGAAATTTTCTGCCTCTTCATTGGTTCAGTAGTGGGCTGTGCGTAGTTCAATAGTTCAGCTCAGCTTTGGTCCTTCGTCAAGCTCCAAGCTTCGTCGAATGGTTCCCGGCTCATGGGTGGACTTCCCTATCACCTTCGCATGATCCCGGAGTGTGCTAGCACTCTCGATTTTGCCACAAAATCACACTTTCTTCCCTTCTAATTTCGGTTCTGCCCAACAGAAAAATGAAACCAGAAAATGCCCAAGATGGGCGTGAGAGATGAGAGGAAGAAGAGAGAAGAGTTTTGGCTCCAAAAATGAAAAGGAGAGAGATCGATTTGGTTGAGGGATTTTTTGTATCTAATACACAAATCTAATTACCAAAATTAATTAATTGATTTTACTTTTTCCAAAAAGGTCAAGGCAATTAATTCCAACCACCAACATCAATCAATCAATCCATCAATCAATCAAATCAAGTGACAAGTTGTCACATCACTCAAAGTGACTAATAATTTGACGCTTGATGCGACTAGCGATTTGACGCTTGATTTGACTTGCATGCCGCACTCGAATTTGAAATGTGAATGCGCTCGCAAATAATCTCGGGCTCGGGTTCGCTAATTCCAAATTAATGAATTTTCCGTTGCGTCGTAATTAAATGATTACGCCTAGCGAAATCACTATTCACATCGTTAACGAATTAATTCTAAATTAATTCGTTCGCCCGAATTAAAATCTAATTTTAATTTCACGTCGAAATCCAATTTCAGTTAATATATCAAATATATTAATTTAATCGATTAATTCCAAATTAATCATTATCTCTCTATAATGGATATTTTATCCCAGATAAAATATCTCCGCAATTAATCCTAGATTAATTTTCTCTTTCATCTAATTAATCCCAGATTAATTAAAAGTGTGAGTCATACGTCATCGGTGAATCTTTGGGAAGCGACCCATGAGATCCCTAGATAGGTTGGCAATAAATTTGGTCGTCGGACTATCCGAACACGTAATTACCTCGTGCTACTTTTATACCGATTTACAAGACAAGGTTGGCCTCTAGCAAAGCGCCATGCCTTCCCAATTCTCCGGAAACATCCTTGCAGAAATAAAGGATCTGTATCAGGCGTAGTATACGTAGTATTGCGTATTTCTATCCAGTATCGGATGATCACATGCAAGGCCTAGGGCTGGTACAGTGTCTGCCCCGTACGAAGCATATATCGGATTACGAGCAACTAGTCTCTTTAATATCAGATAATCATGACCAAGTCAATCCCGACGGTTACAACCTTATATAGAGAACCATTTCTGTATCCTTGCGCGATCATCATCTCCATATGACTGGAGTGACACTTCCGTCTTGACATCACACCCAACACACTACGATTCTCTATATACCCAGCATTGGCGTACACATAACCTGTTAAAGCCCTGGACGACCGCAACCAAAGTATATTGATTGTCGCAAGTATTAGCGGTGCAAGTCTCAGGTTAAGACCAAATACACCTACCCTGATTTCGGATTTCCATAGACACATAGTCATACTACCAATGGAATTCTGAGGGGGGTCTTATCCAGAGCGAAGCTGTTTCCCGTACCATCGGTGAAACACAACCTCTTAATACACTTGCATGAGTATCATTTACCCAAATATATGAGAACTATGACGTTGTGCCCTCACAACGCGCACAAGTGTAATACTAGTCTTTTACGCATTCATCGATGTCCAATCTCGATAATGCTCTGACTAGGGATGTTTAATGATTTATCCTTCGTGGACTGATACTGTCTCATATCATTCTCAATCCAGGAACAAATCAAAGGGACCTCCTATCATTTATATATCTAGGTGATCTAATCACAAATGATAAGAGTGCAATCTCTTTTGTCACATAGTTAATTTGTACAACAACACCGTGATCTGTACAAATAGTTACGCTATGGGTCATAATTGTCCAACAATCTCCCATTTGGCCTATAGCCAGTCACTCGAGTGTCTTACACCCGAACTATGTACGGTTGGCTCAAATTGCTGATGAAAAGGCTTTTGTCAGCGGATTTGTATGATTATCATCTGATGCGATTTATACGATCATCACATCGCCAGATGTATGATCCGAACGAATCAGATGAATTGTCGAAGTATGTATCTGGATCGTTGATGAGACCATTAATTCCTTAGCCTGTACTCAAGCCTAGCTCAACTGCTAACCGAATTTTATCTAATCTAATTAGATTTGTTATTGACCCAGAAGGCTTCTATTTCCGCTTCAGCTGCAGCAATAACCCACATTTGTTGTTTATACGGTAACAATATCTTGCTTGGAAGATTTCCAACTCACTGTACCGTTATTCAAACTTTGTATAGTACCGTTTGTGAGTTTTAGTCGTCTTTATCGGTTTAGGAAACTTGCTACAATGATTCCAGTCACTTCAAGTTCTCATTCTCTACAGATTAAGACAGCATCCTTAGTTCTCTAAGATACTAACAGATGTTCTTAACTTCAATCCAGTGACTATCACTTGGATTGGCCTGTTTGTGAATCCATATGCTCAAAGCATATGAGACACCAGGTAGCATACATTTTTCAATGTACGATTCCACGAAGAGTTTTCGAAAGCCAAGCTTTCGCCGATAGTTATTTTATGGGAATATCATTTCCAAGAAATGACGTATTATCATTATTTATAGGACAGCCACTGTCAGTGCGCTCCCACTAACCCTCTTATATACACAAGAATCATTTCGTTTTGAATTAAATCATAATCCATTTATGATTACATCAAAACGATAATTCCAAGAACCTATTCTTGCTTCAATCCAAACATGGATCGAATAACCCGCAAACCTTGTTTGCTAGTTTTAGTACGAAAAAACCGACAGGATGTTATAAACATCCTCCAAAAGGTTTCCTTTTCAGGAAAGCGATTTTCCCGTTAAGCTGATATATTTCATACATGAAACATGCAACTTTTAGCAAGCTTTATCCAAATAGATTTACCGTGGCAACAGGTAAAAGGTCAAATCGTAATCGACACAATGTAGATAATGATGCCTTTCTATTACAAGCCTAGCTTAGTACGTTGGTATGTTGCCATCCATGTATGTCTTCCGTGAAGACTTATATAGTACCAATAGGCACAATGCCTTGCGGTATATCAACTAGTATCCAAACTTGTTGATATACATGGAATCTATTTCGGACTTATGACACTTTGTCATAATAGGGAGTCGATACCTTGTATCACTTCCTCATACGTAGTCATTTGGTATACCTCAATAAGATAGACATCTTTATGAGGTGAGATCAGAAACCCATACCCCAGGTTGTTTTCTGACTCTCTCCGACCTACGCGGTTCTTGTGTATTCGAAGATTAATGGTAATAGTTTCATCCTTGATGAACTATTCATGTTCCATTAGGAATCGGTGCTTGGAATAGTATTACTCCGATTTTCATCGAGTTTTACTATCCTCCCACTTACCGCTGCATATAGGTATTCCTCTTAGGAAAACCGCATGGTGAGCAACAATCTAATTGTTCTCTTGTGAGATGTATAAGTACAATACTTATGGTATCCCTAGGATAACCTATAATTGGCACTTATCCAATTTGGGTTCTAGTTTGGTATCATCCAAACATATGCCCAGCATACCTAAATTTACAGGAATGAGAAACCCGATTTCTTTCATGTTCATATCTATTATGATATTTGTCAAACAGATTTTAATGGAATCTTATTCAAAATAAGTTGTGGACTGTTTATGCGTATCCGTTGAAGGAAATGGTAGCTTAGATCAACTCATGATTAATCTTATCATGTCTAACATAATTCGGTTAGTCACTGTTCGGACACACCGTCACTTTGATGTGTTCCGAGAGGAGTCCTTATTGAAAGAATACTTTACTCTTTCAAGTATATGAGAAAATTATTGCTTAAGTATTTTCCATTACGGTCTTACCGTGACAGTTTAATACTTTAGCCGATCTGTTTGTCTATTTCGTGTCGAAACTGTAAAAGTTTCTGATTTGTGTTCTTCAAAAGAAACACATAACCATAACGCGATGCCACATCCGTAAGGTCACGAAATATTCATATCCACATCTAGCCTAGCTAGACATGGGCCCATTTGCTTCATTATGAACTAGGGCTAACAGATCATCAGCTTTTACACTTTTACCAAGTAAATAGTATTTTAGGCATTTTGCCCAATAAACTAGATTCGTAGACTTTATTTGAATAGGATCAAATCAGTCCTAGTATCCACTCTTCAAAAGTGTGGATATACGAGTCTTGTTTGATTGTGTCCCAGACAATAATGCCACAATAAAGTTTCATCTAATCAAATCAGTTTTGAGCTATTGTTTGTCATGTTATACGTTTGAGATTTTATTTATATTCAAAGTATAAATTCTGTTATTCACATCTAATGTGTTTATCTTAATATCATCTTTATATAATAAAACACTTTAGTGTTCTAGAATATAAAGGTTCACCCACAGCGGGTTAAACACTGATATAAAGATAATGTATCTAGTCAAACTAGTTACATTATAACAGTTTCTAAATTTAGGTACACACCCGAAGGTATTTCCTAAAATTAGGTATCTACGGTTAAAACATCGACTTTCGTCCCGTTTCCAATTCGCAGATTAATCTCAATTGAAATCAGTATCCTGTTCAAAACAGATTCTGAACATCAATATATATTTATGTACCACACTAAGTATTTAAAATCTAATTTTAATACTAGTAGTGAACATAATGTTGACAAACATATTTGAAGTCAGAGCCTTGCTCGTCTTCAATTCCTTCATGTCTGCTTTGTCCAAACGGCAGTCCCGCTTTCGCGATCCCGTTTGCCACATTTAAGCAGACATTTTGGGATATGTCCTTTATCTTCCTAGAAGATTATAATGATTTTGCCTCTGCCCTTTTTCAACACTCCAGAACCCTTTGGCCAAGCCTTGGCCTTCTAGAATATCGAAGTAAGGTGCGCCTTGCGCTACTTGCCTTATTGTAAATTTTGACTTTGTCTCCTTGAGAACAGTCATTAACTCTCCTAGAGTTTACTATTGCAATATTAGTACTTCTAAAATCTAATCATAGATTTATGAAGATCCTTAAATTTTAGTATCATACTTTAAGGATCTAATCCTTAGTTCTGATTCAGAAATTAAGGAGTCTACTATGACAAGCTTAATGGATTAAGCACTAAAGTTATCATCACATAAATCTTCCAAAGATTATGCTCTACTATTTGCTTAACTCTGGGCTTAGGCTTAATATGTTATTTTATCAAATAAAGTAACTTATTATTTTCCAGGACCATCCTGAAATTAATTCCCAATTTGAAAATTAAACCATTTAAATACATTTTCCTTAGGATTATGTATTAAACGTTAATCTTTCAATTTTATCTTGATTCTAATAGTCTAACTATTTAATCAACGATTTAGGTACTATTTATTATAATGATTACAATAGTCCAACTATTTTATCAACTATAATTTATTAGATTAAAATCAATTATATTGATTACTATAATCCAATTATAAAATCAACTATAAATGAATAGTTTGAATATAGTCCAACTATTTATTAAAACAACAATTTAAATATTAGTCAACCTAACATTTAATTTATTTGATGAATGATATTTGTTTGAGCGCGTATGGAGAGTAATTGAACGAGTTTGCCTCCCACTATTTTTCGACGAGTCTCTAACCCTCTGTCGAGTACTCGGGAAACCGCGTTTCCTAGTGGGCTAGGATCCTGTTAAATATAACATAATCTTGACTTTGGCCAACAAATTGTATGATAATTAACTAGGTAGATCTCTAAGATCGATTGGATCCAATCTAATTCCTAGATCCGGTAGGGAGACATCCAAGTCTGAAACATATATCTTATATATGCCAATACATCCAATGTATTACCTAACCTTTTTCCTCTGAATCAACTAAGCCTTGGCTTTGGCACAACAAACTTAGCGATCCCAGTTAAGCGCGACCCATTGACCATGGAAAGCTTCGTAATCAATGTCGATGGACAAGAAGTGGTCTTGACTTGGGCCAACAAACCACAACTTGGACAAGACACTGACATGTAACAAAGCTCTCGTGATTCAAACACATCATCGACGGACAAAGGCCTTGACTTTGGCCAACAAGCCAATGCCAGTCTCGGATCTTGAGTGAGAATCACTCAATGGAAGGAAAGACGCTTAATATTTTGCGAGGGTTTTTCGAGTGCAAATTGGCAACCAATTTATTATCTTTGTTAAGGTCTCATCATCATACACCCTTAAACATGCATTCTAAATACATAATAAAGCGCGTATAAATAAAATAATAATGATATGCGGATGGATACTTTACACATTGATCCTAAATCAAATCTCTCTCTTTCTCTCTCCCGCTAGCACAAATATTTCTTCTACCTGTTACACTACACTTCTAAAGAAACATCATTTACATTGAGGGGAATAGGTGAGAAGAGAATACAAAGAATAAGGAGGTAATAAGGCTGGACACGCAAGTCCAATTAATAAATCAAATTTATTACAATAATTTCTAAAATTATCCCACCCATCTAATATCCATCTGATATACATTATTCATGCATCGCAACCATGTATTCACACAAGCATGTTATCAATCAATCTAATCAATTTAATTAATCTGATAATTAGTGATCATCCAATGTTCAAACAACGATTTGATTTTGCTCGAGTCAAACTCGTTTTTGCGAATAAGTACTTAAAGTACGAATTCTCGAATTAAATTAAACTACACAATTAAATCCAATTCAATTTGTATTTAATTCTAATTCACTATTTAATTCCAAATTAAATACCACACTTTATTAATAAACCTTTTACGACTTAAATTCCAAATTTAATCGTTACGGGTCTCAAAGCCCGATTAACGTCCAACGTCAATTTAATTAAAGTCCAATGGGCTTTTAATTAATTTCTTGAGGCGTGGACTTTTGGTCAACTCGGGTCAAACCGAATAACCAAAATCCAATCTGGGAGTTACCCCATAAGCCTAGAAATCAATCTTGGCCCATTAGGCCCAATTAAACTTTAAAGGTCCATTAAGTCGCATTTGGGTTTTATGGAGGCAGTTTTGGTCCCAATTGGATCCAATCCAATTTGCCTAAACCTAACTGCCCAATAACAACATTTCAAGCCCAAATCCAATTTAAGGCCCAATTAACTAAATTACTAAAATCCAATTTTACAATTTAATTAATCAACGTGCATTAACATAATTAATCATCCAAATCATTATTTCCAAAACACAAATTAGGCTAATTAATCATGCTCATCTACATCAATTAGTGTCCAACACAAATTAACAAAAATCAAACCCAATCATGCTTCTTGACTCTCGGCTATCATAAGGAATTTTTGTCCGATTTGGTTTCAATCCAATTAATTCCACAATCGACATTAAATCACATTCCCGAATGATTTTAACTCATCCAATGAATCAAAAATCACCAAGATCATTATAGGGCATTATATTCGGCCATGACCAAAATATTGGGGAAATTTGTTCCAAACATAATTTTAACAAATTGATCCAATCAATCATCAATTAAACATACTTTAAGCATTCTAAATCATCCAATTTCATTAATCATGCTCAAAATCAAGTTTACCCAATTTTAACCCTAAACTTTTTCATGCTTTTAACCATGCTCTGATACCATTGTTGGAGATTCTAAGGGTCCCAAGGATCATAAATCAAGCATGAACATGTGTGAATACATTCGAGGAATTCGGGTAATACTTACATCGATCGGTTGAGCGACGCGGAGGCAACCAAAACGAAATTTTCTGCCTCTTCACTGGTTCGGCAGTGGGCTGTGCGCAGCTTACTGGTTCGGCTCGGCTTTGGTCCTTCGTCAAGCTCCAAGCTTCATCGAATGGTTTCCGGCTCATGGGTGGACTTCCCTATCACCTTCGCATGATCCCGGAGTGTGCTAGCACTCTCGATTTCGCCACAAAATCACACTTACTTCCCTTCTAATTTCGGTTCTGCCCAGTAGAAAAATGAAACCAGAAAATGCCCAAGAGGGGCGTGAGAGATGAGAGGAAGAAGAAAGAAGAGTTTTGGCTCCAAAAATGAAAAGGAGAGAGATCGATTTGGTTGAGGGATTTTGTGTATCTAATACACAAATCGAATTTCCAAAATTAATTAATTGATTTTACTTTTTCCAAAAAGGTCAAGGAAATTAATTCCAACCACCAACATCAATCAATCAATCCATCAATCAATCAAATCAAGTGACAAGTTGTCACATCACTCAAAGTGACAAATGATTTGACGCTTGATGCGACTAGCGATTTGACGCTTGATTTGACTTGTGAGCCGCACTCGAATTCGAAATGCGAATGCGCTCGCAAATAATCTCGGGCTCGGGTTCACTAATTCCAAATTAACAAATTTTTCGTTGCGTCGTAATTAAATGATTACGCCTAGCGAAATCACTATTCACATCGCTAACGAATTAATTCTAAATTAATTCATTCGCCTGAATTAAAATCTAATTTTAATTTCGCGTCGAAATCTAATTTCATTTAATATATCAAATATATTAATTTAATCGATTAATTCCAAATTAATCATTATCTCTCTTTAATGGATATTTTATCCCAGATAAAATATCTCCGCAATAAAAGTGCGAGTCATACGTCATCGGTGAATCTTTGGGAAGCGACCCATGAGATCCCTAGATATGTTGGCAGTAAATTCGATCGTCGGACTATCCGAACACGTAATTACCTCGTACTACGTTTATACCGATTTACAAGACAATGTTGGTCTCTAGCAAAGCGCCATGCCTTCCCAATTCTCCGGAAACATCCTTACAGAAATAAAGGATCCGTATCAGGCGTAGTATACGTAGTATTGCGTATTTCTGTCCAGTATCGGATGATCAGATGCGAGGCTTAGGGATGGTACAGTGTCTGCCCCGTATGAAGCATATATCAGATTACGAGCAACTAGTCTCTTTAATATCAGATAATCATGACCAGGTCATATTATCCCGACGGTTGCAACCTTATATAGAGAACCAGTTCTCTATCCATGCGCGATCATCATCTCCATATGACTGGAGTGACATTTCCGTCTTGACATCACACCCAACACACTACGATTCTCAATATATCCAGCATTGGCGTACACAGAACCTGTTAAAGCCCTGGACAACCGCAACCAAAGTATATTGATTGTCGCAAGTATTAGCGGTGCAAGTCTCAGGTTAAGACCAAATACACCTACCCTGATTTCGGATTTCTATAGACACATAGTCATACTACCAATGGAATTCCGATGGGGGTCTTATCCAGAGCGAAGCTGTTTCCCGTACCATCGGTGAAACACAACCTCCTATTACACTTGCATGAGTATCCTATACCCAAATATATGAGAACTATGCTTTGTGCCCTCACAACGCGCACAAGTGTAATACTAGTCTTTTACGCATTCATCGATGTCCAATCTCGATAATGCTATGACTAGGGATGTTTAATGATTTATCCTTCGTGGACTGATACTGTCTCATATCATTCTCAATCCAGGAACAAATCACAGGGACCTCCTATCATTTATATATCTTGGTGATCTAATCACAAAAGATAAGAGTGCAATCTCCTTTGTCACATAGTTAATTTGTACAACAACACCATGATCTGTACAAATAGTGACGTTATGGGTCGTAATTGTCCAACAATAAGTCCCCAGCAATGGCGCCAAAAACTTGACCGGTGCATAATCACACGCGTATAACGCAAGCGCACGTATTATTCAAATAGTATAAAAAGTATTGATCCCACGGGGACTTAAAACCTTTTGTTATCAATTTATGAAGTTAAATGTTTACAAGTATCTAATGGATTGATTGTTTGATTGGGTGGTGACTTTAAAATTAAAACAAGTAAATAAAATTGCTTGAAAGTAGATTGAAGAAAATTCAAATTTATAAAACTATCCAGGGTTGTGAATCCTTCCAATATCTTTTTTAAAAGATGAAGTGGTTATTTTACGTTTGTGTAATATATTGGTCTATTAACCTGAAATATGAAATTATGTAAAAGCCTCTTCCGATGGTCAAATACAAATACCCAGTATAACCCAATTAATCATATTCCTATGTTAACCAACTTATCTGAATTCATTAAGATTTAATTTCAATTATGGCTATCCCCGCCCGACAGGTATATTCATATCCTGTAAGGAAGTCTATTAAAGGGTTATCTATCCTCAAGAAAGATCGTGGGCTATTGAGTCTAAGGTCTTTAACCTAAAATCTTTTTTCCAAGTTCATTTTAAGTTTACCGAATCAATCTTATTAATGGCCAGTTAACAAGATTCATTAAGACTAATGCTCAATAAATAAACTTTTATATTACCCAAACCATAATTTAACCCCTTATAAATCGGTGATATTGGACTTCATCACAACCCTATATAACTGGTTTAGATACGACACATATTTACGGATAGTAGAAACTTAAATAAAAGAAAAGACATAAAGTCAATGCTGAAAAGTAAATGTTAAAAGTAAATGACGGAAAGTAAATACTGAAAGTAAATTGCTAAAAGTAAATTGCCGAAAAGTAAATGCTGAAAGTAAATTGCTGAAAAGTAAATGCTGAAAGTAAATTCCTGAAAAGTAAATAAAGTAAAAGTACAATAAAAGAAAATGTTGAGGTAAAATGATCAACTTTTATTACTTCTATTTTAGATATCTCCCTTAATATAATATATTAACTTTGCATGATAATTACCAACCAGCCATATAGGCGGTATCCAGATTAAGTCAAATTAATAATTAATTACCAACCGACCAATCAGGCGGTATCCAGTTTAGTCAGGTTAAAATCAATTTAAATAATTACCAACCGACCAATATGGCGGTATCCTCGTTAAGTCAGGTTTTAACTAGTTTATATATTATAATTAAGGGAGATTAATCTAAATATTAATAATAAAAATTTTACCTTTTACCCCAACAAAGGGGAGTTACCTCCTCATTACTAAAAAGTAAAAACTGAAAATTAAAGAAAGAAAAGTATTGTGCGTAAAAGTAAATTGCGGAAAGTAAAAACTGAAAAGTAAAGAAAAGAAAGTGTGAAAATGGAAATTAATTACTGAAAGCTGTAAATAAACAAACAAGATACAATCTTCTTAGTATTCTTAAGGAATTCCTTAGAAGAAAGTATGAATTTACAAATGAAATGGCTTGGTATTTATAGGCAAAATTTTGTCTCCATCCAATAATCCACCAAATCCATTATTAATTGCTCCACTAATTGCTCCACCAAATCCATTATTAATTGTTACACTAATTGCTTATCATGTTTGGTGGTGATTTGATAATTTTTACTATTTATTTATTTATTAATTTATTTTTTTTGCTTTGAAAATGATTGAAAATGACTTTAATAATTACACACAAAAAACTTCTGGATGGTTCATCCATTTATGGCATGAAATATTCAGAATTAGAAATTATTTTGTCTTTAAAAGTTGTAGATCTTTGAGTCTTCTTTAATCTGAAACTTGAATCAGCTCAATCCGATATTGGAGTAAAAGGTTATGCCCAAAATACGACAGATGCGTAAAACTGGAATTTCCAAAACTGCACTTCGTTAAAACGCCCTTTCAAGTTTCCAATCTCCAAAATTAATATGTCAAGTCCAATTTTTGCCCTTATTTGACCCAAATTTCGTCCTAAATGATTTTATTGTGTTCCAATATTATTTTATCTGCAAAATAAACTAAAACACATCAAAACGTTCATCAAACCCGAGAAACTAAACAAAATATTAAGTAAAAGGGGCGGTAAATATTGATATATTTTCTGCTCATCAAAAACCACAATCAACACATCTCCCATAGTTCTTATTAGCAACGAGTTAGTGAGTTGATGCCGGGAACTACAACAAAGATGTAGATTGTGCCTATGACCTGGGGTCGTAGTTCACACATATCCATACTGTTCGGTCCCTCGAGTTAGGAAGGCAAACGTATCACCAAAGATTCCATTTTTGTAATGATTGCCTTGTTAGTGTGTCCAACACTTCCCAAGGATCCTAAACATGATTCTAGTGTGAATAAGAAGTGGAGTTGTGGAAATACTCACTTTGATCGGATGAGAGATTTCAAATTCTTTCTTTGTATGTTGAAGCTCCAAGCCTTTTGTTGAGTTCAAAACTCTTGGGTGAGTTTCCCTATCACCTTCATTGAACTCCTTTAAATGATAGCTTGTACAATTTGTGAAGAAAAATTTCCCCAAGGAAGAACAATGCTCACAGCAAAGAGAGAAGGAATTGAGAAATAGTGGTTTTCAATTTTATAAAAATTGGTGTGTTATGTTTTCCAAAAACCAAAACTAAGTGTGTTGGAAAGAAAAATTCATTAAATGCATCCAACTACTTCCATCAACTTTGTGACAAGTGATGTAAGTTAGTGGTTCCCACCACTTTAAATTTAAAATTCAAGTTGGCTTACACAACACATTTGGGTTCGGGTTCGTTTAATCCGATTAAACGAATTTTTTGTTGCGACGTAATTAAATCCAATTTAATTAAATAATAATACCTAGCAAAATTATTACGAAAGTCGCTTACGAATTAATTCCAAATTAATTTATTCGCCTGAATTAAAATCCAATTTTATTCCGCATTGAAATCCAATTTCAATTAATATATCCAATATATTATTTAATCGATTAATTCCAAATTAATCGCGTTCTCTTTTATAGACGAATTTAATCCCAGATAAATTATTACCGTAATTAATCTCATATTATTTTTCTCTCTCATAATTAATCCCAGATTAATTCTGTTCGAGTCAAATGTCATTGGTGAATCTTTGGGAAGAGACCCCAGAGATCCCTGGATATGTTGGCAGTAAATACGGTCATCGGACTATCCGAACACGTGCGTACCCCATACCACGTTCTTACCGATTTATAAGACATGGTTGGATTCTAGCAAAGCACCGAGCCTACCCAATTCTCCAGAAATATTCAACAAAGAATATATAATATGTATCAGGCGTAGTAAACAATATATTGGGTAATACGATCCAGTATCGGATGTCACATGCCAGACCTATAGCTGAAATTGTGTCTGCCATGTACGAAACATATATCGAATCACTAGCAACTAGTCTCTATAATCGGATAATCATGACTTAGTCATAATATCCCAATAGCTACAGCATTTAAGAGTATTAGTTTTGTATCCTACGTGATCATCATCTCCATATGACTGAAGTGATATTTCCATCTTGACATCACACCCAATACACTACGATTCTCATAAACCCAGAATAGGCGTACACAGAACCTGTTAAAGCTCCGAACGACCAAAATCAAAGCGTACTGATTGTCGCAAGTATTAGCGATGCAAGTCTCAGGTTAAGACCACATACACCTACCCTAATTCGGATTGCCATAGATATATAGTCATACTACCAATTGGATTCCGAGGGGTCTATCCAGACTGAAGCTGTTCCCGGTCCAACGGATAACAGAACCTCCTATCACACTTGCACAAGTATCCAATACTTAAATATATAAGAACTATGACGTTAAACTTCCATAACGCGCACAAGTGTAATACAAGTCTATTCTGCATTATCGATGTCCAGTCTCGATAATACTATGACTATGGATATTTAATGATTAAACCGTTCGTAGATTAATATTGTCTCATATCTTATTAATCTGGAACTAATCATATGGACTTTTATCACTTATATATCCAAGTAATCCAATTACAAAATGATAAAATAGCAATTTCCTTTGTCACATAGTTAATTTGTACAAAAACACCATGTCTTTTACAATTAATGATGCTATGGGTCATAATTATCCAACATGCCTATCTTTCATTGCCAATTGAAGAGTCTTCTAGGGTTTCCGAATCACCTCTAGGAAGATGTGTAGCCTTAATGGTCTTCCTTAAATGCTAGTCACGTCTTTCAGGGCTTCTTTTTGTTTCGTCTCCCCAAGAAGCCAGGTGTCACGCATCCATGGTTTTCTCGCCAAAACCTAGGACAGTTGTGCCTAATTGAAACAGTGGTTTCAATCTACAGCCTTCGTTTTTTTAACGGATGTGATCCTCCTTACACGCGTTGTTGATCCCGTGCACTTGCTTCAATCTGACGGCCAAGACCAGCCTGAGTAGCCTTTTTAAAAGTTGATGTTATTCATCTTCCAACTTTTACGTCTTCTCGGAACATTGTCAAAACATTCTCAACTTCACGCATTCCTCTGCAACTCCAAATCTTCAACAATCTTTAAGCAATCTTCGTTACCATCTTCAAGCTTCTACAAGTAAGTTTCCCCATTGGCTTCCTTTTTACTTATTTGTGTTTGTTGTTTGTAATAATAAAAGTGACTTGCTGGTGTGGTTTGTTTGTACTATTTGCTTGTTGTTATGGGCTTCCTTGTGCGTTTATAGTGGTTTGAGAGGGGTGGGTTCACTTGGTGTTGATGTCATTTTATTTTATGTGTATGTTTGGATGTGATTTTATGGTTTTTCTGTTAGGGATATGAAGTATGTGTTTCTGGGTTTTTTTTAGGTGTGTTTTTCTTGTACAAGTTTTGCATTTTCCTATTTCGCCATTTTTAGGGTGCCTATATCCTTTTTAAGGTTAATATCTTGGTGGGAATGATGACACAGTAGACCATAGATTCCACATATACAACTCTACTAACCATAGATTTAACTTTTAGAACCAAGTATTTTGAATTAACCTCTCTCCTCGGGTATTGTCTTGGTAGAAATGTCAAATTCGGGATCTTATTCTCCAACTCCTATCAACATTCTACTTCCCATCATGGAATCCACACGTCGGGGAAGGATGGTCAACATACACAGCTCGGGATCGGAGAGCCCCGATGACTACGACATAAAACCGACCATTTCTGAAGAGGAAAATCAGTCATAGCACATACGAGTACCTCGACCTAAGCCTAGTCACTGTGGGCTTCATTTTTTTCAACCTGGACATGGATCGGGCTTCAACAATAACCGAGGTTGACCTTGCACAGTGAGGGAACGATTCAACATCCCTAAGTCCATCACACTAAGTGTCCCAACGAAATGGGATCAAGCGAGCAGTCTCTGCGATGATCAAGTGGCACTCCATACGATCGTTTTTGACATGGGGTTGCGTCTGCCATGTAGAGGTTGGTAGCAATGAATCTGGCCCCATGCCTGCTGAATCTGAACATATGGAAGGTGTCGGCCGGCCTATATGTGATATGGTGTATAGCCGGATTGAAAGATCCATCTGTCTCCGAGTTAGAGAGATTGTATAGAATAAATGCCAATCCAAAATAATACAAGGGTTAGTATTACCAATCAACTTATGTCGGTGCCCCTCACATCATCTCAAATCTCCCAACCACAAACAAAAAACTTTAAGGACAAGTGGTTTTAGACTCGCGGGCCATTGGAAAGGGATCAGTGGGGTGACAACGAGCGCATCATGGTTCCCCACATCTTCTGTGTTTGAGGTAATGACTTGTCCCCCAAACTCTCTGACCAATTCAACATTCTGCTAACTTCTGAGATTTTTGTAGCCTGTTCGGGCGATTCCCAAAATTCCATCACGAGATCTGAGCTAGGGTAAAAAAGGTGTTTGAATTCAGAAGCCATTGTAGGGACCTCGTCAACCTTTATTCTCTTACCGACTCGGGCCTCACCCCGAGCACTCCACCACCCTAGTCCATGTAGACTGGTAATTTCTAATTAACCCATTGACTTCACGCTTACTACCTTGTCATTTTCTTTTAGTTGTTTTGGGTTCTAATTTTCTTCATGTTCTTGAATTTCTTCTTTTATTTGCAGGCATGTCTAGATTTAAAAGTCCAATACAAAATTTTCAGGTGACTAGGCTATCTACGCGGGGTGGGTCCAACAGCGTCTGTCCCCAGGTCAGTACTCTAATCTTGTCAAAAGCATGGCGAAAAACAAAACAAGCAACTGCTCCATCCACCGGGCCCTCAAGTGCCCCCTAAACCAGCCAGTGTTAACCTCTACACCTCAAGCTTTGAGCATCCCTCATCCAACCCTAACTACAAACATTCCCTCCTGATCCTCCAAAATACACTTTCACTATGTCAGAGGCGATGAGACTGAAGAGCCTACGGAGAAGGCCCCGAGGAAGAAGACCACGACCAGAAAAGGCAAAGCTCCGGTTTTCGCCTCTCTAGACCAAGGGGGAACCCTGCTGTTAGGGATTAACAACTTTTCAAAAGAAATGGGGAGGAGCATGGCCCATCTTCTCACCACCTTTAACTTTGTAGCCAAGCACGTAAACCTAGACCAGGCCACTGCATATGACCGTTTGTCTCCCGATAACGTCCTCAGCAAGTCTGGCTAATTCCATGCAAAAGTAATGAAAACTTCCCCTTTGAAAATACTCATTTTACTTACCATACTGACTTTACTTTTGGCTATGCAGTTGGATTATCTTCCAGCCACAAACATGGACGTGCTGACAAGCACTCTTTTCTGAGGGGGGCCAAGCCCAGGGCTCCAAAGCCAGCTGAATGAGAGGGAGACAGAACTGACCAAGAAGTTGGATGAGGCAAAGGCTGAAATTCAGAGCCTCAAACAGTTTGAGGAGGAGGTTCGTGCTGATGTTGCCTATCTTTACCGAGCTATCGAGATTACCAAGAGGGAGATGGATGAGGCCAGGGTCAAGGTCTCCATGAAGTCACCCGAATTCAAGTTTCAGGAAGTCCAAGCCATCACAGCCGAGAATAGGCTCCAAGAGAAAAAGTATGAGCTAGAGAAGGCTTGGATGAGATGTTTGAGGCTTGAGATGAGCAGGTTAAGTCTTAAAAAGAGCTGAAAAGTTTACACGTTGAGCTGCTCGGCCGGTTGGAAACCGTTAAGTTGAAGGCCAAAATTGAAGGGTTGAATGAATGCATTGAGGTGTTCGAGCTAACATAACCTGGCCAGAACCTGGAGATTCTGCACAAAGTCTTAAAGGTGGCTAAGGGGGAAATGTCACAAGAAGCGGCCTTCGGCCTTATCCCAGAAGAACCTGAGGCAATTCCAATATTGGAGCGGATGTGGAACCCCTAGGGTTAGATCAGTACTCTGCGCAGCGAAAGTGGGTCTAACCCATGGATATCAAGCATGGATGTATTTTAAAATATTTTTTTATATAAAACTACATTCTGTTTTGAGTCCGTAGGAAAAAATAGGGACCCAAACGGAGTCTAGAAAATCCAAAACAGAGAAAATGAAGTTTCAATATTCTTTAGCTTTGCGAGTTGAGATGCGGAAGCTTGGGCGTTGAGATGATCTAAAGTATGAGACCAACTGCAAGATCTGAACTTCTTGATGTCATGATACGGAAGGGTGAGCGTCGTGATGCGCCTAGGTCTAATGCTCTGTGTCGCGATGCTGGAGGGGTAAAATCATGACGCTGCCCTAGACAATGAACAATTTTTACATCAAACCAATACTAAACACTTCCAATTTTCTCTTATTACTTCAAATACACCTAAAATCTAATTTTAGCATCATAACCACCATCAACACATGTTATACAACTAACATACAAGAATTCTAAAAACATGTATGCATTTGTTTGAATCAAAACATAAACCAATTTAGAATCCCAATATGAAATGTCTCATTAACAATTCTAGTTCACCCAAAGGTAGTCAAATGATTCTAGAATGGTATCCATAACTCTAAGCTTAAATCTTCATTTTCAAACTCTAATTAATTGGTCTATGTCCAACATGAACATCTTTAACCCAATTACAAGCATATTGAGTTTATACTTCCAATGTATTTTAACACAATTTATTAGCCTAATTTCAACTTTAAGCTATGTAATTATACATCCAATACATAATTCATCACTATATGTCTCACTAATGAAAACTCACTAATGAAAAACATAGCTTAAGGAAGATCAAATATTACTTAGTATGCTTGATATAAAGATCCAATCTACTTCTCCTTGATGGAGAACTTCCAAAGTTTAGCAAGCTTCACTCCAAGATTCAATCTTGATTCCAATGCAAGCAAGCTTCACTCCAAGATCAAATCTTGATTTCTCTTAGATGAAATGTTGTAGAGATCTTCCAAATCATCTCTAAACACTTCTCTAACTTAGGTTATTTTCTACAAGAATTACTTGTATTTAGCTTAGCATTCTCAAGCTCATTTTAATTTTCTTAAGCTTAATTAAAATCTTCCTCAAGCTTGCTATTTATAGCAAAACTTAGTAATTTTTAATTAATAAAAGTTTTAATCAACCTTTAAGTGGGCTTAATCCAATTTGTCCAAATATCAATAATTAGGTATGATTAATCACCTTTGTCTACTACTTTGATTTAATCCAATTAAATCAAGACAAAGATTAGGAAATAGATTAGTTTAATATTTACCACTTTGATTTAATCAAATTAAATCAAGCCAAATACACCTATAATTACATATTTATAATTACAAAAATATCCTCAAATTGTAGAGATATTTATGAATATACAATTAAACCCTTATGTAAATCTTGAATTAATCCAAGTAGGTCAAAGTAAATAATCAATGTTATCCAATAACACTTGAATATCTTAGTTGATAATTATAATATCGAATATCATCTTTTATCAAAATTAATCGGCTATTCAAGTGCTCAACGAGTACTGACCGGTGCGTAATCACACCCGTATAACGCAAGCGCACGTATCGTTCAAGTAGTATAAAAAGTATCGATCCAACGAGGACTTAATACCTAATCTATTAATTTTATGAGGTCAAATGATTACTAGTATCTAACAGGTTGATTGATTGATTTGAAATGGTGATGATTTTAAATTTAAAAACAAGTAAATAAAATTGCACGAAAGTAGGTTTAAGAAAATTTAAATTTATAAAACTATCTAGGGTTGTGAATCTTTCTAATATCTTTTAAAAGATGAAGTGGTTATTTGATGTTTGTGTAATAAATCGGTTTACTAACCTGGAACACGAAATTATGCGAAAGCCTCTGTCGATGGTCAGACGCAAATACCCAATATAACCCAATTGAACCATACGTCTATGTCAACCAAATTACCTGGATTCATTAAGTTTAAATTCTAATTATGGCTACCCCCGCCCGACAGGTATATGTCTATCATGTAAGGAAATCCATTAAAGGGTTATCTATCCTCAAGGAAGATCGTGGGCTAGTCTAAGGCTGAAACCTAAAATTCATTTGTCAGGTTTATTTTAGATTTACCATATCAATCTTATTAGTGGCAAATTAACAAGACGCATTAAGCTTAAGACTTAATAAATGAACCTTTAAATTACCCAAACTATAAAATAACCCCTTATAAACCGGTGATATTAGAAGTCATCACAACCCCAGATAACTAACTTAGTTACGACACATAACTAGGGCTAGTAAAAACTTAAAAGTAAAAAACATAAAGTAAAAATGCTGAAAAGTAATTGCGGTAAAGTAAATGACGGAAAGTAAATGCTGAAGTTAAATACTGAAAATTAAATGCTGAAAAGTAAATGCTGAAAGTAAATTACTGAAAAGTAAATGCTGAAAGTAAATTGCTGAAAAGTAAATTGCTGAAAAATAAATAAAGTAAAAGTACAATAAAAGAAAATGCTGAGGTAAATGGATCCACTTTTATTACTTCTATTTTAGATATCTCCCTTAATATAATATATTAACTTTGCATGATAATTACCAACCAGCCATATAGGCGGTATCCAGATTAAGTCAAATTAATAATTAATTACCAACCGACCAATCAGGCGGTATCCAGTTTAGTCAGGTTAAAACCAATTTAAATAATTACCAACCGACCAATATGGCGGTATCCTCGTTAAGTCAGGTTTTAACTAGTTTATATATTATAATTAAGGGAGATTAATCTAAATATTAGTAATAAAAGTTTTACCTTTTACCCCAGCAAAAGGGAGTTACCTCCGCATTACTGAAAAGTAAAAACTGAAAATTAAAGAAAGAAAAGTATTGTGCGTAAAAGTAAATTACGGAAAGTAAAAACTGAAAAGTAAAGAAAAGAAAGTACGAAAGGGGAAATTAATTACTGAAAGCTGTAAATAAACAAACAAGATACAATCTTCTTAGTATTCTTAAGGAATTCCTTAGAAGAAAGTATGAATTTACAAATGAAATGGCTTGGTATTTATAGGCAAAATTTTGCCTCCATCAAATCATCCACCAAATCTATTATTAATTGCTCCACTAATTGCTCCACAAAATCCATTATTAATTACTCTACTAATTTCTTATCATGTTTGGTGGTGATTTGATAATTTTTATTATTTATTTTTTAATTTATTTTTTTGCTTTGAAAATGACTTTAATAATTACACAAAACACACTTCTGGATGGTTCATCAATTGCAGGCATGAAATCTTCAGAATTAGAAATTATTTTGTCTTTCAGAGTTGTAGATATTTGAGTCTTCTTTAATCTGGAACTTGAATATGCTCAATCCGATATCGGAGTAAAAAGGTATGCCCAAATTATGACAGATGCGCAAAATTGGAATTTCCAAAACTGCACTTCGTTAAAACGCCCTTTCAAGTTTCCAATCTCCAAAATTAATATGTCAAGTCCAATATTTGCCCTTATTTGACCCACATTTCGTCCTAAATGATTTCATTGTGTCCCAATATTATTTTATCTTCAAAATAAACTAAAACACATCAAAACGTTCATCAAACCCGAGAAACTAAACAAAATATTAAGTAAAATGGGCGGTAAATATTGATATATTTTCCGCTCATCAAGTACACTACATATTGGGACTCTCTAAGTCCAGACACGTTCATCATATAAGATAGCTAATATGTACGTAATTTGTCCACCTCCAAATTCGCGAAGAACACGAACGACCTTTTTGAACTATACAAGTTGTGGTTATCACATATGTTTAACAATCCCTCCGTCGTAGGCTATCCGAATTGTGCTTAGGATACATAGAATACACCGTCAATTTTCCAAGACGCACATCTCATGTCGACACGTCCATAATTCCTTACAACTTAATCAGAAACCATTTCTGATAAAAGCAATCCACCCTAGGTGATTGTCTTTGGTGCCAAAGTCTTAAGAATCGTGACTTACTCACATGGATATTTAAACTCATTTATGGTACACATACGGGTCGATAGATCCTATCTTGATATGCACTTGATTAACATGTGCATCGGTCCATACCCAACGAACATCTAGAGGCCTGACCATGAAAGGTTTCTGACATACATGGCATCAAAGTGTGGAGGATCTCACACAAAAACCAATGCTATCTTATAGTCAAAAGATCACAGATGCTACTCGACTCTAGGAGATTCCTATTGACGGTGGTGTGCACTTCCAACTATTAGCAGCTTCTTTAGCAGCTTCTAAAGTGGCTATACATTATGTCTTAGTGGTGGAATCAATTGTTGAGCCTTGCTATGAACATCGCCAACTAAATGCACAATTATTAAGGGTAAATATATATATCTGGATGTAGACTATCTATCATATGGATCTCCTTGGAAGTTAGTGACTACATAACCCTTAAATTATAGCTCATCTTCTCCATATATTAGAAACCTATCCTTAGTACCCTTAAGATATTTCAGAATATATTTCATGACTGTCCAATGATCATTACCCGGATTAGATTGATATCAGCTAGTCACAATGATGCTGAAACTGATGTTAAGTCTCGTACATAACATAACATACATAATGCTTCCTAGAAGAATATGACAAGTTAGAAGTTCTAATTCTCTCTTCCTCAGTTTGAGGTGTCATGGTAAAACCATACCTTTCTAATATTTTATCTATGTACGTAGATTGTGACAAACCTATAAGCTTCCTAACTCTATCACGATAGAGCCTTTATACCTAGTATATAGTGTTGGTTTGCTCTAAACTTCCCAAAATCATAAATTAAACATGAAACAAGTGTAAATACAATCATAGGAGGAGCGTAAAAACTCACATTGATCGGTTGAGATGTATTTGGTGATGAAAACTGAACTGCCTTCTCCATGGTCGGCAGTGGGCTGCGCAAATGGTGGACTGCACAGTGGTGGGTGGATCTCCTCCATGAAGAATCGGCCATGGACACCATTAAAGCTCCAAGCTTTGTTGATAATCTTCCATGCTCACGAACTCACTGCCCTAACACCTTGGTATGCCTCCTAGAGTGTGCTAGCACCTTGATCTTGCAACAAAATCAAGTATTTTCTTCCTTGTGTTTCACGGTGATGAACCAGAAAATGAAGAACAAGAATCGGTCTAAGACTGAGAGAGAGGAAGAGAAACTTTTGGCTCCAAAACCAAATACCGTAAAAGGGAGAGAGAGAGGAAAAAGAAAAAATGTAATTGGTTTTTATATTTTCCAAAAATAATAAACCATTTACCTTTTTCAATTTCAAAAAAGAAATGCATTTAATGCCTTTCAATGACCTCACATCAACTCACGTCAATCAATCAAATGTCACATCACTCAAAGTGACATGTGATTTGACGCTTGATGTGACTTGCGATTTTAAGCTTGATTTGACTTGCGTGCCTCACTCGAATTCGAAATGTGAATGCGCTCGCAAACAATCCTGGCTCGGGTTCGCTAATTCCAAATTAACGAATTTTCCGTTGCGTCGTAATTAAATGATTTTGCCTAGCAAAATCACTATTCACGTCGCTAATGAATTAATTCTAAATTAATTCGTTCGCCCGAATTAAAATCTAATTTTAATTCCGTGTCGAAATCCAATTTCGTATAATATATCAAATATATTATTTTATCGATTAATTCCAAATTAATCGTTCTCTCTCTTAATCGATATTTTATCCCAGATAAAATATCTCCGCAATTAATCCCATATTAATTTTCTCTCATTAAATTAATCCCAGATTAATTAAAGTGTGAGTCATACGTCATCGGTGAATCTTCGGGGAGCGACCCATGAGATCTCCGGATACGTTGGTAGTAAATCGGGTCGTCGGACTATCCAACATGTGAGTACCTCGTACTACATTTACACTGATTCACAAGACAAGGTTGGATTCTAGCAAAGTGCCATGCCTACCCAATTCTCCAGAAACATGCTTACAGGAATAAGCGATCTATATCAGGCGTAGTATATGTGGTATTGCGTATTTCGATCCAGTATCGGACGATCACGTGCTAGGCCTGGGGCTGGAATTATGTATGCCCCGTACGAAGCACATGTCGGATGTCTGGTAACTAGTCTCTATATCAGATAACTATGACCTAACATATTATCCCGATGACTGCAGTACTTAAGAGAATCAGTACCGTATCCTACGTGACCATCATCTCCATATGACTGGAGTGACACTTCCGTCTTGACATCACACCCAACACACTACGATTCTCAATATACCCAGTATTGGCGTACACAGAACCGGTTAAAGCCTTGGACGACCTCAACCAAAGTATATTGATTGTCGTAAGTATTAGCGGTGCAAGTCTTAGGTTAAGACCAAATACACCTACCCTGATTTCGGACTTCCATAGACACATAGTCATACTACCAATGGAATTCCAAGAGGGTCTATCCAGAGCGAAGCTGTTTCCCATACTATCGGTAAAACACAACCTCCTATTACACTTGTATGAGTAACCTATACCGAAATATATGAGAACTATGCTATTGTGCCCTCACAACGCGCACAAGTGTAATACTAGTCTTTTACGTATTTATCGATGTCCAATCTCGATAATACTCTGACTAGGGATATTTAATGATTTATCCTACGTGGACTGATACTGTCTCATATCATTCTCTGTCCAGGAACAAATCATAGGGACCTCTCATCATTTATACATCTAGGTGATCTAATCACAAATGATAAGAGTGCAATCTCCTTTTTCACATAGTTAATTTGTACAACAACACCATGATCTGTACAAATAGTGACGCTATGGGTCATAATTTTCCAACAATCTCCCACTTGGCCTATAACCAGTCACTCGAGTGTCTAACACCCGAACTATATACGGTTGGCTCAAATTGTTGAGGAAAGGTTTTCGTCAGCGGATTTGCATGATTATCATCTCGTGCGATTTAATCGATCATCACATCGCCACGATGTATGATCCGAATGAATCAGATGATTATCGAAGTATGTATCTGGATCGTTGATGAGACCACTAATTCTTTAGCATGTGTTGTAGCTTAGCTCAGCTACTAAAAGAAACATATCTAATCTAATTAGATATTTATCGACCCCATAAGGCTTCTATTGCTCTTCAGCTGCAGCAATAACCCGCATTTGTTGTTTATTCGGTAACAGTATCTTGCTTGGAAGATTTCTAGCTCACTGTACCGTTATTCAAACTGTATAGTACCATTTGAGACTTTCAGTCGTCTTATCGGTTAGGAAACTTGCTGCAGTGATCCCAGTCATTTCAAGTTCTCTTTCTCCATTGATTAAGACAGCATCCTTAGATCTCTAAGATACTAAGTATGTTCTTAATTTCAATCAAGTGACTATCACTGGGATTGGCCTGTTTGTGAATCCATATGCTCAAAGCGTATGACACACCAGGTCGCGTATATTTTTCAATGTACGAATCCACGGAGTGTTTTCGAAAGCCAAGTTTTCGCCGATAGTTATTTTATGGGAATATCATTTCCAAGAAATGACATATTATCATTATTTATAGGACAATCACTGTCAGTGCGCTCCCACTAACCCTCTTATATACACAAGAATCATTTCGTTTTGAATTAAATCATACACCATTATGATTACATCAAGACGATAATTCTAAGAACCTATGCTTGCTTCAATCCAAACATGGATCGAATAACCTGCAAACCTTGTTTGCTAGTTTTGGTACGACAAAACCGATAGGATGTTGTAAACATCCTCCAAAAGATTTCCTTTTCAGGAAAGCAATTTTCCCGTTAAGCTAACATATTTCACAATGTTGATAACGATACCTTTCCGCTAAAAGCCTAGCTTTATACGTTAGTATGTTGCCTTCCATGTATGTCTTCCTTGAAGACTCATAAGTACCAATAGGCACAATGCCTTGCGGTACATCAACTAGTATCCAAACTTGTTGATATACATGGAATCCATTTCGGACTCATAACACTTTGTCATAATAGGGAGTCGATACCTTATATCACTTCCTCATACGTAGTCAGTTGGTATACCTCAAAAGATAGACATCTTTATGAGGTGAGATCAGAAATCCATACCCCAGGTTGTTTTCTGAATCTCTCCGACTTACGCGGTTCTTGTGTATTTGAAGATTAATGTTATAGTTTCATCTTTGATGAACTATATATGTTCCATTAAGATTCGGTGCCTTGGACAGTATTACTCCGATTTTCATCGAGTTTTACTATCCTGCCACTTACCACTGCATATCGGTATTCCTCTTAGGAAAACCGCATGGTGAGCAACAATCTAATTGTTCTCTCGTGAGTTGTATAAGTACAATACTTATGGTATCCCTAGGATAACCTACAATTGGCACTTATCCAATTTGGGTTCTAGTTTGGTATCATCCAAACATATGCCCAAATTATCAGGAATGTGAAACCCGGTTTCTTTCCCTTTCATATCTAATATGAAATCTGTCTAACAGATTTTAGTGGAACCTTATTCTAAATAAGTTCTTGCACTGTTTATGCTTATCCGTTGAAGGAAATGGTAGCTCAGAGCGACTCATGATTAACCTTATCATGTCTAACAAAATTCGGTTACTCAGTTCGGACATACCGTCAAACTGACGTGTTCCGGGAGGAGTCCTCATTGAAAGAATACTATAATCTTTCAAGTATTTAAGAAACTTATTGCTTAAGTATTTTCCATTACGGTCTTACCGTGACGGTATAATACTTTAGCCGATCTGTTTGTCTATTTCGTGTTGAAACTCTAAAAGTTTCCGATTTGTGTTCTTCAAAAGAAACACATAACCATAACGCGATGCCACATCCGTATAGGTCACGAAATATTCATATCCACATCTAGCCTAGCTAGACATGGGCCCACTTGCTTCACTATGAACTAGGGCTAACAGGTCGGTGGCATTTACACTTTTACCAAGTAAATAATGTTTTAGGCACATTGCCCAATAAACTAGATTCGTAGACTTTATTTGATTGGAATCAAATATGTCCTAGTACCCACTCTTCGAAAGTGTGGATATACGATTCTTGTTTAATGTGTCCCAGACAACATTGCCACATTTTAAGTTTCAACTGATCAAATCAGTCTGAGCTATTTGTTCGTCATGTTATATGTTTGAGATTTTGTTTATATTCAAAATATAAATGCTGTTATTCACATCTAATGTGTTTATCTCAATATCATCTTTATATGATGAAACACTTTAGTGTTCTAGAATATAAAGGTATATCCGCAACGGATTATACACTGATATAGAGATAATGTTTCTAGTCAAACTAGTTACATTATAACAGTTTCCAAATTTAGGTACATACCCGAAGGTAGTTCCTAAAGTTAGATATCTACGGTTAAAATAGCGACTTTCATCCCGTTTCCATTTCGCAGATAAATCTCAATAGAAGTCAGTATCCTGCTCATAGCAGATTCTGAACATCACTACATATTTTATGTATCACACTAAGTATCTAAAATCTAATTTTAATACTAGTAGTGAACATATTTATGACAAACATATTTGAAGTCAGAGCCTTGCTCGTCTTCAATTCTTTCTTAGGATATGTCCTTTTATCTTCCTAGAAGATTATAATGATTTCGCCTTTGCCCTTTTCATATTCCAGAAGCCTTTGGCCAAGCCTCGGGTTTCTAGAATATCGAAGTAAGGTGCGCCTTGCGCTACTTGCCTAATTGCAAACTTTGACTTTGTCTCCTTGAGAATAGTCATTAACTCTCCAAGAGTTTATTATTGCAATATTTATTTCTAAAATCTAAGTATAGATTTATGAAGATCCTTCAATTTCAATATCATACTTTGAGAATCTAATCCTTAGTTCTGATAAAGAAATTAAGGAGTCTATATGACAAGTATAATGGATTAAGCACTTAAGTTATCATTACATGATCTTCCAAAGATCATGCTCTACTATTTGCTTAACTCCAGGCTTAGGCTTAATATATTATTTTATCAAATAAAATAACTTATTACTTTTCCAGGACCATCCTGAAATAATTCCCAATTTGAAAAATTATAATCGTTTAAATACATTTTCACCCAGGATTATGTTTTAAACACTAATCTTTCATTTATCTTGATTCTAATAGTCCAACTATTTAATCAACGATTTGTGGTACTATGTATTATATTGATTATTATAGTCCAACTATATAATCAAATATAATTTAAATTAATTAACCTCAATTACATTGATTACTATAATCCAATTATAAAATCAACTGTAAATTGAAATTAATTAATTCAAATATATTGATTACTATAATCCAATTATATAATCAACTATAATACAGTCCAACTGCTTATAAAAAACAACAATTTAAATATTAGTCCAACTAACATTTAATTTATATGACGAAATATTTGTTTGAGCGCGTATAGCGAGTAATTGAACGAATATTGCGAATTCAATTCTTGCCTCCCACTATTTTTCGGCGAGCCTCCAACCCTCTGTCGAGTACTCGGGAAACCGTGTTTCCTAGTGGGCTAGGATCCCGTTAAATATCACACAATCTTGACTTTGGCCAACAAATTGTATGATAATTAACTAGGTAGATCTCTAAGATCAATTGGATCCAATCCAATTCCTAGATCCGGTAGGGGGACATCCAAGTCCGAAACATATATCTTATATATGCCAATACATCCAATGTATTACCTAACCTTTTTCCTCTGAATCAATTAAGCATTGGCTTTGGCACAACAAACTTAGTGATCCAAGTCAAGCGCGACCCATTAACCATGGAAAGCTTTGTAATCAATGTCGATGGACAAGAAGTGGTCTTGACTTTGGCCAACAAACCACAACTTGGACAAGACACTGATATGGAACAAAGCCTTCGTGATTCAAACACATCCTCGACAGACAAAAGCCTTGACTTTGGCCAACAAACCAATGTCGTCTTAGATCTTGAGTAAGAATCACTCAATGGAAGGAAAAACGTTTAATATTGTTTGAGGGTTTTTGCGTGCAAATTGGCAACCAATTTATTATCTTTGTTAAGGTCTCATCATCATACACCCTTAACCATGCATTCTAAACACATAATAAAGCGCGTATGTAAAAGTAATAATGATATGCGGATGGATACTTTACATTGATCCAAGATCAAATCTATCCCTTTCTCTCTCCAGCTAGCACAAGTATTTACTTCTACCCGTTACACTATACTTCTAAAGAAACCTCATTTACATTGAGGGGAATAGGTGAGAATAGAATACAAAGAATAAGAGGTGATAAGGCTGGACACGCAGGTCCAATTAATAAATCAAATTTATTACAATTTCCAAAATTGCCCCACCCATCTAATATCCATCCGATATACATTATTCATGCATCGCAACCATGTATTCACACAAGCATGTTATCAATCAATCTAATCAAATTAATTAATCTGATAATTAGTGATCATCCAATGTTCAAACAACGATTTGATTTTTTTGTTCGAGTCAAACTCGTTTTGCGAACAAGTACGAATTCTCGAATTAAATTAAATTACATAATTAAATCCAATTTAATACGCATTTAATTCTAATTCACTATTTAATTCCAAATTAAATATTACACTTTATAAAATAAACCTTTACGACTTAAATTCCAAATTTAATCGTTACGGGTCTCAAAGCCCGATTAATATCCAATATTAATTTAATTAAAGTCCAATGGGCTTTTAATTAATTTCTTCAAGGCGTGGACTTTTGGTCAACTCGGGTCAAACCGAATAACCAAAATCCAATCCGGGAGTTACCCCATAAGCCCAGAAATCAATTTAGGCCCATTAGGCCCAATTAAACTTTAAAGGTTCATTAAGTCGCATTTGGGCCTTTAGGATGCGGTTTTGGGCCTAATTGGATCCAACCAATTTTGCCTAAACCCAACTTTGTACAACAAAGCCCAATAAGCCCAATAACAACTTTAAAAGCCCAAATCCAATTTTAAGCCCAATTAATTAAAATATAAAATTCCAAATTTCACATTCTAATTAACCAAAGTGCATAGCATTATTAATTACCAAAATCAATATTTTCAAAACACCAAATTTGTACAATTAATCATGCTTATCTTCAATGAATCATGTCCAACATAATTTGATCAAAATCAAACCAAATTAACATGCATAAAGTCTCGGCCAAAAGGGGAAAAACATGCCCAAATCAAATTCAATCCAATTAAATTCAATTCAACATTAATTCAACATCCCCAAATGATTTCCAACACATCCAATGATCAAAAATCAAAAATCCAAGACAATTTAGGGTTCTTCAATTTTCGGCCAACACACCAAAATTGGGGAAAATTATTCCAAACATTTTTCATCAAATTGATCCAATCAATCATCAATTCAACAACATTTAAGCATACTAATTCATCCAATTTCATTAAATCATGCCCAAATTTGTTTTGCCCAATTTTAACCCTAAAATTAATTTCATGCTTTCAAAGGCTCAAGATACCATTGTTGGTATGCTCAAAGCTTCCCAAGATCATAAATTAAGCATGAAACAAGTGTAAATACAATCATAAGAGGTGCGGAAAAACTCACATTGATCGGTTGAGATGCATTTGGTGATGAAAACCGAACTGCCCTCTCCATGCTCGGCAGTGGGCTGCGCAAATGGTGGACTGCACGATGGTGGGTGGATCTCCTCCATAAAGAATCGGCCATGGACACCATTAAAGCTCCAAGCTTTTTTGATAATCTTCCATGCTCACGAACTCACTGCCCTAACACCTTGGTATGCCTCCTAGAGTGTGCTAGCAGCTTGATCTTGCAACAAAATCAAGTTTTTTCTTCCTTGTGTTTCACGGTGATGAACCAGAAAATGAAGAATAAGAATCGGTCTAAGACCGAGATAGAGGAAGAGAAACTTTTGGCTCCAAAAGCAAATACCGTAAAAGGGAGAGAGAGGGGAAAAATAAAAAATGTAATTGGTTTTTATATTTTCCAAAAATAATAAACCATTTACCTTTTTCAATTTCAAAAAAGCAAAGCATTTAATGCCTTTCAATCACCTCACATCAACTCACATCAATCAATCAAATGTCACATCACTCAAAGTGACATGTGATTTGACATTTGATGTGACTTGTGATTTGACGCTTGATTTGACTTGCGTGCCACACTCGAATTCGAAATGCGAATGCGCTCGTAAATAATACCGGGCTCCGGTTCGCTAATTCCAAATTAACAAATTTTCTGTTGCGTCGTAATTAAATGATTATGCCTAGCGAAATCACTATTCACGTCGCTAACGAATTAATTCTAAATTAATTTGTTCGCCCGAATTAAAATCTAATTTTAATTCCGCGTCGAAATCCAATTTCGTATAATATATAAAATATATTATTTTATCGATTAATTCCAAATTAATCGTTCTCTCTCTTAATCGATATTTTATCCCAGATAAAATATCTCCGCAATTAATACCAGATTAATTTTCTCTCTCATTAAATTAATCCCAGATTAATTAAAGTGTGAGTCATACGTCATCGGTGAATCTTCGGAGAGCGACCCATGAGATCTCCAGATATGTTGGCAGTAAATCGGGTCGTCGGACTATCCGAACACGTGAGTACCTTGTACTACGTTTTCACCGATTCACAAGACAAGGTTGGCTTCTAGCAAAGCGCCATGCCTACCCAATTCTCCAGAAACATGCTTACAGGAATAAGCGATCTATATCAGGCATAGTATACGTGGTATTGCGTATTTCGATCCAGTATCGGACGATCATGTGCTAGGCCTGAGGCTGGAATTGTGTCTGCCCCGTACGAAGCACATGTCGGATGTCTGGTAACTAGTCTCTATATCGGATAACTATGACCTAGTCATATTATCCCGATGACTGCAGTACTTAAGAGAACCAGTACCGTATCCTACGTGATCATCATCTCCATATGACTGGAGTGACACTTCCGTCTTGACATCACACCCAACACACTACGATTCTCAATATACCCAGTATTGGCATACACAGAACCGGTTAAAGCCCTGGACGACCTTAACCAAAGTATATTGATTGTCGCAAGTATTAGCGGTGCAAGTCTCAGGTTAAGACCAAATACACTTACCCTGATTTCGGACTTCCATAGACACATAGCCATACTACCAATTGAATTCTGATGGGGTCTATCCAGAGCGAAGCTGTTTCCCGTACTATCGGTAAAACACAACCTCCTATTACACTTGCATGAGTATCATATACCCAAATATATGAGAACTATGATGTTGTGCCCTCACAACGCGCACAAGTGTAATACTAGTCTTTTACGTATTTATCGATATCCAATCTCGATAATACTCTGACTATGGATATTTAATGATTTATCCTACGTGGAATGATACTGTCTCATATCATTCTCTGTCCAGGAACAAATCGTAGGGACCTCTCATCATTTATACATCTAGGTGATCTAATCACAAATGATAAGAGTGCAATCTCTTTTGTCACATAGTTAATTTGTACAACAACACCGTGATCTGTACAAATAGTGACGCTATGGGTCATAATTGTCCAACATATAGGAACCTTCACCCATGTCTTTAATGGAGAAGTTCTTGCAAAGGTAGGATTTCACACTTTCCATCTATCTTATATCATTTGCAATGATAAGGATGTCGTCTACATACAAAACAAGGAAAATTATCATGCTCCTACTCACTTTCTTATAAACACACGATTCTTCCTCGTTCTTGATGAATCCAGATAATCCAATTATCTCATCAAAACAGCGATTTCAGTTTTATGATGCCTGTTTAAGTCTATAAATAGACTTCTGAAGCTTACAAACCTAGTGTGAAGTCTCAATGGATACGAAACCCTCTGGTTTTTCCATATAGATATCTACCTAGAGGAATCCATTTAGGAAAAATAGTTTTCACACCCATCTACCATATCTCACAGTTATGATATGCAACAAAGGCTAAACGAATCCTAATGGATTTTAGCATGGCTACTGGTGAAAAATTTTCTTCATAGTCAATCCTAGGACATTGAGTATAACCTGTAGTTACCATTCGGTCCTTAAAAGTTTCCACATTTCTATTGGGCCCTCGCTTACTTTTGTAAACCCATTTACAAGTAATAGGTTTAGCTCCTTTAGGAAGTTCAACTAAGTCTCAGATTTGATTGTAATATATAGAATCTATCTCGGAGTTCACGGCTTCCTACCATTTTCCCGAATGGATATCCAATATCACATGTTTATACGTAGTCGAATTTGTTTCCTCCAAGAGGAAAACATCAAGGCTCACATCATATGTTAAAAATAATCTCTCATGAGACCTTGTTATTCTATTCGACTTATGTAGAATCTGTATTGTAGATCCTTCACCTAGTTGGATTTGTGGTTCCATCTCAGGTTCCTTAATTGTGGGATCAAACTCATCAAGTTAAATCTTTCTACAATTCTCACTTTCTCTCAAAATTTTCTTTTCAAGAAAATTGGTAAAACGAACAACAAATATATTTCGTTGCTTAGAATCATAGAATTAATATCCCATGGAATTATCAGGATATCCAACAAACCTATATTTATACCTTATGGGTGCTAGTTTATCCCGTTACGCAACTCTAACGTATGTAGGGCAACCCCAAATCTTTAAATATCTAAGACTTGGATTTCTATCGAACCATATCTAATATGAGGTTGTAGAAATGGCTTTCGATGGAACTCTATTAAGTATACCCTTTGAAATAGCCACCTCACGCCTCATAGCCCCTTGACACCTTACAAGCTAAAATAACTCACGCCTTATTCCCACATGCCTCACGTACACAGGTCCCTCTCTCATTAACCTTCATCACTAACCTAATCTCTTCCATCCAACCGACCAACAACCCCTGCACTCGGCCACCTCTCTTACTCACCACAAACCGACCACACGTCTAACAAAGAAACAAACTAGCACAGCCCCTCCACAAATAAACTGACACACACAGTTCACACATAAACCTAAAGCCACTCATACACCAGCCAAACACAACCACGTTAACCATCACTCTGCACCCAAACTACCGCAAAACCAGCCCCTGAACTACACTCTGAAACTACCAAAACTGCACTGTCTGAAACCACCGAAACTGCACTATCTTGACCACCGAAAATAGTCCCTAAAATCTGCCCATTTACCACTGAAGTTCTGCCCTGAAACATAGCCCAAATACCGCCAAAAATAGTGAGCAAACGGCAGCCCAAAACAACGAAGCAACGAAGGAAAATAATGAACCAGTAAATCGGAAAAGTTGCGGAGCATCAACCCTTCCGACAACCGCGTAACACACTTCCAAGAGACGACTTAAGAGGTTAGACCTGAGGGCACCCTTTTATATTTATCTTCGCTTATTTTCTGTTATTTGTTAATATTCCTTCGCATTAGTATTGTTGGTTAATATATGCTATGGCCATGAGATGAATGAAACATGTGTTATCTCTTACGGTATATCAGATGGAAACCCGGACGTAAATTCCGTAGCTGAATCCGAATGGACGGTAGTGCGGTCTGCACTCGGGATATAATGCCACGTACCGTTTGAGAGACACACATATTTTGTTTCATCCAATCTAATATTTATGCATAATTTAGTCGTTTAGTATGTTATTTATTTTTCTAAGCATGATTTAGTCATTTAGTATGTTATTTATTTTTATGCATGATTTAGTTGGTTATTTCCAAGCATGATTAGTTATTTCTTTTGCATTAGGAATTTAATTTATGTTTATGTTTATGTTGTTATTTATTTTTCACTTTAATAATTCAATATGTTCATGAGATTATTGTGTGCTTTCCGTTATTCCGACTTACTTTTATGCATGCAAACTTAGATATAGGTAGTATGCAAACTTAGATGTAGGTTGTTGTTGTGTAGACTCGGTTATATTATTACATAAATCCGTTCATTACAAGTGGCATAAGTAAGGGACCATTCCGAACCCAACGGTTTGAGGTCTTCCCTTGCGAGGGGTGAGTGCGGCCTTAAATCATTTCCCAGTTCACACTGGGTGGCGACTCCATTTATTTCTCCGGTTTAGTCCCCCGCGGGCTACTCCGTACTCCCAACCGGGCCGTGAGCCTGGAACAGCGTCGCCGATTTCTATTTCCTACAACGTGTCAAGCACTACTGGGGAGAATCATTTGAGCGACAAAAAGAAAGTGTCACACTTTCAGATCCAGCCTAACGTTCGAGAAGTCACGTCTAGCTGACGACTTTAAACTTAGCGATCGCAGGGAGGCAACCCATGCAATTTGTGTATATATTGTGATTTGGTGTGTTTTATTTTTGTGTGTTTAGTTTTTGCAGATTAAGTCATTTCACGATGGAAGAAGTTCTCGCAAATCTTCACAAGCAATTTCCTTATCTCCCTCAAAAATCTCTGATGAAAGTTTACAAAGCTCGCTTGGAACATATGAGACTACTAACAATCCAAGGTATTCCTAATGACATTCGTTGGGTAATTGAAGCACGGGTCCGATTGGCAGGTGAGTCTTCTGACTCTTTTATTTCACATCTGCCTGGTTTTGGAAGAAGCACCTATGCAAAGAAACGTAGAGCTAAGCAAATGGGTGTTTGTTACAAATGTGCACGCTGGAATTGCAATATTTGTTGTCGTTCTTTAGGAATGGTGTCTGATAATCGCGAAGATAAAATAAAATTCATTAGGGATGGCTTGAGAAAGGAGTCTTTAGATGATATATCTTCGACTCTTGAGACGCATCCCAGTGGATATGTTCATATAGTCATTCGTAAATTACATACACAATTCCAAAAAGAAAGACAACAGTTAAGACTTGGGAATCTGACTCAAAAAGCCCATGTTTGCCAATTTATAAGAAAATTGGATGGGAAGCTTGTCCGTGACGCATAGACGTCAATCAAGCCGCTACTTTTCTTATACATATAATATCTCTTTGTCTTTTCCTAATAATTGTAATTTTTTTCTTTTATTTTCTTCGACAGGATCCATACCTTTTTTATTATCATGATTTATTTTACTTTTTAACTAATCATTGTCATTTGGTAGGTACTAGTGCTATTATTTTACTCACCCTTTTCAGGTATTATAAACTCAACTCATCATTGCACTTTTGAAGACATCTAGAGTAAAACATGGAAGCCATTTCAAGAAGACGAGTTGAAAACATCTGTGTGTTTTGCGGTACTAGTGTTGGTGTTAAGCCACAATAGATAAAGGCAGCATATGAATTGGGTCGAGTCTTAGCTGCAAGGAATATGCACTTAGCATATGGCGGAGGCAATCTAAGACTTATGGGGATCGTTTCAAAAGCTGAACATGAGGGAGGCAGTCACGTTTTGGGAATCATCCCAAAACCCTTGGCGGAGGCAAATCTTATTGGACCATCAAACGGAGAAGAGATAATTGTGCCAGGTATGTCTGAACGACTGGTAGAAATGATTAACCGTACTGATGCTTTTATTGCTTTGTCAGGTGGCTTGGGTACATTGGAGGAAATTTTTACAGTATTAACTTGGGCAAACTTGAACATACACCAGAAACCACTTGGACTGTACAACGTTGAAGGATTTTATGATTTTCTTTGTGTGTTACTTAATGATGCCCGGAGAAATGGGTTCGTGACAAAATCTATGAAAGAACTCATTTTTACTGCCAGAATTGCTCTGGATCTAATTGACCAAATCTTAGCCTATGAACCACAAATTGACCCTATCATTTCAAAGATAAATTGGTCCAAGGACGATCGTGGTAAGAGGCGTCGGATTAATCTGGATCTTAACCTTTAACTTTTCGTGTAGAATTTCAACTAACCAGGTACTATCTTCTAAACTCTTCTTCTACTGTTTAAGACATTGGGGACAATGTCTCATTTAGGTTTGGGGGGAGGGAATTAGTTGATCAGTATCTTATTTTTATTTTTAGTCCAAATTTTTTGAAAAATAAAAAAAAATGAAAAATTTTCAAAAATTACAAAAATATTTTGTGTTTTTATTTTGACTAAAAAGGTGAAATTGGTAAGAGATAACTGAGTAAGGAGTTTCCACTCCTGAGACGTGTCTAAAACCTATCTCGGAACAAGTTAATTTTTGTTTATTTCCTTTTGAATTATTTTAATTTGTGAATTCTCCATAATACTGACTAAAATGGATCTTCATATGCTCAGTTGGCAGATATTATCAACATGCATGGTAACATACGAACATGAGTTGTAATTGAAAAGTTTATAATATTTAGTGCTCTAGTTTAATTGGAGAAAGCATCTCAAAAAGTGATGGAGTAAAAAAAATGTCTGAGGTCCGAGTTATTAAATCTGTAAGGGTGTTTTAACACCTAATGCCCTAAAGCCAACTGGATTGGGAGTCACTGGCCCAAAGCTCGCTACATGGATCAAGTATGTTGCAAAAATATATATATCTGAAGTCTGAGTAATTAAGTCTGTAGGGGTGTCTTAACACCTGGTGCCCTAAAGCCAACTGGTTTGGGAGCCACCGACCCAACACTCGCTACATAGATGGAAGATATTGTATATAAATAAAAAAAATCAAAAATCAAAGAAAAAAATCAGAAAAATTATTCCATTGTTGTAAAAATGTGTGAATTCTGATAAAACTTTAGGACAAAAATATTACTCGCATATCAACTACAGTTGTGACTGTTATGGGCAAAAATAAGTTGATTAATATTTTATCGACTGTGCATATGGAGAATGGTAAATATAATCATAGAATTTACTTATTCAGTAATTTAGAAAGAAAAAAAAAAACAACTAGCAACTTTGAGTAGAAGTTTCACCTGATTAGTCACTAACTTCTTTATTCTCTTTTCTCTTGTCTTTTTGCTTTTGTGTGGATTAGTTTTATTATCTTTTTACTTTTGTAAAACGTTTGTGGGTATCGTTGCTGTAAGCCCTCATGAGACTATAACTCGCCCACTAGGGACACCTAGGGGTTTAAAGGCTTGTTGCATATGCTAAATACAATCGTGATCCCTACGAAAGTGGCTTAGTTTAATTTTAATTGTTTCTTGTATTTTAATTTGTTGTTTTACTCGATGACTAGCAAAATGTTAGGTTTGGGGGTGTGATAAGCGGAAAATATATCAATATTTACCACCCCTTTTACTTAATATTTTGTTTAGTTTCTCGGGTTTGATGAACGTTTTGATATGTTTTAGTTTATTTTGCAGATAAAATAATATTGGACACAATAAAATCATTTAGGACGAAATTTGGGTCAAATAAGGGCAAAAATTGGACTTGACATATTAATTTTGGAGATTGGAAACTTGAAATGGCGTTTTAACGAAGTGCAGTTTTGGAAATTCTAGTTTTGCGCATCTGTCGTAGTTTGGGCATAAATTTTTACTCCGATATCGGATTGAGCTGATTCAAGTTCCAGATTAAGACACAAAGATCTACAACTTTGAAAGATAAAATAATTTCGAATTCTGAAGATTTCATGCCCGAAATTGATGAACCATCCAGAAGTGTGTTGTGTGTAATTATTAAAGTCATTTTCAATCATTTTCAAAGCAAAAAAAATAAATTAATAAATAAATAATTATTATTATCAAATCACCACCAAACATAATAAGAAATTAGTGGAGCAATTAATAATGGATTTGGTGGAGTAATTAGTGGAGCAATTAATAATGGATTTAGTGGATGATTTGATGGAGGCAAAATTTTGCCTATAAATACCAAGTCATTTCATTTGTAAATTCATACTTTTTTCTAAGGAATTCCTTAAGAATACTAAGAAGATTGTATCTTGTTTGTTTATTTACAGCTTTTAGTAATTAATTTCCGCTTTCGCACTTTCTTTTCTTTACTTTTCAGTTTTTACTTTCCGCAATTTACTTTTACGCACAATACTTTTCTTTCTTTAATTTTCAGTTTTTACTTTTCAGTAATGAGGAGGTAACTCCCATTTGCTGGGGTAAAAGGTAAAACTTTTATTACTAATATTTAGATTAATCTCCCTTAATTATAATATATAAACTAGTTAAAACCTGACTTAACGAGGATACCGCCATATTGGTCGGTTGGTAATTATTTAAATTGGTTTTAACCTGACTAAACTGGATACCGCCTGATTGGTCGGTTGGTAATTAATTATTAATTTGACTTAATCTGGATACCGCCTATATGGCTGGATGGTAATTATCATGCAAAGTTAATATATTATATTAAGGGAGATATCTAAAATAAAAGTAATAAAAGTGGATCCATTTACCTCAGCATTTTCTTTTATTGTACTTTTACTTTATTTACTTTTCAGCAATTTACTTTCAGCATTTACTTTTCGGTAATTTACTTTCAGCAATTTACTTTCAGCATTTAATTTCCGTCATTTACTTTTAGCATTTACTTTTCAGCATTTACTTTATATCTTTTCTTTTATTTAAGTTTCTACTATACGTAAATATGTGTCGTAACTAAACCAGTTATATAGGGTTGTTATGAAGTCCAATATCACCGGTTTATAAGGGGTTAAATTATGGTTTGGGTAATATAAAGGTTTATTTATTGAGCCTTAGTCTTAATGCATCTTGTTAACTGGCCATTAATAAGATTGATTCGGTAAACTTAAAATGAACTTGGAAAAGAGATTTTAGGTTAAAGACCTTAGACTCAATAGCCCACGATCTTTCTTGAGGATAGATAACCCTTTAATAGACTTCCTTACAGGATAGGAATATACCTGTCGGGCGGGGGTAGCCATAATTGGAACTTAATCTTAATGAATTCAGATAACTTGGTTAACATAGGAATATGATTAATTGGGTTATACTGGGTATTTGTATTTGACCATCAGAATAGGCTTTTACATAATTTCGTGTTCCAGGTTAATAGACCAATATATTACACAAACGTAAAATAATCACTTCATCTTTTAAAAAAGATATTGGAAGGATTCACAACACTTGATAGTTTTATAAATTTGAATTTTCTTCAATCTACTTTCAAGAAATTTTATTTACTGGTTTTAATTTTAAAGTCACCACCCAATAAAACAATCAATCCATTAGATACTTGTAAACATTTAACTTCATAAATTGATAACAAAAGGTTTTAAGTCCTCGTGGGATCGATACTTTTTATACTACTTGAACGATATGTGCGCTTGCGTTATACGCGTGTGATTATGCACCGATCAGTTTTTCACCCCGATGAAATTCAGGTCCCGTGGATGGGTAGAATGAGGTTTGCACTAGGCAGATGATGGAGCTTTAAGGACCCTGAGGGGACAGAGGGCCCGAGCCTCAAGTGAAAAAGAACACATGAGGGAAGAATCAGTTGGAGGATAGGTTGGGACACCGACCTGACCTGAATAAAAGATACCAGATTTGGCAGCATTTAAACATTTGTGGAAGCCGACCCGAGGTAGTATAAAGGTTACCGATCCGATCTATTCAAAATGGCAAAGAGAACTAAGCATCATTCACCTCGGCACGCCGACCTGAGGAGCATAGCTGAGGCCACGAGATATCCAGTACTTAAGAGCATGTGACGTATGCCATACATGAAAGTTTAGGTCTCTAGAAGACTGATGTGACGAGAGTAGATCAAAGACTTTCCTTGGGCAGAGAGACTGACGGACGAAATAGTTATGGAATGGTGATGAGTGGTAAATCTATCACTATTTCCCACTCATTTAACCTAATATTTTGTATAGTTTCTTGAGTTTTGTGAATATTTTGATGTGTTTTGTGTTATTTTGTAGATAAATAAAGTTTCAGGACATTCTGGAGGTGATTTGGGCCAAAACAGTGAAAATTAGACGAAAAGGGCATTTTGGTAATTTCCCGCATCACGACGTCTAACGTGCGCCGAACAGTGCTAACGTGCGCCGGGTCCACAAATCAGAATCTGAGAAAAGTTTGACTTTGCTAACGTGCATCGTGCCACGTGTCACCATCACAGCCGATCTGCTAACATGTGCCGTGACACGTGTCGTAATCCTACGGTGCCGACAATCATCATCGCCACGTGTGCCACGTGTCACTCCACGTCATTGCCACATCATCAGCCATATCACCAGGTTGACCAAGTCAAACTGCCACATCACAGCCACGTCATCATCAGCCAATCAGGAAGTGCCACGTGTCGCAATCCTACGGTGCCGACAATCTCTTTCCCACGTGTTGCCACGTCACCGTCACATCATCGCCACGTCAGCGCCACGTCAGCATCAATCATTGAGTATCTAATCCTTATCTGATACGTGGCGGATAAGAATCTCATCGACCAATCAGAAGCCGTCACGTGTCACAATAATTGAAGCCCAACCACCTCGCCACGTGTCACCTTATCAGCTTATCCAGAATCTGCAAACCAACGAACCAGAGCGTGCCACGTCGATAGAAGCCGGCGTAGCGACGGTAAAGGCCCTGGCATCGCGACGCTGGAAGCCTACCCGCGCCTATAAATTCATCTTCAAATTTCAGAATTTGTTGTATCACTCTCTCTCTTCTATTCTATCTAAAGAGAGAGTTTCTCTCTCTACTTTCTTTTTAATTTTTAGTTTTTTTTTAGTTTTTTTTTAGTTTTGTAATTAATTTTAATTACGTTTTGTAATAATAGTAATTTATTTATTTTTTACTTTTTACAGTTTTTACTATTTACCATGAGGAGGTAACTTCCCCAGCTAGGGTGAAAGGTAATTCTTTTACTATTGCTATTTAGATTAATCTCCCTTAAATATAATATATTCACTATTTAAAATATTGACTTAAAAAAGATACCGCCAGATTGGTCGGTTGGAAATTAAACTTTCTTACCGCCTATATGGCAGGTTCATGGACAAATCTTTTTACCGCCTTAATGGCTGGTTTGACTTAATTTGACTTAATCAGGATACCGCCTATATGGCCGGTTGGTAATGTTATCACAAGTTTATATATTATATTATGGGAGATATCTAAATTAGTAGTAGTAAAAGTAATTCCTTTTACCTTAGCATTTTATTTTATTGTAATTTACTTTTCAGTATTTACTTTACCGCATTTTTACTTTATGTCTTTTATTTTCAAGTTTTTACTAGCCCTAGTTATGTGTTGTAACTAAATTAGTTATCTGGGGTTGTGATGACTTTTAATATCACCGTTTTATAAGAGGTTAGATTATAGTTTGGGTAATATAAAGATTTATTTATTGAGTCTTAATCTTAATGCTTTTTCATTAACTGGCCATTAATAAAATTGATCTGGTAATTCTAAAATGAACTACACATAGGGATTTTAGGTTTCAGCCTTAGACTCAATAACCCATGATCTTCCTTGAGGATAGATAACCCTTTAATAGATTTCCTTACAGGATAGGAATATACCTGTCGGGCGGGGTAGCTATAATTGGAACTTAAACTTAATGAATCCAGATAATTTGGTTGACATAGACATATGGTTCAATTGGGTTAAACTGGGTATTTGTGTCTGACCATCGACAGAGGCTTATACATAATTTAGTGTTCCAGGTTAATAAATCAATATATTACCCAACTTTAAGATAACCACTTCATCTTTAAAATGATATTGGAAGAAATCACAACCCTAGATAGTTTTTAATATTGAATTTTCTTAAAACCTATTTTCGACAATTTTATTTACTTGCTTTTAAATTTAGAATCGTCATCATTTCAAATCAATCAATCAACCTGTTAGATACTAGTAATCATTTGACCTCATAAAATTAATAAATTAGATATTAAGTCCTCGTGGTATCGATATTTTTATACTACTTGAACGATACGTGCGCTTGCGTTATACGCGTGTGTTTACGCCGGTCAAGTTTTTGGCGCCGTTGCTGGGGACTTATTTATCTTTTACTATTAGTTTAGGGGTTAGATACGTTACTTGTATCTAATTTCTTTTTACTTATTGTTTTTGTTTTCTTGTGTTTCAGGTTCTCAGAAACTTCATGAGACGAACCAGAAGCTTTGAACTCCGACCGCTTGACCCGGAAATTGAAAGAACCATCAGACAGTTGAGAATGGAAAGGCGAGAAGGCCAAGAAGCTTTAGTCAACATGGAACCTGAACCTTTGAACGTTGCACCACCGATTCCCATTCAAGACAGAATCATTCCGGTGGTTGACAGACTCATTTCCTGTATTGTACTTCCTCCATTACCAGCAAATACGTGTGACATCAAAACATGCATTCAGATGATTCAGCACTCAGTTCAGTTCCGGGGGAATGCATCTGAAGATCCTAATTCCCACATCAGCAACTTCCTGGAAGTTTGCGGCACTTTTAATTACAACCGAGAAGCGGAAGAAGCAATGAGACTGCGAGTTTTTCCATATTCCTTAAAGGATTGAGCTAAAGTTTGACTACATTCACTACCAGCAGGTTCTATCACAACTTGGAACACTTTAGCCACCAAATTTCTTGCAAAGTACTTTCCACCAGCCAGAACCGGAAAGCTGAGGAATGACATCACATCCTTTGTACAACAAGATTCAGAATCCCTCTGCGAAGCTTGGGAAAGGTACAAAGATTTGCTCCGGAAATGTCCTCACCATGAGATTCCAAAATGGCTTCAAGTCCAAACATTCTATAATGGGCTTTCTGGAATAATGAGAACCACAATCGATGCTGCTGCTGGAGGAGCCTTGATGGCAAAAGGAGAAGATCAAGCCTGGGACCTAATCGAAGAAATGGCCAACAAAAATTCTTTATGGCCAACAGAAAGGAGCATGATCCAAAGAATTGCAGGAATTTATGAAAGTGGAGCCAATACAGCAGTCAACGCCAAGCTAGATCAGATATGCAAATTCATTGAGACTCTTACCACTGGATCCATAAGTTCACCATATGGAGGAGCACCAGAGTCGAACCAACTTGAAGAAACTGTGAATTTTGTCAACAATTTCAACAGACAGGGGAACAATCCATATTCCAACACCTACAACCCAGGGTGGAGGAATCATCCCAATTTTTCATGGAGCAACAATTCAGGCCAACAGCAGAACTATCCACCACCTGAATTCCAGCAACAGAACAAAATCCAGGAGCAGGCAAATGAATCAGGAATAACAGAAGTGTTGACCCACTTGAAAAAGTTAGAAGCAAAACACGACTCTCAAGCATCAAGATATGATGCTATGTTTCAATCCCAAGCAGCATTAATTCAAAGTCAATCTGCTTCTATTAAAGCACTGGAGAATCAAATGGGACAACTGGCCAATGCTCAGAGTTACAGACCGTCAGGTACCCTTCCTAGCAACACAGAGCCAAATCCAAGAAACATGGGGAAGGAGCAATGTCATGCCATCATGTTAAAAAGTGGTACTGAAATCAACAAAGATGTTGGAGCCAAAACAGCTGCTGAGGAAGTTCCAAAAGAAACAAAGCAACAGATGGAGGAAAAAGAAGCAAAGGAAAAAGAACAGATCACTCAACCTCCACATTTTCCTCAACGTCTTCAGAAGAACAAATTGGACAAGCAGTTTTCTCGGTTCCTGGAGATCTTCAAAAAGCTGCATATCAACATTCCATTTGCAGAAGCGTTGGAACAAATGCCCAGCTATGCCAAATTCATGAAAGACATTCTTTCACGAAAGCGGAGATTGAGAGATTACAAGACAGTAGCATTATCAGAAGAATGCAGCGCTATCATTCAGAGGAAACTTCCCCCAAAGTTAAAAGATCCTGGCAGTTTCATTGTTCCTTCCACCATAGGAGAACATGACTTCGGTAAGGCTCTGTGTGATTTAGGTGCTAGTGTTAACTTGATGCATTTTTCTATTTTCAGGAAATTACAGATTGGAGAAACAATGCCAACTTCAGTCTCACTACAACTTGCTGATAGAACGCTCGTATTTCCGAGAGGTGTAGTTGAAGATGTGCTGGTCAAGGTTGACAAATTCATTTTCCCAGCAGATTTTATTGTCCTTGATATGGAGGAAGACGCAGACGTGCCAATCATCATCGGGAGACCATTCTTGGCTACAGGTCGAACCATTATTGATGTACAAAAAAGAGAACTAACCATGCGGGTACAAGACCAAGAAGTAACATTCAATGTTTTCAAGGCCATGAATTTCCCAGATGATGAAATGAAGGAGGAATGTTTCAAACTCGATGTGATACACAGTACCATTCAGAACTCTGATGAAAGACAAAGTTCTACTGACAAACTTAAAACATGTCAATTGCATGTAAAGCCTAAAGATAAAGCATTTTTTGCACTGAAAGAGCCAATTCTTGCACTACAAGCAACGGAAGAGAAAAATTTCCATCAGCTCAACGAATTGGAGGAATTTCACAATCAGCCTTTTGAAGATGCCAAATTGTACAAAGAAAAGGGCAAGAAAAGACATGATGAGAAGTTAGTGCGCATACAACTGGAACCAGGGCAGAAGATACTGTTAAACAAATCAAGGGTGAAATTCTTCCTATGGAAGCCAAAATCACGGTGGTCAGGTCCATTTGTGATCACCAAAGTTTTACCAAATAGAGCTGTTGAGATACATGATCCTGACTCCAACAAGACTTTCAAGGTTAAAAATAAGCGTGTCAAGCACTACTGGGGAGAATCATTTGAGCGACAAAAAAAAGTGTTACACTTTCAGATCCAGCTTAACGTTCGAGAAGTCAAGTCTGGCTGACGACTTTAAACTTAGCGCTAGTAGGGAGGCAACCCATGCAATTTTTGTATATATTGTGATTTGGTGTGATTTAAATTTTGTGTGTTTAGTTTTTGCAGATTAAGACATTTCAGGATGGAAGAAGTTCTCGCAAATCTTCACAAGCAATTTCCTTCTCTCCCTCAAAACTCTCTGATGAAAGTCTATAAAGCTCGCTTAGAACGAATGAGACTACTGATGATCAAAGGTATTCCTACTGACATTCGTTGGTTAATTGAAGCACGGGTTCGATTGGCATGTGAGTTTTCTGACTCTTTTATTTCACATCTGTCTGGTTTAGGAAAGAGCACATATGCTAAAAAAAGAAGAGCCAAAATAATGTGTGTTTGTTATAAATGTGCTCGCATATATTGTAATACTCGTTGTCGTTCTTTAGGAATTGTGTCCGATAACCGCGAAGATAAGATTAACTTCATTAGGGATGGCTTGAGTAAGGAGTCTTTGGATGACATATCTAAAACTCTTGAGACGCATCCCAGTGGATGTGTGTATCATGAAATTCGCATGTTATATGCACAATTCCAAAAAGAAAGACAACTGTTAAGTTTCGGGAATCTGACTCAAAAAGACCATGTTTGCCAATTTATAAGAAAATTGGATGGGAAGCTTGTCCCTGACGCATAGACGTCAATCAAGCCGTTACTTTTCTTGTAAATATTATATCTCTTTATCTTTTCTTAATAATTGTGATTTGTTTTGTTGTTTTCTTTTAATTTTCTCCGACAGGATCCAGACCTTTTTGACTATCACGATATTATTTCGCTACTAATCGTCCTCTGGAAGATACTTGTGCTATTTTTACTCACCCTTTTCAGGTACTATAAATTCAGCCCGTCATTGCACTTTTGAAGGCATCCAGAGTTGAGAAAGAAATACATAAAAATAATGGAAACCACTTCAAGAAGACGAGTTGAAAACATCTGTGTATTTTGCGGTAGTAGTGTTGGAACTAAACCACAATACGTAGAAGCAGTACAGGAATTGGGTCGAGTCTTAGCTGCAAGGAATATGCACTTAATATATGGCGGAGGCAATCTCGAACTTATGGGGATCGTTTCAAAGGCTGCACAGGAAGGAGGCAGTCATGTTTTGGGAATCATCCCAAAACCCTTGGCAGAGGCAAATCTTATTGGATCATCAAACGGAGAGGAACTGATCGTGCCAGGTATGTCTGAACGACTGGTAGAAATGATTAACCGTGCTGATGCTTTTATCGCTTTGCCAGGTGGCTTGGGTACATTGGAGGAAATTTTTATAGTTCTATCTTGGGCGAACCTGAACATACACCAGAAATCACTTGGACTGCTCAACGTTGATGGATTTTATGATTTTCTTTGTGTGTTTCTTGATGATGCTCGAAGAAATGGGTTCGTGTCAAAACCTATGAAAGAACTCCTCTTCACTGCCAGAACTGCTCCGGATCTAATAAACCAACTCATAGCCTATGAACCACAAGTTGACCCTATCCTTTCAAAGATAAATTGGTCTGAGGACGATCGTGGTAAGAGGCGTAGGATTAATCTGGATCTTAACCTTTAATTTCCTGTAGATTTCAGCGAACCAGGTACAACCTTCTTAACTCTCCTTTTACTGTCTAAGACATTGAGGACAATGTCTCATTTAAGTTTGGGGGAGGGTATTAGTTGATCAGTACCTTGTGTTTTAGTTGTGTGTTATTTTTATTTTTAGTCCAAATTTTTTCGAAAAATACAAAAAAAAAATTTGAAAAATTTTTAAAAATTACAAAAATATTTTGTGTTTTTGTGTTTTTATTTTGACTAAAACTGTGAAATTGGTAAGAGATAGCTGAGTAAGGAGTTTCCACTCCTGAGACGTATCTCAAGCTTATTTCGAAACAAGTTAATTTTTGTTTATTTCCTTTTGAATTATTTAATTTGTAAATTCTCCATAAAACTGACTAAAATGGATCTTCATATGCTCAGTTGACAGATATTATCAACATATATAGTAACATACGGACATGAGCTAAAATTGAAAAGTTTGTAATAATCAGTGCTGTAGTTTAATTGGAGGAAATATCTCAAAAAGCAATGGAGTAAAAAAAATTCTGAGATCCGAGTTATTAAGTCTGTAACGTTGTTTTAACACCTAGTGCCCTAAAACCAACTGGTTTGGGAGTCACTGGCCCAAAGCTCGCTACATGGATCAAAGATGCTGCAAAATTATATATATCTGAAGTCTGAGTAATTAAGTCCATATGGGTGTCTTAACACCTGGTGCCCTAAAGCCAACTGGTTTGGGAGCCACCGACCCAACACTCGTTACATAGATGGAAGATATTGTATATAAATAAAAAATAGAAAAAAAAATCATGGAAAAAATCTGAAAAAAATCTGAAAAATTATTCCATTGCTGCAATAAGGTGTGAATTCTGATAAAACTTTAGGACAAAAATATTACTCTCTTATCAACTGCACTTATGACTGTTATGGGCAAAAATGAGTTGTTTAATATTATGTTGGCTGTGTATATGGAGAATGGTAAATATAATCGGAGAATTTACTTATTCGATAATTTAGAATAAAACAAAACAACTAGAAACTTGGAGTAGAAGTTTCACCTGATTAGTCACTAACTTCTTTATCCTTTTTTCGCTTGTCTTTTTGCTTTTGTGTACATTAGTTTTATTACCTGTTTACTTTTGTAAAATATTTGTGGGTATCATTGCTGTAAACCCTCACGAGACTACAACTCGTCCACTAGGGACACCTGGGGGTTTAAAGGCTTGTTGCATACGCTAAATGCAACCGTGATCCCTACGAAAGTGGCTTAGTTAATTTATTTATGTTATTTTATGTTTTGCTCGAGGACTAGCAAAATGTTAGGTTTGGGGATGTGATGAGTGGTAAATCTATCACTATTTCCCACTCATTTAACCTAATATTTTGTATAGTTTCTTGAGTTTTGTGAATATTTTGATGTGTTTTGTGTTATTTTGTAGATAAATAAAGTTTTAGGACATTCTGGAGGTGATTTGGGCCAAAACAGTGAAAATTGGACGAAAAGGGCATTTTGGTAATTTCCCGCGTCGAGACGCCAAGACCTTCAGCGTCGCGACGTCTAACATGCTCCAAACAGTGCTAACGTGCGCCGGGTCCACAAATCAGAATCTGAGAAAAGTTTGACTTTGCTAACGTGCACCGTGCCACGTGCCACCATCACAGCCGATCTGCTAACATGCGTCGTGACACGTGTCGCAATCATACGGTACCGACAGTCATCATCGCCACGTATGCCACGTGTCACTCCACGTCATTTCCACATCATCAGCCATATCACCAGGTTGACCAAGTCAAACTGCCACCTCACCGCCACGTCATCATCAGCCAATCAGGAAGTGCCACGTGTGTAGGACACAGGAACTGGGCGACGCAATGCTGTTCTAGACTCAGGGCCTAGTTGGGAGTACGGAGTAGCCCGCAGGGGACTAAACCAGAGAATAAAGGAGTCGCCACCCGGTGTGAACCGGGAAAATGATTTAAGGCCGCACTCACCCCTCGCAAGGGAAGACCTCAAACCGTTGGGTTCGGAATGGTCCCTTACTTATGTCAATTGTAATGAATGGATTTGTGTAATATTAACCAAGTCTACTCAACACACATATTGGCCAAAATAACCTAGTTTAATTTGCATGCTTCGAAAGTAAAATCTCATAACATAAAATAAACATGTGGCCAAGGAATTCGGCCGTTTTCAATGTAGGACCTCGCATACCCGTTTTGGACGTATTCCACGTCAACCGAGTACGCCGTGTCCGGAACAACAAAATATAACAAAGGGTTCCCTCAGGTCTTACCTTTTTAGTCGCTTTCCGGGAGTGCGTTTCACGGTGCCGGAAGGGTTATCGTTCCACTGTTCTTACTGATCTACTGTTTCTACTGTTTCCGTTGTTTTCTAAGGTCCACCGTTTTTACTGTTTTTTCACTCGCCATTTTTTTGTATTTTCTTTTTATTTTCAGTCGCTTTTTTTTCTCTCTGTTTTTAATTCAAATTCTCATTCTCTCTCTTGGGTTATTCATTCTCAGTTAATGGGATTTATGGACAGTTAGGGTTCGGTTTTTTTGTGGATTTGGTACGTGTGCATGGGCTGCATGTGGGGTGTTGTGACTAGTGGACTGCAGTGTATGGGTTCTATTCGTGAGCTTCAGTGAGTGAGGAGTCTTGACGTGAGGATTTCGGTGGTGATAGGAGTTAGTTTCAATGATTTTTCTGGTTAGTATTTACGTGAATCTGAAGGCAGTTTTGGGTAATGTTTTCAGTGATATAAGGGGGCTGGTGAGTACAGTATTTTCGGTGATCTATGAGGCATTTTAAGGGTGTGTTTTTGGTGTGAGTTTCAGGGCAGTGAAGAGGCAATTTGACGTGAGCTGTGTGCGCTGAAGTGTTGAATTAAAGAGGCTGGTGCGTTGATGATGCAGGTGGCTTACGCTTGGCAAATGGGGCGTGAAGGGAGTCACGTTGAAGGGCTGAACTGGTCCTATGTGCATGGCTGATCATGGCGTGCATGAAGAGGATTTGGAGGGCAGGTGTTGAGGCGTACGTTCCAGGGGCTGAACTGGAGGCAGTGAGGAGAGCAGCTAGGGTTTATTTGCGTGGGACGTGTTCTGGTGTCAAGTTATATGGCCTTTGTTTGTGTAGGTGGAGAGGGGTTGCTCGGCAAGTGACTTTGGGTTATTTTATTGATGGGTGAAGTGTGGTGTGGCAGTGAGCCGAGAGGGGGAAGATCCGGTTGGTGATCATGGATCATGGTGAGATGAAGATGAGAGTTGATCATGTTGTTGATGAGTGGATCATTGATGGAGAGCTTGCTGGTGATTAATGGCCATGGATGATCTTAGCCGAGAGGATCCATTTGATAGATGATCATGCCGAGAGTTGAAGGTAAAATGATGATCAGTTTGATGTGCGTGGAGGTGTTGTGGGTTCCATTGGCGTGAAGGTTTTTGTTAATGAGGTGCCGTGATCAGGTCCAGAAGAGTGGTGAGCTGCCAAATGCCGAGAGGGGATGATTCCCGATGGATGATGAGGGAGATCAACCGAGAAGATGGAGATCAAAGCCGAATGATTGAAGGTTGGTGATGATGGTTTGTTCCGTGTGGGGTGTGTTCCAAGCGTGATTGAAGGGCAATCAAGGGGTACAAAACAAGAGCAAATTCGGTGGAGATAAGGATTTTGTTGACAAATGGAGATTTGGTTTGAAGGATTCACGTGGGTGGGGAGCATTTGGTTTGGAAGGGCATGTGTGTTTTGTTGAATAAAAAATAAAGGAAGGTGGCAGGGAGTTATCTTTGGTGTTTGATTATTATTTGTGTGGCATTCATGTGGGAGAGAAAGATAAATGGTGGCAATTGAAAAACAAAGGCATATGGCCGAAAATGAGGTGCATGATTTGGGGAATTATTTGTTTTATGTTTTTTTGATTTTTTGTTTAATTTAATTAGTTTGTGTATGGAATGTGTGAAGTGTGTCTTTTATTTTGTGTTTTGGTTATTTGTTATTTATGTTAAAATTATCATTTAATTGGTTGGTATTTTTAGTGATTTAATATAGTTCAAATTCATTAATTGGTTGGTGAATTTTATTTTGCATGGAAGTTGAAGGGTCCACAAGCATGGAAAATTAGAGAGAGAGAAAAGGTGTGAAAAAGAGCGAGGAAAAGGTTCCGAACGAAGGATGATTTTTGAAACGGAAAAGGCGACGACGAACCCGAAGCAAAACAAGCGAATAAAATCCATCAAAAAGTCAATTCTTGACTTTACCCTTCCGGCGTCTGCTTCCCGCGACTCCCGCGACTTAAAAGAGACTGCCTCCATACGAGGCCCATCATCGGGACTTACCATGCAAAAATGCAGTGCCTACAGTCGCCCCCACTTTAATGGGATTTGTTCAGTGTGTGCCAGTGACAATCCTATCAAAGTTCGTGCAATGCATTTTTACTTACCTGGCTCGCCAACTGCCGCATAGTCCACCTGTTGTGCTGAGTTGATAGTGCGAGGCCCCGTACCTAGGGCGTCGCAGTTGCGTCTCCATACCTAGAGTGTTACAGTGATGATGTTAACCCCGTACCTAGGGTGTCGCAGTGACGTATCCGTACCTAGAGAGCCACATATGTCTGGATGCTAACCCCGTACCTAGGGTGTCGCAGTGACGCCTCCGTACCTGGCTGAACTGATCTGATGTCTCCATACCCAGAGTGTTGCTGTGATGTGATGTGATGAGGTCCATTCCCGAACCGCCACCATGCTGTGATGTGGCGAAGTCCATTCCCGAACTGTCACCGTGCTGTGGTCCATTCCCGAACCGATCTCCATTCCCGGAGTGTTACTGTGATGTGATGTGATGAAGTCCATTCCCGAACTGTCACCATGTTGTGGTCCATTCTCGAACCGATCTCCATTCCCGGAGTGTTACTGTGATATGATGTGATGAGGTCCATTCCCGAACTGTCACCGTGCTGTGATGTGGCGAAGTCCATTCTCGAACTGTCACCGTGCTGTGGTCCATTCCCGGAGTGTTACTATGATGTGGTGTGATGAAGTCCATTCCCGAACCGTCACCGTGCTGTGATGTGGCGAAGTCCATTCTCGAACTGTCACCGTGCTGTGGTCCATTCCCGAACCGATCTCCATTCCCGGAGTGTTATTGTGATGTGATGTGATGAAGTCCATTCCCGAACTGTCACCATGTTGTGGTCCATTCTCGAACCGATCTCCATTCTCGGAGTGTTACTGTGATATGATGTGATGAAGTCCATTCCCGAACTGTCATCGTGCTGTGGTCCATTCCCGAACTGTTCTCTATTCTCGGAGTGCCATTCCCTGCATGCCATTCTCGGCGTTCTCATTCCTGAGCTGTCCATTCCCAGACTAAAATCTCCATTCTCGGAGTGCCATTCCCGGCAGAAATTGATACTGAAATAATATGGGCCTCGCCCCTAGAATGTCATTCCCGACAGAAACTGAAACTGATGTAATATGGGCCTCGCCCCCTGAGTGTCATTCCCGGCAGAAACTGATCTGAACTGATATGGGCCCCGCCCCCAGGCTGCTATACCCAGCTGATACTGATCCTGAACTGATGTGGGCCCCTAGAATGCCATACCCGGCTGATACCGATCATGAACTGATGTGGGCCTCGCCCTCAGAATGCCATATCCGGCTGATACTGATCTGAACTAGTGTGGGCCCCGCCCTCAGAATGCCATACCCGGCGGATACTGATATTGAACCGATGTGGGCCTCGACCCCAGAGTGCCATACCCGGTAGATACTGATACTGAACTGATGTGGGCTCCGCCCCCAAGCTGATACTAATACTGAACCGATGTGGGCCTTGCCCCAGAATGCCATGCCCGGCAGGTACTGATCTGAACTGATGTGGGCCCCGCCCTCAGAATTCCATACCCAGCAGATACTGATACTGAACCGATGTGGGCCTCGCCCCCAGAATGCTATACCCGGCAGGTACTGATCTGAACTGATGTGGGCATCGCCCTCAGAATGCCATATCCAGTGGATACTGATACTGAACCGATGTGGGCCCCACCCCCAGGTTGAGATAGGCCTCGCCTTCAAACTGATACTAATGTGAGGTCTCGCCCCCAAGCTGATATGGGCTTCGCCCCTAAGCTGATAATGATATGGGCCTCAACCCGTAGAGTGACATACCCGGCAAAGATTGATAATAATGCAAATGATTTATTTCAACATACTATATTGCTCTCCTCGAGACAATCTTAACAGCTAAACATATTTTCATCCTCAACGAATGCTTTGTGTCAAAACCAGAGAACCTTCAAAGTACTTGATACACTCAACTCCAATCGTCTGAATAGGTGATCTGAACTAGATTCCTAGTGTGTGTGTGTGTGCTAAGGCTCTTTCGCAGCTTAGTCCTTTAGTAAGCCAACTTGGTGATTTCGTTTCAGAGAATCGAACCAGTGGGTCTAACCAACCTGGATGTCTTAATCACATTCGGTGATTACTTCAACATACTCAACATGATATGGTTTTTATCTTTTTCTTGTCTCTTTCTTTTCTTTTTTTTCTTTTTTCTTTTCTTTTTTTTTTCTCTTTTTTTTCTGACACACATACCCTTTAAGGTAGCATTTCTCCTCATGGTGGTCCTAATACTCGCCCATGGGTAGCTTCACGCTTATTGGTTATAGGTGGTCTATTTTTTTTTCTTCTTTTTTATTTCAGAGACTTTTTTCTTTATTTCATACCATATCATGTATCATAGCATCGGTAAACAAGTGTGGACACCCAAGCAAACAGTCATTCACTAATACATCATCTCTTCAACTAGTCACCTCGATAACTACTCAGGCTTCTACTACTAGGATCCCGTAATCAAGTTCTCGTGAGTCTAACTGAGATCAATCCATTCAGAATACCAGAAGAGAGCGTGTCTCGCACTTATCGTTTCTAGGGTTTCTCTCTACAGCATTCAATGTCATCACCTAACAGATGTCTAACTATCAAAGACTTCTCTCACTCATTTTTTCTTTTCTTTTTTCTTTTGTTTTTTTTTTCATTTTTTTTCTTTTTTTCATTTTTCATTCATTGTTTTTCATTTTTTCAACAAATAAATCACAATCTTTTCAAATAGGCCTTGGAATGCCTGGTTAGCAGGGAACATCACCGATTCAGATCAAAGTCCAATTTGCGCTTCTTGCCACGATCACCATCTGTCCAGTCCAATTTGGAGAGGATAGGGTCGAGCTTCAGTTCAAAAGCTAGGATCTGGTCAATTAACTCTTCGGCCTTTGTCGCAGTCAGGAAAATATCTTCCACAGATTTGGTGACGAACTCATGTCTCTTGGCTTCCGTGAGAAATACAAACAGAAAATCGAAGAAATGCTCAACATTGAGTATCCCAATGGGCTTCCGATGAATGTTTAAATGCGCCCATGATGCTACGGTGAATATTTCTTCAAGGGTACCAAGTCCACCTGGTAACGCAATAAACGCATCCGCAGTATTTATCATTTCATGGAGTCGTTCAGACATACCTGATACGATGCGTTCATCTCCATTTGTTGGTCTAATTAACTGTTCGTCCGCCAAAGGTCTTGGGATGATTCCCAAAACATGACCGCCACCATCCTGAACGGCTTTTGAGATGCTTCCCATTATCCCAAGATTTCCACCGCCATATACTAGGTGTATATTCTTCTCAGCCATGACTCGCCCTAATTCCTTTGCAGCCTCAACGAATTCTGGTTTATTACCAGTGTTGGATCCACAGAAAACATAAATTTGCTTAACTCGCTGCTGTGAAGTTGCTTCCATTTTCTTTCTCTTACTTGGATGTATATCTGGATGTGTTGAGGAGAGAAATGTTGAGCTGAATTTATAGAACCTGAAAATGGGTGAACAATAATTGCAATAACGATGGTTAGCTAAACCACAAAAGGAGTCGTCATAAGTCAAAAAGGTTACTGGATCCTGTCTGCGAAAACAACGAGAGAAATCATGAGATGTCAAAAAGTTATGGATTCGTTCCACGAAAATAACAGAAAATAACAAAGGAGATCGTGATATGTCAAAAAGCCGTGGATTCTTTCCACGAAAATAACAGAAATACCAAAAGAAGTCATAAAATGTCAAAAAGTTGTGGATCCCTTCCACCTCAACATGTCATGAAAGGTCCCAAAAGTTATAGATTCTGTCTACAAAAATTCCAAAACAAGTCACGAAAGGTCAAAAAGTATGGATCATACTTACGAAAATAACAGAAAATAACAAAGCCAAAGCAATAATTAAGGTAAAGGAATTGTGTACTCAATACGTTGCTCGCTTGGTATAAATTCATTAAGGTGCGTCTCATGAATTCTTTCCTTACTCTACCACCACTAATGAATTAGCTCTCATTCTTGTGATTGCCCAAACACCATTCCCTCTGTCTTAACATGCTCCGCATTTGCTTTTGCCTACAAAAATAACACACAAAATTAAAAACTCAACAACATGTATACACAAAACATGAAAAAAGAAATCGCAACAAAGTGCACTGGTTGCCTCCCTGTTAGCGCTAAATTCATCGTCTTCATCCAGACATGACCGAAATCCTTCCGTCAAGGTGGCTTCATCGCCGTCTTTAGTGTTTTTGCCGCCTTTTGATCTTTGCCGCTTTTCCTTTTTCTTTATTATTTTTTTTTTCTTCTTTAAAACCTGCGAATACAAAACAAAAGAATAAAGACGTGTACATGTAATGTATACACATATATGTGTAGAGATACTCTCTGTTCTTGATGGGTGAGACCCTCATTGTGCTCCTCGACGCCATGTGTTTCCTCCTGCTGGCTTTTCTCTTCCGTTTGAAACCTGCAAACATAGAACAAACACAAGAGTTGCAAGTGTGTTACGTGTATGCATGTATATGTTTCATATCCCGTTGGGTTAGACCTTCCGCCAATTTCCTTGGTGACCGCTCAATCTTCTTTCCTTCAGGCAAAGTGCAGCTTCAACCTTCTTATGCCGATCGACTCGGTGAACTCATTCTTTCCTAAATCTGGTAATCTTCTTGTCTTGTTTCCCAACTTCCTGTCTTTTCCGCTTACTCCTTCTGAGAATTCTCTGTGTTCTAAATATCTCTGAATATCGCGATACCAAGGCTTCCCATCATCGACTTCCACATCCAATATCTTTTCTGTCTCATACACTGGTTTGCTTGCTGTTGTCAGCGCAAGTGGTCTCATCACTAATTTCTCTGGATTTTCCCAAGTTGCGGCTAGTGTCGCCAATGCATCAACCATCTGATTTTCTTCGACATGTGCTGAAATTTATAATCAGGGATAGTCTGTGCCAGACTTCTGAGGTAGAACAAGTATGGCTTCAACCATTCTTCCTTTAACTCCCATTCTTCTTGCATCTTCAACTTTTCAAACATCTTTGACAAAGGTTTACCCAAGTTGGAGAATTGTCTGTTTCTGATAGGGGAAATCTCTGAGGGAATAGTCTTGATCCTTGAAGATTCTCCAATGGTCCTTTCATTTCGGTTGCATAAGTCTCTGTTATTGGCTATACAGGGCACGGTCAAACTGGTCACAATATTGGTCAAAACTTGCAACTGTTTAGTAATTTCGGCTACCTTGGCTTCCAATTGATCTAGGCGGGATTCCTCATTGACTGACTCACTTATACTGGTTGATGATCCCTTGACAAATCTTTCTTCTTTCCCAACCCAACGGGAGTCTATGATGGCTTTTAAGACACAAAGGGTAACATGATGCATGTATGCACGATATGTGTACAATGCAAATAAACAAGCTCATAAAATAATTTACACTAATTGGCCCGTTATCATTTTAAAGTATTTAATCACACTATTGCGCAGTGCAAACTTGCCCCAGTTGAAAAGGCCCAACAGGTTTACACTTTGCGATAATATAACTAAATAACTTCAAATGATAAAAGGCACAAACACAAACTGGCCCATCGGCATTTTAGAAATTTTGGCCTAATTGTCAAAAGGACATGAACTTGTCCCAGTTTAAATGGTCCAACGAGTTCACATCTTTTGACAATGAGTCCAACTAAATCCAAATGACAACGGTCCAAAACACAAGCATAAACACAGTAGTCATGATTAATTAAAACACAAATCACAAACATTACAAAACATTATTTCGGGGCCGATTCTCTATCCCCATTGGAGTCGCCAGACTGTAGGACACAGGAACTGGGCGACGCAATGCTGTTCTAGACTCAGGGCCTAGTTGGGAGTACGGAGTAGCCCGCGGGGGACTAAACCGGAGAATAAAGGAGTCGCCACCCGGTGTGAACCGGGAAAATGATTTAAGGCTGCACTCACCCCTCGCAAGGGAAGACCTCAAACCGTTGGGTTCGGAATGGTCCCTTACTTATGTCAATTGTAATGAATGGATTTGTGTAATATTAACCAAGTCTACTCAACACACATATTGGCCAAAATAACCTAGTTTAATTTGCATGCTTCGAAAGTAAAATCTCATAACATAAAATAAACATGTGGCCAAGGAATTCGGCCATTTTCAATGTAGGACCTCGCATACCCGGTTGGACGTATTCCACGTCAACCGAGTACGCCGTGTCAGGAACAACAAAATATAACAAAAGGTGCCTTCAGGTCTTACCTTTTTAGTCATTTTCCGGGAGTGCGTTTCACGGTGCCGGAAGGGTTATCGTTCCACTGTTCTCACTGATCTACTGTTTCTGCTGTTTCCGTTGTTTTCTCGGGTCCGCCGTTTTTACTATTTTTTCACTCGTCATTTTTTTATATTTTCTTTTTATTTTCACTCGCTTTTTTTCTCTCTGTTTTTAATTCAAATTCTCATTCTCTCTCTTGGGTTATTCATTCTCAGTTAAGGGGATTTATGGACAGTTAGGGTTCGGTTTTTTTGTGGATTTGGTACGTGTGCATGGGCTGCATGTGGGGTGTTGTGACTAGTGGACTGCAGTGTATGGGTTCTATTCGTGAGCTTCAGTGAGTGATGAGTCTTGACGTGAGGATTTCGATGGTGATAAGAGTTAGTTTCAATGATTTTTCTGGTTAGTATTACGTGAATCTGAGGGCAGTTTTGGGTAATGTTTTCGGTGATATAATGGGGTTGGTGAGTACAGTATTTTCGGTGATCTATGAGGCATTTTAAGGGTGTGTTTTTGGTGTGAGTTTCAGGGCAGTGAAGAGGCAATTTGACGTGAGCTGTGTGCGCTGAAGTGTTGAATTAAAGAGGCTGGTGCGTTGATGATGCAGGTGGCTTACGCTTGGCAAATGGGGCGTGAAGGGAGTCACGTTGAAGGGCTGAACTAGTCCTATGTGCATGGCTGATCATGGCGTGCATGAAGAGGATTTGGAGGGCATGTGTTGAGGCGTACGTTCCAGGGGCTGAACTGGAGGCAGTGAGGATAGCAGCTAGGGTTTATTTACGTGGGACGTGTTCTGGTGTCAAGTTATATGGCCTTTGTTTGTGTAGGTGGAGAGGGGTTGCTCGGCAAGTGACTTTGGGTTATTTTATTGATGGGTGAAGTGTGGTGTGGCAGTGAGCCGAGAGGGGGAAGATCTGGTTGGTGATCATGGATCATGGTGAGATGAAGATGAGAGTTGATCATGTTGTTGATGAGTGGATCATTGATGGAGAGCTTGCTGGTGATTAATGGCCATGGATGATCTTAGCCGAGAGGATCCATTTGATAGATGATCATGCCGAGAGTTGAAGGTAAAATGATGATCAGTTTGCTGTGCGTGGAGGTGCTGTGGGTTCCATTGGCGTGAAGGTTTTTGTTAATGAGGTGCCGTGATCAGGTCCAGAAGAGTGGTGAGCTGCCAAATGCCGAGAGGGGATGATTCCCGATGGATGATGAGGGAGATCAACCGAGAAGATGGAGATCAAAGCCGAATGATTGAAGGTTGGTGATGATGGTTTGTTCCGTGTGGGGTGTGTTCCAAGCGTGATTGAAGGGCAATCAAGGGGTACAAAACAAGAGCAAATTCGGTGGAGATAAGGATTTTGTTGAAAAATGGAGATTTGGTTTGAAGGATTCACGTGGGTGGGGAGCATTTGGTTTGGAAGGGAATGTGTGTTTTGTTGATAAAAAATAAAGGAAGGTGGCAGGGAGTTATCTTTGGTGTTTGATTATTATTTGTGTGGCATTCATGTGGGAGAGAAAGATAAATGTGGCAATTGAAAAACAAATGCATATGGCCGAAAATGAGGTGTATGATTTGGGGAATTATTTGTTTTATGTTTTTTTGATTTTTTGTTTAATTTATTTAGTTTGTGTATGGAATGTGTGAAATGTGTATTTTATTTTGTGTTTTGGTTATTTGTTATTTATGTTAAAATTATCATTTAATTGGTTGGTAATTTTTAGTGATTTAATATAGTTCAAATTCATTTAATTGGTTGATGAATTTTATTTTGCATGGAAGTTGAAGGGTCACAAGCATGGAAAATTAGAGAGAGAGAAAAGGTGTGAGAAAGTGCGAGGAAAAGGTTCCGAGCGAAGATGATTTTGAAACGGAAAAGGCGACGACGAACCCGAAGCAAAACGAGCGAATAAAATCCATCAAAAAGTCAATTCTTGACTTTGCCCTTCCGGCGTCCGCTTCCCGCGACTCCCGCGACTTAAAAGAGACTGCCTCCATACGAGGCCCATCATCGGGACTTACCATGCAAAAATGCAGTGCCTACAGTCACAATCCTACGGTGCCGATAGTCTCTTTCCCACGTGTCGCCACGTCACCGCCACATCATCGCCATGTCAGCGCCACGTCAGCATCAATCATTGAGTATCTAATCCTTATCTGACACGTGGCGGATAAGAATCTCATCAACCAATCAGAAGCCGCCACGTGTCACAATAATTGAAGCCCAACCACCTCGCCACGTGTCACCTTATCAGCTTATCCAGAATCTGCAAACAAACGAACCAGAGCGTGCCACGTCGACAGAAGCCGGCATAGCGATGACAAAGGCCCTGGCGTCGCGACGCTGGAAGCCTACCCGCGCCTATAAATTCAGCTTCAAATTTCAGAATTTGTTGTACCACTCTCTCTCTCTTCTATTCTATCTAAAGAGAGAGTTTATCTCTCTACTTTCTTTTTAATTTTTAGTTTTTTTTTTAGTTTTGTAATTAATTTTAATTACGTTTTGTAATAATAGTAATTTATTTATTTTTTACTTTTTATAGTTTTTACTATTTACCATGAGGAGGTAACTTCCCCAGCTATGGTGAAAGGTAATTCTTTTATTATTGCTATTTAGATTAATCTCCCTTAAATATAATATATTCACTATTTAAAATATTGACTTAAAAAGGATACTTCCAGATTGGTCGGTTGGTAATTAAACTTTCTTACCGCCTATATGGCAGGTTCATGGACAAATCTTTTTACCGCCTTAATGGCTGGTTGGAATTAATTTGACTTAATCAGGATACCGCCTATATGGCTGGTTGGTAATGTTATCACAAGTTTATATATTATATTATGGGAGATATCTAAATTAGTAGTAGTAAAAGTAATTCCTTTTACCTTAGCATTTTATTTTATTGTAATTTACTTGTCAGTATTTACTTTACCGCATTTTTACTTTATGTCTTTTATTTTCAAGTTTTTACTAGCCCTAGTTATGTGTTGTAACTAAATTAGTTATCTGGGGTTGTGATGACTTTTAATATCACCGTTTTATAAGAGGTTAGATTATAGTTTGGGTATATAAAGATTTATTTATTGAGTCTTAATCTTAATGCTTTTTCATTAACTGGCCATTAATAAAATTGATCTGGTAAATCTAAAATGAACTACACATAGGGATTTTAGGTTTCAGCCTTAGACTCAATAGCCCACGATCTTCCTTGAGGATAGATAACCCTTTAATAGATTTCCTTACAGGATAGAAATATACCTGTCGGGCGGGGGTAGCTATAATTGGAACTTAAACTTAATGAATCCAGATAATTTGGTTGACATAGACATATGGTTCAATTGGGTTAAACTGGGTATTTGTGTCTGACCATCGACAGAGGCTTATACATAATTTAGTGTTCCAGGTTAATAAATCAATATATTACCCAACTTTAAGATAACCACTTCATCTTTAAAATGATATTGGAAGAAATCACAACCCTAGATAGTTTTTAATATTGAATTTTCTTAAAACCTATTTTCGATAATTTTATTTACTTGCTTTTGAATTTAGAATCGTCATCATTTCAAATCAATCAATCAACCTGTTAGATACTAGTAATCATTTGACCTCATAAAATTAATAGATTAGATATTAAGTCCTCGTAGGATCGATATTTTTATACTACTTGAACGATACGTGCGCTTGCGTTATACGCGTGTGTTTACACCGGTCAAATGGTTGAGTTACAGGCTGTCACATGGGCAAAATGTGTAGCAGTGGACAAAAGGTTGGAATGATTGCCTTCTGCTGACAGAGGACGGCTGAGTAAAAGACCAAAATTACTGTTTAGAGAGTGGTTGGGGAAAAGGAGCGTGAGTGTTGATGACATGAGCTGACGTCATTGGTTAGTGAATAGTAGATTCAAAAGCCTATACAAAAGGGTTTGAAGCCGCAGATTCAGGGGTTAGCAATTTTTATATTTTCATCACTTGTAAAGAGAGACCGAAAAAACATAGAGAGAGAGAAATCAGGTTGGCTCCTACCCGAGCAAGTAATAAAATTCCTCTTTTTTATTCTCGTGGACGTAGGTTGGAGCCACTCTCTGTCGAACCATGTTAATCTTTTGTGTCCGCTGTGATTTTCCGCTTGCTTGCTAAGTTTGCTTTGGTTCCCAACTAACCAAACAAATTCACTGATTGGGGGAAGTTTGTTTGAGGGGTGGAATTCTCATATTACCATTGGAACGAAAAACAATTGTCAACAAGACTTTTTGAAAAAAAATATAACTAGATTAATATTAAAAAAACAGATTTGATTTTAAAAATAAATACATTTAATTAAAAAATATGGCTAATGAGATAAATTAAGGAGTCAAATATCTTAGAACCCCTATCTTAACAAGATATTGTCATTTTTGCCAAAAAAAAAATTGAATTTTGTCCGCTGAAAATATGCAACGAAAATATTGTTCAAAGAAGTCATTATTCATAAATAGGGATGTCAATCGGCCAGGTATGGTAGGGAATGTCAATACCCATTTCGAATCGTTCAATCAACGAATATGAAAATTAAATATGTATCGGGCCTTAATATACCGAGCCCCTATGGGTCCTTATTCACACACGGAGTTTATCTTTATTAGAAGGAGAATATCAATATCCATATTCAACCAGTATAACTAACAGATATAAAAAATTATCAATTTATTCATTCCTAATATATCAAGCATCCAAATGAATTGTTTCCATCCTATTTATAAACATATCTCCATAGGTGCATACATACTCTGTTTGAATTCGGATCAAATTATCTAACGGTGAGATTTCTAATATTTGAAAAAAAAATGATAGAATGAATGTAGTGCATCCGTGGGTTGAGTCCGACATCACAAGTTAACAATTATTGTCGAGTTGGGCTGGCTTTAGCCGAAGGATGACTGTTGACAGGCAATAGCCGGTGACGAAACCGGGAAACAGGGATCCTTTTCCGACAGGCCAACTGAGGTCCAGCTATTTGGGCGTATAATTTGTCAATCGCAGTCAGTGGTCCCGCCACTCCCAAAACCCACCAAATTAACAAGTTGTAACCTGTCCCAACCCGAAAATTATATTATTATTATTATTATTATTATTATTATTATTAAAGCAAATAAAAAATTAAAGATGATAAACGAATTTGTTTTTGAAATTTAAAACAAATTCTAACATCCTAATTAATATTCCATTTTTTTTTAAATGATTTAATCCTAATATGATTGGTTAAAAAATACATAATTGATATATTTATTAAATAAATCAATTTTTTAAATTTATGTATTTATCAATGAATAAACATTAACAGAATTTATTTATTTAAAAAAACAGTTCACTGCCAGAGGACAAGAAACAGGACACACAACTCAAAATAATGGCCATGTCAATCCCCATTATAGCCGTCGTCACCGCCCTCCACCTCATCGCCTTCGTCTTCGCCGTCGGAGCCGAACGGCGCCGTAGCTCTGTATTTTTACTCACTCTATTTACCCATTTTTGTTTGATGTTTTAAACTTTTCTTTATTTTTTTTTGGTGATTTTTTTGAGTGTTATTGTGTGTGTGTGTGTGAAGGCTAAGGTGGTGCCGGATCAGTACGATGAGAGTACTTACTGTGTGTACGGAACGGACTCCTCGACCGTGTACGGATTGTCGGCGTTTGGGCTGCTGCTGATAAGTCAAGCGGTTGTTAACGGCGTTACTAGGTGTCTTTGCTTTGGTAAAGGCCTTGTCACTGGCAGCTCCTCCACTACTTTGGCCGTTTTCTTCTTCATCGTTTCTTGGTAACTTTACCATTTTATCCCTCCCTCTAGGTTTTATTACTATTTATATATATCTGCTATACATATTAAGTCTCGATAAGGTACTTGCTTGTTTTTGTAAGTATTAAACGTGTAAAATAGACCAATATATATGAAAGTCTAAGGCTTGGAATTTTGAATATAATCGATGTATGATGAAGTGATTTTAACACTCAGCATGTGAGTAGCAGACATTTATATACAAATCACCACATGGCTTGCCTATATGCAAGCGATGTGGGATCAGCTGCACACCAAGAAGTGTCTGCTCACCATTTTACTTGCCTATATACAAGCGATGTGGGATCAGCTGCACACCGAGAGGTATCTGCTTGCTTTTGTAAGTATTAAACGTGTAAAAGAGACCAATATATATGGAAGTTTAAGGCTTTGAATTTTGAATATAATCGATGTGGGATGAAGTGTTTTAAACGTTCAGCTTGTGAGCAACAACCATTTATATAAAGTCACCATTTTGTTTGTCTATATAGAAGCGACGTGGGATCAAATACAAATTATCCAAAAATGGTTTATGTGTTCGTTTCTTTGGGCTAGGCTTGACTTATTATTGGTGCTTGCTTGCTTTTGTAAGTATTTAACGTGTAAAATAGACCAATATAGACATCACTATGGAATGAAAGTACATCGGCATGATAATCACCCCGAAATTCAAATACACCGGAGTGACTGACATCACTCCGGAATGGAAGTGCACTGAAGTGACTGACATTACTCCTGAATAGATGTACACTGGAGTTACTGACACTGCTTCGGAATAGAAGTACACTGGAAAGACTGGCATCACTTTGGAATAAAAGTACATCGGAGTGTCTGACGTCATTCCGGAATGAAAGTACACCGGAGTGATGAAATCACTTTGGAATGGATGTACACCAAAGTGATGATCACTCTGGAATGGAATTAAACCAGAGTGATGATCATTCCGAAATGAAAGTACATCGGAGTGAATGACCTTTCTCCGGAATAAAAGCACACCGGAGTAACTGACATTTTTTCGGAATGAAAGTACACCAAATTGACTGGCATCACTCTGAAAAGAAAGTAAACCAAAGTGACTCACATCACTCCGAAATAGAAGTACACCAGAGTGTTGATCACTCTGAAATGAAAATACAAAGTACACCGAAGTGAGTGACATTATTTCGGAATGGAAGTACACCCGAGTGATGATCACTCCGTAATGAAAGTAAACTGGAGTGGCTGACATCACTTCGGAATGTGTACACCCGAGTGATGATTACTCTGGAATGGAAGTACACTGGAGTGACTGACATTGCTCCGGAATTTTTGGGATGTTTTAGTAAAATATGATTCATCCCTTTCAGTTTATTTACAATGAATTGAAGCTATAAATCATCTTGACGATCTCTCCCCCCCCCCCCCCAAAAAAAAAAAAAGAGGAAGATTTAGTTAAAATATGAAAGCTTTTTGTTCTTTTTCTGTGTTTTAATATCAAAATTGGTAGAAGTTCTTTTTAAAAAACAAGTTTTAATCATTAAGCTGTGAATCTATAGGTTAGGTAGTTATAGGCATTCAATTGATGTGAATTTGTTTTAACAGTTGGCTGGACCCAAAAAAAATTATACGAACAGAAGTTTTGATCTTTAGTTTCTGATAATCATCCACAAACACAAGGGCTTTGTTTTAGGTCCTTGAGATGTCTTACTACGAAGGGTTTTACCTTTGAGTTTGGAATAACCCTGTTTGATCTATGCATGTTAATTGTTCAGTTCTCTTCCTTTTTCTTGTGGAGAGTGAGTGCAATGTAAGATTGTGTTTTATATGTTTGGCGGTGATTTTGTTTACGACTTCTAAAACAAAAATTTGAATGCATTAGGGTTAGTTTTCTGGGAGCCGAGGCATGCTTATTGGCAGGGTCGGCGAGGAATGCATACCACACAAAATACCGAGGAATCTTCGGTGGAGATGAATTGTCTTGTGCTACTCTCCGCAAAGGTGTCTTTGCTGCTGGGGCTGCTTTGACATTGTTGTCACTGGCAGGATCAATCCTTTATTACTGGGCTCACTCTAGGGCTGATACCGGTGGATGGGAGAAGCACCGAAATGAAGGCCTTGGCATGGCTATGCAGCAGCAGCCGCAGCCGCAGCAACCCGACAATGAATTTGAGAAAGCTTAGTTATTGTCTGTGTGGATTAATTCCCACAGTTTTGGTGACTTCTTGTTGAGGGAAAGATGAATATTGATCAAAATCATATGGTCTTCTATCAAGTAGCTGCATGTATATGTTGCCCAGTGTAAACTGGGATTCAATGTTAAAAATGAAATATATAGTGCTATGTTTCTGTACTTTTGCAATGTTATATGATGACCTTATATACTTTTGCTTCATATGGGTGATTTTCTGGCAATCCCCTTGGCTGAGATTCAAGTAACTGCTATCGACTACTCTGCTTCTGTGAAAAACGGAACAAAATGCAAACACAGCACTAGATTTTGTATACATTTTCTAGATATTCATCTGAATTTGTGGTGTGCAAATGTGGGGGCTTATTTGCACATTAGCTAGGGATCTGAGTTTGAGACACTTCAATTAATTAGAATACCCACATTAGATATGACCTATATATAATAAAGGCATTTCATTCACCTTAGAAGTGTTAGTGGGACCATTATTATAGGGGCATGATTAGTGAAATTGTAGGCATGGAAATCCCCACTTGCCTGCTTAAAGGACTAAGCAATGGTTTCTTCATAGCATTTCCATAAAATGGGGTGTGTGGATTATATCCTATATTTCACGTGTGTACTAAAACACATTCAAGTTAAAGTATACTTACCTTTGTGGTTTATGTTTGCATTACCTGATTAGAGGGGTATAGATGTATAGTCGCAATATAGGTTAGGATTCATTTATTCATTTTATTCAATTCATATTAAAGAAGATATGAATTTAGCATTATTGATTCGTTTAATAAATGGATCAGTTCACTTCGATTCGTTTATCAAACAAATCGAATATGAGCTCATTGATTTGTATATTGCTTTTCTTTTACTAATTTTTTATATTTTTTAAGTTCGAGAAGTTGCCAATAATTATATTAAAAAACATTTTGCCTAGATTTGGTAGATTATTTTCAATAAATTCATTAATTGTTTATTTCAAACATATATATTTATAAAGAATTAATGTAAATAAACTACGATAATTTATGTCTATTAATGTAGTATTCATTTAATCTTAATATTAGAATTCATTTTAGGGTGGATCGTCTCTCATTGTGTTTTCTTGTAACATTTTAAAAAGTGCAGTCGCAAGTTGTAGCAGTTTTATTGATCTTTTTATGGTGGCAAGGTGGTCTCCTGTATACATATAGCAACACAAACCCACATTAATCTTTAGCAATGTCTTCTATTAACATATTTTATCCTTCGCTAACCATTTGTGTTATGAATTAAGATGAATGACACATCACCACACGCAAAAAAGAAAAACCAGATCAGACACTAGACACTAGCATATATGTCTATGGCAACGAAGACACCGCAAGCTTCGATGTTGAACACTTATATCTAATTCTTAATTAAAGTTTTACAAACAAGATGAGCCCGAAACGACATATTTGCATTACGGAATGTTCATTGCAGCAATTTATACAAACCACCATACAATTGATGTGTCTTTAGTGCATGTACTAAAATGTTTCTTCAAAAACTACTAAGGAACTAAAATGAAATTGACAGTCGGCGAGAAAACGGGGTATGCTTCAAAACTACAGGTCTCAAGCAATTGGACCCCACGTACATCACTCCATTAGCGTGCTTCATACTGAACAACTGCACAAAGCAAAAAACTCATGCAAGATCAAATGTTGGAACAATAAGGAAATATGAACAGAGAGAACTAAATATCTCGGAGAGCTATATAACAATAGATCAGCACAATAAGAGACGTTATGACTAACAATATCCAACACAGATTCACATCAAATGAATCAAAAGGTATCTCAATCAACTAAAGCTTTTCTTTCAACAGGAAAGAATCCTAAATATCTGCAAATGCATCGAAAATAATGGATACATTGAAAAGGCAACATGATGTAACCCGATTGCCAGAAGTTTAAAACTGGGCAGTATACTTTGGTTTTCCAAAGCTTGACTTTCACTATGACTAGGCAAAAAGCTTATTTCATTCTTTTTCTGATGTCTTCCAACCAATAACACACCAGACACAACACACACACAAGGCTAAGAGCTCAGGAAATTTCACAACCAAAGGCCATCACATATATGTGCAATTGTAATATCGATCATTATGTGTTACCATTGAATGAAAATCACCATTCAAAAAGAAGACTGGTAAAAACAAAGCTGATATGATAAAGCAACATGTGTTTAAGCCTTTTGCAATACATCCTTAACAGTCATTATTGTGGGTACCATCTCTTCATCAAAGTGGGAAAGACGAAAAATCAGAAACCGGAACCAAATGCTCAATATTCACAAGACCAAACAAACAACCTGCATTTAGCGACAAGACCCAATTTCATCAATGCATAACAAGTATTCAACCTTTCTTCGGATAATTACACCCCAAAACAAAATCCTATCAAATATCAATACACTCTTGAAAGCTCTAATTCCCCATACAAAAAACTGAAAACAAACTATTAGAGACCTATCACCGAGAATGCGGAGGCAACCTCCCTTCCCATACTAACAAATAAACGGGCACCCTAATTAACTCTTTTCCAGCCTAATTCATACCATAAAATCTATTTCCCATTACTTCCCATTAATTGGTCCCCAATTAAATCATTGGTAGCTATTCAACTATTAAACATTCTCCTTTTAAAACTCTAATTACACTCCAAACCCTAAAATCATAAGCCCTAATAGCATAAAAAAGATTAAACAGACACATGATCACAATCAAAAGGAAAAATAAAATTACTTCGGCGGGTGCGCTTCTTGTACAGGATACGGTAACCGCATTCACGGCACTGAATGACGTCACCAGGCTTCAGCGTGTTCTCCATTCCACAATCTAAAAAATTTCGCTCACCATCATCATGATCGGGTTTTAATTGCCAAAAAAAAATATAACTTTAATTATTTAGAAAGAAATACGTACCGCCACAGATGTAGCTGACTGGCTCTGGCTGAGGATCCATTTCGATTTCGAGGTTCGAGAATTTCTAGGGTTTTAGTGAACGATAAATCTGTATTATTGACTTGGGGCGACTCGGTGGAATTTTTTTTTTTATTTCTTGGAGCCTACGAAAGTGTTGGTTCAATGGAGAAAATCTTTGGTGCAACAGTGGTATCACGTTATCCATGCAACAAACCAATCATCATTTGCCACGCGTGCTAAAAAGTCAAAAAACAACTAAAAAATAGGAAGAAAATTAAACATGTTATTTTTTAATTGGTTGGTAGTACCACGTCATTCATACCACTGTTGCACCAAAGATTTACTCGTTCAATTGGGCCCAATTCCAAGAGCGCAGTACGGCTTTGCTGCCTAATTATTTACAATAAAACAAATAAAATTATGTCAATTAATAAAATATGAATAATTAATTCATCATTTAGTAAAACACGAAAACTTAAGGACCTTGATGATAAAATTCGGATGAATTTTCTTGAATTTTATGACATAATAAGTGTGAATAGTATTATTGCTAAGTAAATATTTAACGTAGATATATATCCTGATTAGAGTATAAGATGATTATTGTAATAAGATTTGATAGATTTGTATCTCGATATCAATAAAGGAAATTATCGTTTGTAAATCTAATATTTGATACGTTATCAAAAATATATAAATTTTGAAACTTTGTTCATTAGTCCACTCAAAGATTGTGAAGTGTATCAAATGTGTAGAAAACATCCACTTATTTTGTATCAAATGTCTTTTTAATGTTTGACATATGTTTCAATTATATACCTAGATTTTATACATTTTACAATCTTATCAGTAAACAAAATTTTCAGGATTGGTGTATTTTTAATAACGTATCAAAATTTGAGTATGTAATTGACAATTTCCCTCACAATAATGATATGAAGAATCAAGAAATATCATATTAATAATATTAAACACGACAGTATTTAATTCTTCTTAATATGATCTTACCCCTGTATTTTTTCCTAAATTTGAATAAAAATGTTTGCATGCTATCATCATTATTTTCTTTAATGGCATCACCAATATATCCTCAAGATGATTATAGACTTATAGCCCCAGACGCTAAATTTCACCTCCGGCCTACAGTCGAGAATTTGTATGAGGGGGGCTCCAACGATCTCGCATAACTGATGAGCGGAAAATATATCAATATTTACTCCCCTTTTACTTAATATTTTGTTTAGTTTCTCGATTTTGATGAACGTTTTTATGTGTTTTTGTTTATTTTGCAGATAAAAATAATATCAAGACCTAATGGAATCAACTTGGGGCTGAAACGACGAAAAACGAACAAAAAATGGCAAAAACGAAATTTCACAGATCGCGTCGCAACGCGCAGGACTTCTGCGTCGCGACGCATCACCATCAAGCGCCGAAAGGAGATCTGCCGACACGCCACATCCAATGTGAAGCGTGTCGCGACGCCAAACATCTTACGCGTCGCGACGCTCAATGATTACGCGTACACATGTCAACATATTATATGTGTTGCGACGCGCAGGACTTTTGTGTCGCGACGCAGATGGAAGAATTTTGCCTATAAATAGAAGTTTAAGCTTGTGTTTTATCCAAAATGAATGAAGCTTATTAAACGTCTGTCATTTGCATTTCCTGCCACAGTCTTTGAAGTAAATTCGAAATTACTTTGGAGAATATTAATTCTCCGAAGTACACATCAAAATCGATGTAAAATTTGGAGATCTGAAGTCAAAACTTCGAATCTCCAAAACTTTTAAAAAAAATTATTTTTTTATTCAAAACATTGGATATCTGAAGTATTAATTAGGATCTCCGAAATATTCTTCCAGTGTCCGAAGTCTGAAAAATTATTTATAAAATCGGGCATTCTCAATTTATTCTCAATTTAAAATTTTAGTCTTTTATGGTGATACGATATTGATTTTGATGTTCAATGAAATAATTAACGATTTTTATTGATACATAATACTTTTACATATAAGTTCTAAAACATAAACCAAAAAGCATCAATTTGTAATACATCAAATCTGTTTACGTAAGTTCAAATTACTGTTGATTTTGACTTGGATTTTGGCTAAGAGGAGTCATGCATGAACGTCTATTGTGTCCACGTTCGCCATATCGACAGCAAATGACTTGCACCGTTTGTTCGCCTTGTGACGGTCTTCTATTTATTTTCGGTCGTCCTGTCGAAACACGCTCATTTGGTGGCAATACATTCAAACCTACATTGAGAATCAAAACATTAGTTAAAATTATTTTTGAATATTTTTCCAATGAAACAAAGTAATAATATTATTTATGATAACTCTTTTGGCAAGACCCAATCAGATTGGTAACTAACATGATGGATAGTTTCTCCATACGCAGCATGAAGGGTGGTCGTTATGTACATCTTACTTCAAAGACTAGAGCATTTGATTCTAGCAGCAGCACATACAACTAATGCGTGTGCACACGGAAGTTGCTCTAAATCAAATTTTCTGCATGTACACGTCTTCTCTCTTATGTTGATAAATTTTAATCGTGTCTCCACCACGAACCTCAAAATCATAGCGATTAGTCGGTGATACAAACATTCGATGTGATGTCACTATACATTTCTCTATTTTTGCATGCGTCCACGGGTCAACGGAGTAACAATCTTTTATGTTGATTCTCTCATATCAAAAAATCATCTCTAAAGGGTCATCCTGATATAGTTAAGTAAACTAAGCACCAGAAGTTCTCGAGCCTCTGTAAGCAATGCGTTCAAACTTTCAACAATGTTTGTTGTCAATTTTTCAAATTTCAGACATCCGAATAATACTTCAGAGATTAGAATTAATACTTCGGAGATCCGAATTAATACTGCGGATGTCCGAAATTTTGATAAAAATTAAAAACTTCTAAAAACTTCGGAGTTCCGAAGTTTTCACTTTGGATCTCTGAATTTTACACCAACTTCGATGTGTACTTCGAAGAATCCATAAATTCCAAAGTACACTTAGGTGATTGTGGCTGGAAATGAAAATGGCAAACGTTATGGCTCATATTGGAAAATGTGTATCTTTTTTTGTTAATTTTGCTAATTTCTCATATTACAACCTACAGGTGTCTGAATCTCTTTCTGTTTTTTTTGGAATTATCTTTGCTCCGTGATCACGATTTTATAAATCTAGCACGTAAGTACATGTATCGCTCAAGTAGTAGTGTAGTACAATGAAAAACTATCAGATATCGTACCCACATAGACTTATTATTTCTCTTATCAATATCAAGACTAGAATACTTAACTTAAACTAAACTATTGGGCACAAGAGAGATTAATTAGTATAATATTAATTGAAATAAATAAAGAGACCAATAATTTTGGAGATAAACTTTATACGCGAGAAGAACCCAGGGTTGTAACTTCATTTAAGTACGCAAACAATAGGTTCAGGTAATTTTCATTCATTTGGGTTATTACCAATTATTAACCTAAAACACTAAACTATATACAAGCCTCTTTTGATGGTCAGGTAGAAATATTCAACTTAAAACAATTAACTATATGTCTATGTTAATTAAATCTTAACCAAATTCAATAAGGTCAGGTTATAATGGTGGCTATACATGTCCGACGGGTATATTTCTATCATGAAGAGAAATATATTCAAAAGAACTAGATCATGCGTTATTATTCCCACGGCTAACCCAAATTCCCTCTGTCGAGATTTTAAGGATTTACCAATACTATTCTATTGTTGGCCAGACAAATAAAATATGCATAATAAATAACAAACTCAAAAGAATAAAAATATGTAAATTAATGAAATATTATGCTCGGGATCCATTACAATCCTAGAGTAATGATTTAGCTACTCATGATAATAAATAAAAATAAGCTAATCATTATAGATACAAAGCAAAAGGGAAAACATAGAAGAAAAGACTCTCGTTTACAGTCTTCGCCTTCAAACTCCAGCACCAGTTGAAGCACTCGTCCTTTCCTTGATCTAAGCATTTTTCTATGTTTTGGGACTCCAAAATTATGTTATGAGACTTCTTTTTGGTTTTGGGATAAACTTATGTTTATATAAGAGGTATGTGGGTTTTTCCTGATGAAAAATCAAGTTCCGAATGAATTAGGATCACATCTCCCGTGTTGCGACGCTCTTCAACAACAACGGCGCATCGCTACGTGCCACCTTGTGATGCTCTCTGGATGATTTTTCAACGTGCGTGCGTCTCGACGCGCTGTCCAACGTTGAGACACGCATCCCAACCTCTGGAAAGCGCCCTAATTTTGCCCCGAACTTGCCAATTCTTCGCTCGTTACATCCTATTAAGCTTTGATATGATTTTTACCTGGGAAATATATTCAAAACACATCAAAACGCTTGTAAAACTCGAAATACACAAAAAATATTGAGATAAAGGGACGGGAAATATATATATATATATATATATATATATATATATATATATATATATGATCGCTCATCAAACCGCAATATCTAATCATCGTGGCATCTATCATTATTTTTTATGTGACTTTACAATTTAATATTCCTCTACTTCCTCATAAACCAAATGGAGATCAATATCTTGTCCAAAAATATATATGTAAAAAAATAAAAAAATAAAAAAATAAAAAAAAAAAAAAAAAAGGAGATCAACATGAAGCTCTATGTCCATGCTGATATGGAATTTGATGTGGAAGACAACTAGACAAAAGAGTGTTGTTTGGATTCTTGATATGGAATTTTTACTTATATTCTTGATTACTCCACATGAATGAACATTGGCCTTCATAAAGTGTTATGAATGAATATTAGATTCTAAGAATTTCCAATGCATATCATTTTTATTGTGTTTTTCTCATGATGGGCATGGAGCATGCTATGAATTCTAGGTATGATCAAGTACAATGAATCCACAAGCCTTTTTTTTATATAGATATTATATTGTCAGCTGCGGCACGCATTATCCCATTGATTATAAATAAAAATCAAGATATAACCATAAAAGTGAGAGCTGAAATTGGAGAATGTAGTAAAATCATAATGATGATCATAATCCTAGTAAACGAAATTATGACATTTACCTATCCAGGAAGTCAGATGTTGCACTAGAAGAAATGATCATTCTGGTCTTCAGGAATAATACTACTGTTTTGAGAGATGACATTTACCTATCCAAACCAAATCAAGAAAATCCATGTATAAGATAATGTTCATAATTCATATCAATGAAAAACTTGAATCCGGCGTCAATGATACAGCTGAAGAGGCAACTGAATTTAGTACAAAAGTAAAGAAGACGATTGAAACAATTAACCGAAAACTCCTAGCAGATTAAGAAAACTATTATTCAGAAACTGATATATGAATTGCACAAGCACACAATATTTTAGTTTCAGCTTGTACAGTATAACTAATTCTCATACCAAATATCATTTCCTATGCATATGAAATATCAGCAGCAGTAAACACATCCACAGTTACTTATTATATCTTATCACAAACCAATACCAATAACAAGAAAAACAATAAACCAGAAAACTTTTGAAAGAAAAAAAGCAAAGTATATATATATATGGACCAAACTCTTCCTTCAAAATTGTTTCTTCCTTCGTTGACAGGTATCATAGTGCCTGTGAAGTTCTGATCTGTTGCTTGATATTCTCATTGGAAATCTGAGCAGAAGTTTCAGGCAACACTGCAGTGCCCATCATGGTTCGACACTGAGAAGGCATTGTGGGTGCCAGAGGCTGAGTATAATATATCTGGGCATGAGAAGGATCCTCAAACTCATAACCATAATTAGAAGTTGCCATTGCCGCAGATGTAGTAGCAACAGACTGAGATGGATGGTGAAACTGAGTGTAACCAACATATTGCTGTTGATGCTGACTCGATGGCACTTGAACCAACTGCGTAGTGCCTGTAGTTGTTGTTCTATACGTGCCTGCTGCAGCAACCATTTCAGGTTTAGTAATGTGTGTATTTCTCATGAGATTATAAGCTGTTACTGGAGGAGGAACCATGGCAGGATTTGGTGGCGTTTGGGGACGGCTAGAGGGAATGGCTGCAGGGGACATATTATAAGCCTGTGTCTGTCTTGATGCGGGCACAAAGTAAACCGGATACTGCTGATCAAGCTGATGGACTTGGTGTTGCTGTTGCGATGGATATACAGGATAATAAGCTGAAATTGGCACTGTTCCAGCAGGGTGATGGTGAATATATTGTGCACCAACATGAACATATTGCTGCTGTGGTTGTTGCGGTTGTTGTTGCGATTGCAACACATAACCAGAACCAGAATCCTGAATCTGTTGTACATTAACACGAGCATTCGGATCGGAGACATTAGGCTTCGGATCAACAGGGTTAACATTGACAGCAACCCTGCTGCCACCGGAAGACATTTGCACGACAGAGTCTTGATAAATCAAAGGCTTTTGTCGAGAAATAGCATTTGTAAGACTACTACTATCACTGAAACATTTTCACACACAAATATGTACACATTCAGATTCCACTCATTTCTCCATATTAAAAATAAGATTGAAAGTATAAATAAATTAATATTAACCAACCTTGAAAATGAGTCTGGTGACGGCAAATTAAGAACAGCGCCACCTCCGCCGCTTGACTTCTGCGGCTCTGGCTGAGGTGGAGGTGGTGATTTTTTGTAACCAACAGCAACAGGCATGCCATGATCCGATCTCTCATCATCAGAAACCACCCTATTTACGTAGTCACCAGAAGCCAAACCCGTCGTCACAGCCGTCGTCACCACCGGCTGCGGAGGCGGCGGCGACAAAACCAAAAACCCCTCCTCTTGTTGCAGCTTTTGCCCACCGCCACCACTAATATTTATCTGCCCAAGTTGCTCTTGAACCTTGCCACTCTCCTCCACATGAACCCTAATGGGCGGCAAATTCGCCAACGACGAACTCGAACCAAACGACGACGTGGTTTCCATCATCGGAGAATCAGGCACCGAGTGTACATCTTGCACCTTCTTAGCCACCGCTACCCCGCCGCCGGATACGGAAGCGTCGTCGAGACCTAACAAACAATCAACCGACGCGGAATCCGAAAACCCTCGATTCAGAACGTCACCAACAGCTCCGTTTAAAGCGTTTAAAAACCACTCATCAGATTTTATAGTTTTGGTTTCAAGTATCGATTGAGAAGATTCCAATTTATGTTGAAACAAGAACAGGCGCAAACGACAAGGCTTCTGATAATTCGACGTCGTACGCTCGTACTCTTCCATCATGTTCTCCAAATCTTCGTCCGTGGTAACGGAGATTAACGAGTCGAGGTCTTCTGACGGAAGCTGGTATTTCAAGCTAAACGACTTGCCGTTTAGCAAAGACTGCGAGAGTCGCGACACGAGGGAAGAGAGCGTGACGTTACGATCGACGACGACGATGCGAGTTTCGCCGCCGACGTAGCAGAGAGACTTGTCTTGAGGGCGGGGGATGATATGACCGCCGTAACTGCACATGAGTCTGAGCTTAGAAGAAAGGACGGCGGCCGCGGGAGGGCGGTCGTCCCAGGAGTCGGTGTGGCGGGAGCGGGAAGAGGAATCAAACGAGTCGGCGTAGGGTTGGGTGACGGCAGTGGCGGTGGGTGTGTCGGAGGAGGGGTGTGGCGGAGGCTCCATCGCCGGTGGGTGAAATTGGGGTTTTGGGGAGTGTGTTCTGATTATTTGGGAGGAGGGGGTGTTAAAAGACTCTTAAGCAATCACACCTAGTCCTAGACTACTCCAGCTTGTTTATTTATTTTTTATTTTTTATTTTAAAAAAATATATTAAAAATTAACTTGACTCATTTGAATTTATAATTGATTTTTTTCCGAGCCCTTATCCTCCCCCTCCCCTCACATTGAAGAAAAATTTTATCTCCTTTACAATTCCGATTTTACCCCTCATCTTTCTCACAAATTCAATTTTCCAAATAAACAAAATATATCATATTTTTTATATATTGATATATATAAAATATAAAATATAAAAATAACATATGTAGTTATTTTAATTTATTAATTAAATTTTTTATTTTATAAATTTTTAAAAAATTTATATTTTTTTAAGTTTATATATATTTTTTTTAATTTTTTTAATAATATATTAGATTTGTTAAACAAATAGACTATAAAAAAATTTATTTTATAATTTAATTTTATTTGGTTAAATTCTATTATTTTAATATATAAGTAGTATTAATTAAATTAAAAATGAATCAAAAAAATGAATGAATAGATACGAAAACTGTAATATTTATTAACAAAAATCAAATAATCAAAAAATTATAAAATAAAAAATAATTATTAAAATGATAAATGGTGTTATAATTAGTATATAATTATTTTTAAATTAATATATATAAATATATATATATTTTGTAATGTGTATAATATTTATAACTTTCCAAAAAAAAAAAAGTCATTGTAAATATTGATAAGGGCAATTTGGTAAGTTAGCAAGGGGACAGGGGGGGGGGGCGTGGCAGGTTTGGCAGGGAGGGGGGTGATGATCAATTTTCTTTTCTTTTTTTTTTTAAAAGTTTTGGATATTTTTTATTAAAAGATGAAATGAACTTCATTTATAAAAACATATTACAAGTCCAAATAATAAGTCGAAAATAAATTTAGGATATCCTAAAATTTAAGTTAATTATAATAAAACCTAAAAACATGAGATAAAATGTGCATTATATGTTTCTCGTAATTAATAGAGATACATATTCATACCTAAAAATACTTAGGAACAGAAAGAATTACGAGTCCGGCCTGATCTCCTTATATCAGTCTCAGTGCAAAATCGATGACTACATATTCCTACCTAAAAGTGAAACAACATAATACATATTTTGAAACACAACTTTTACAGCAATGAACAACCGATTTAATACATAACAATTAATAGATCCATAAAATAATATAAATGTCTCGAGAAGGTCCATCAAATGTTTGATGAAATGCACTAATGAAATTCAAGTACTATAGTCCTCTTCAACTATTCGATAAAATGCGCCAAAGAGATTTAGAATGTGACATCATCCCCACCTAATTTGGCAACTCCTTTTCAAATTTTATTTCCAAAACTTTGCAATTCCGGAATTGTCATAAGGAAATTAATTTAGAGAAAGGGGAAAAAAAAAAGGTAATTTTGTGATAACTGATGTAATATATACACTTTATTTATTTCATTAAATTGGAGTTAACAGTTGGAGCGAAAAGGCCCACAAATTGAAGAGGGAAAGCGGGAGACCAAGTTGAAATGAAACTTACTGTAGACTGCCACGTGTGCTTTGAGTTTGAGAGTTGGATTTGCTACGGCAATGATCATGGTAGTTCTGTCACGCGCCGCCGGACACTAATCTCGATTCTTGGCGCGTGTAAGAGAGGAGCGTGGAGTAGTGACATGCAATGCTGTAAAGTAATAGTAACGTTTGGCTGGCCAACTGCCAAGGCAATGTTTTTTTTTTTCAGTTATTTTATTTAACTGACATTTTTTCATTAATTATTTTTATTTTGAGTAGTGATATTCTTACAAACAATCTCACAAACACTTTTACTAACCCCTCACTGTAGCTACAGTGAGGGAGTTAGTAAAAGTGTTTGTGAGATTATTTGTAAGAATATCATTTTTGTTTTATTTTTAGTATAAGAATAAAGAAAGAATCAGGTGCTTCTGCCTTCTGGTCTACAAGATTTTTGTGGAAGATTTTTCCGCGGAGAGATTTTCTTTGAATAATTTTGGAATAAATATATTTCATATGGATATGAGATCCCGTAACATGATGATTTTTTTCCTTATTGAAAAAATTTATAAAACTTTAAAATAATTTATCGGAATCGAAATTGATAAATTTCAACTCCTTTAACACCTCCATTTCTTTCATGATATATATTTTGACATGAGATTGCTTTATGTTATTGTGATTGTATCACTAGATTTATGCATTATGTTAGCGAAATGATGTTATAGGTTATTGTAATTAAGGTAATATTTAAAAATAAAAAATAAAAACGATATTTTTTCATTATATAAAAGAAAACAAGTGAAATAAAGAAAGAATCAAAGAAAAGATGGATGAAGTGAACAATTATTTAAGAATTAAAGTCAAAATTTATATAATTCCAATGATTTTATTTTACTAGTCTAGTGTATGGATTTTGAATTTTTCAAACTACAAAAACATAACCCTTGTAGCCTATTATGAAAGAAAGGGTCCTTGTTTATTTTTTAGTAATTATCTATGAATTTAATTATCTTCAAAAATAAGAAACTTCACCCACCAACAATGACATCTTATCTCACAATTTTGTTTTCATCATAATACTTTTTGTATTTTTTTTTATGTTCTTTTTTTGGTTTAAATATGTTAAATAGATATTCATTTTATTATTTATTTTCTATTTCAATCAAATAGTCCATAGTACATTAAAAACCCATAAAACTTAAAGTTTCTTTCCTTTTCTTTTTTCCTTCAATCCTATGAAGGCATAAACTAGTCTATCATCGAATTTGATTCTAAATCCAAAATAAAGTCAAAAGTTTTTTTTTTTTTTTTTTTTTTTTTTTTTTTTTTTTTTTAAGTATGGGGGAAGATTATGAAGCCACTTGCATTCTTTAATTAAAATAAAGTCAGTTCGTTAATAAACAATTACAAAAAGTCCTATTAATAATCATTTTTTTATTTGAACTTTTGCCCCTAATGCAATTTTACAAGCTAAAGATGAGAGTGAAGGTGATGATTGAATAACACGACCAATTTATATAATTATTATGAGAATTAGTATGGTTAATTAAAATTGAGCTATCATGGTATTATTAATATGACCACATCAACAAAAATACTCATATTAACAATAATTCTAATTAAAAAAGTAATTGAAAATCTTTTGTGGGAAATTAGCACATAAAGCTTGAAATATTGAAAGTTGATATTACCATGAATATAATTAGTGAAAAAAAAAATAGAGAAATCAAAGATTAAGATAGAGTAATAATTAAATTCTTGACTCAAATGTCAATTGAGATATTTGGCTAACTAAATTTTAAAATGACATAATTTATTATTATTTGGAGGGGGGACTCTATAAGCTTTATAAAAAAAAATTGTTCACCTAATAGCTATTAATAAAGTCAACTTGGTTTTGGAACTTATGTCGTACTACTATAGTCAATTTAATTTTGCTTTCGCCCAAATAATTAGTATTGGAGCATTTATTATTATTATTATTATTATTATTATTATTATTATTATATCCTGATCCAAATCAAAGGGAGCCTGGAATTTCAGGATTAGAGTTTATTATTTGACACAAATATAATTAAAAAAAAATTTAAAAAATCTGGATTTTTAGATTTGAATATTCTTGGATCCTTATCCACATTACTTCGGAATTCTGAGACCGAGTCCATATTTATATAAATATAATTGAAAAAAATATAATCTAATCCGGGTATACCTAGATACAGAGCTGAGGTACCCGCATCCGAGTCTGGATGTGTATTCGGATCCATCAAAATATATCCCGACCTGGATTTTTTTCAAAAGTCGTGTTATTGGCAAACAAACGGACCCTAAATTAACCCTCCAAGTGAGTAAGAGAATAAATTCCAACTCAAGATATGATTGAATTAATCATACCTATTTAGGGTGCTCTTTTAGGCATATGGATTGAATGTGGCATTTGGATGTCAAGGCAAGCAACATTTATGAGGAAATGAAAGAGTGAAGCAAGCAACTTACTGTTGTCTGAGTCTGAGTCTGAGTCTGAGTCAGCTCCAACACAAATGAGATTGTTCCTATTTACAATCATAGGTTGAATCTTTATGGAAGCCCTTTAAATCGTATCATGAGACTTTGATTGATCGCTTAATTCCTTGTCATTACGACCCACTTTCTTGATATTCTAGTTGCAATATATACGAGCCATTTCTCGGAATTTATTTTTTAGTGATTTTTTTTAATTTAGTTATATATTTTGGAGAAAGATTAGAATGTATATCTGTTTGAAGCATGAATGTCACTAGGATATTACAAAAAAAATATCCCCCTATAATTATTGATATATATATATATATATAATTTTTCTTATATGCAGATGTATATACGCATTTCGTGCGGATACACATAAAATATTAATATTTTGTCGTGTATATTTTCTTAAATTTTTTTACACGACAAAATATAAGTACTTTGCGTTCATCCACACGAAAAATTCATGCGGGCATCCACACGAAAAATTTGCTTGGACATCCGCATAGGAGAATGACTATATATAAATGCAATAAATGATTCGTGACATGAACAAGTTCATATGATGTACTAATTATTTGAAGAATCGTTTTTTTCTTGATTATCTGTGGAGATTTACATAAAATCAGTATAAAAAGGGAAATTTATAAAAATAGCCCAAAATTTTTTATCATTTGCCAAAATGAACCACAACGTTTGAAATTTATAAAAAATAGTCAAATTCTCCGAAATTTTTACTGAACTAAGCGTGTACTTCGGAATTCCAAAGTAATGACTTCATATCTCCGAAATTTGAAATTTTTTCATTTTTTAACTCCAAAGTTTTACTTCGGATCTCCGAAATTTTAAAATTTTTGTTTTTTATTTTTTATTTTTTTTATTTCAAACTTCAGATATCCTAAATAAGACTTCGGAATCCAAAGTCTAACTTGGGATCTCCAAAGTTGAAAAATATCTATAAAATTGGACATTCCCTATTTTTTCTCACTAAAAGAGCAAATCATTTTTTGTAAACCTATTTTCTGAAGTTTCTTCACATTCTCCTAATTTTCGACACATGCTCCTAAGTCTAAAATGGAATAAACACCTCAAACTTTCTACACTAAGGGTGCAACGATGAATATAGGAGATGATATATTTTTAGAGCTAGTTGATGCGGGCACAACTTATGAGGAGTTAGTGGAAATATTGTACATGCGGATGTAGAGAAGTTAGATGGAGTATAAAGTCAACATGAAAAGTTTAATTTCGTCGTATTCGCGGCGATGTATAGTTATTGAAATTAATAGTCCAAGGATTGAGAGTGATTTTTAAATTTCCACTCAAATACCGTTCGGAAAGGTAGTGTAGTCGAGCAATATTTGAGTTGGGATTGGATTACGACTAGCGATAGTCAACAATTTAGAAATTGTTATTCGTCGAGCTGTAATATAATAAGCCAATCAGTTTCAGTCTATTATTTGTTTAATATATTTCATAAATAAAGAATTAAAATATATACACATATAGAATTACTAAAATGGACTTGTAAATTATTTAATTGAATACCAAGAAATTGAGTCTCAAGCTTGAAGTGGATATGCGGATTTGCTTGGATGTTGATAAATCACTCTAGATTTGATTGTTGATACTTATGAGTAAAGCAAACAACTTACTGTTGTCTGAGTCAGCTCCAACACAAAATGTTCCTATTAGTATTTGCAATAATAGGTTGAATCTTTGTGGAAATTTTAGTTGCCTTTTAAATGGTACCATGAGATTTTGATTGATTGCTTAATTCCTTGTTATTACTACCCACTTTCTTGATATTCTAGCTGCAATATATATACGATATTTTTAGGGGATATTTCTTAGTGATATTTCTGTTTCAAACAGTTGTATATTTTGAAAAGAGATTAGAATGTACAACTGCTTGAAATATGAATGTTACTAGAATATCACAAAAAAAATCCACTTAGAATTAATGATATATTTATATTATAAAGCACAATGGTGTAGGAGGAAAAATAGTGTAACAAATGGTTAAGATTAATAGAGATAATGTATCAAAAGACTATCTTTATGTGGCTTAATTGGCGGCTCGAATCATTTTATTATAATCTAACGGCTGATAAAGAGTCATTTCATTATATAATCTCTATAAAAATGGAAAATGAAAACTACCAAATAAATTAAAGAAAAATAAAATCATTTTATTATAAATAAATTAAATAACAAAATCTTAATCTCTATATAAATTTTGTAACACCGTGCCGTAGGTACGGGCACACACTAGTATATATATATATATAAATAAATTTTTTCTCCTATGCGGATGTACGCATAAATTTTTCATGCGGATACACGCAAAGTACTAGTATTTTATCGTGTAATTTTTCTTTAAAAAAAATTTGCACGATAAAATACTAGTACTTTACGTGCATCCGCACGAAAAATTAGTGCGGATATCCACATAGGAGAATGACTATATTTAAATGCAATAAATGATTCATGACATAAACAAGTTCATACGATTTGCCAAAATGAGCCACAAGGTTTGACGTTTGTAAAAATAGGCAAATTCCAATTCTGACCGATAATAGATACCTGGACTTTGCACGAATCGAATAATCATTCCATTCTCCACCCCTTTCGAATGAAAAAGGATTTTGTTTTATTTTTATTCGGATAAACTAACTAACTAATTGTTCGCCACAAAAAATTCTCCAAAGTGGATTTCAGAGAAGCTGAATTCTCTAAAATTTTTACCGAATTAAGTGTGTATTTCGGAAGTCCGAAGTAATAACTTTGTATCTCCGAAATTCTAATTTTTTTTTTCAATTTTTTAATTCCAAACTTCTGAGATTCAAAATCTGACTTCGAATCTCTGAAATTTTATTTTTATTTTTTTAATTTCATACTTCAGATATCATAAGTAAGACTTCATAATCCAAAGTCTAACATTGGATCTCCGAAGTTGGAAAAATATCTATAAAATCAGATATTCCCCATTTTCCCCCACGAAAATAACAAATCATTTTTTGTTAACCTATTTTCCAAAGTTTGTTCACATTCTTCTAAGTTTCGACACATTCTCTCAAGTTTAGAATGAAATAAATATCTCTAACTTTTTACACTGAAAGGTCTTGAGAGAATTAAATAATGACAACGATGAATATATGGGATGATATATTTTTTAGAGCTAGTTGATGCCGGTACAACTTATGAGCAATTAGTGGAAATATTGTACATCTGGATGTAGATAAGTAAGATGAAGTATAAAGTAAGCATGAAAAGTTTAATTTCTTCGTATTCGCGGTGATGTATAATTATTGAAATTAATAGTCAAATGACTAAGAGTGATTTTTAAAATTACACTCAAAAACTGTTTGACAAAGTAGTGTGATCAATCTATATTTGTGTTAGATTAGATTACTACTAGAGATAGTCAATAATCTGGAGGTCGTTATTCGTTGAGCTATAATATAGTAAGCCAATTAGTTCCAATGTATTATTTGTTAAATATATTTCATAAATAAAGAATTAAAATTTATACACACAGAGAATTACTAAAATGGACTTATAAATTATTTAATTGAATAATACCAAGAAATTGAGTCTCAGGCTTGAAGTGGATCAGCGGATTTGCTTGGAAGTTGATAAATCACTCTAGATTTGGATGTAGCGGATTGAAGAATAGGACTTTTCAAATATTATTATCTTTTAGCAATGATTGTTGATGCTTTGAGTAGACCTAGGCTGGGCTGGAGCTTTTACTTTAAAGCCCAAGTTGAAGCTGGTTCTATGTGGGCCTAGTATGGGCTGGCCAATTGTATGATGGGTCGGGCTGCTAATTAAAATCCTTAAATCTGCCTTTCCATTTCCAGCCATAATTCGGGCCCCACACTGGACCCAAAATAAAATTTTGAAAATGAAAATAATATGCGGGTGTCTCGGAGTATTTTTTTTCCCGAAAATGTTAGAAATTTCGCTGCCAAATCACCCGACTCGGGCTTCAGCGGAGCAGCCAAGCAGGTAAAATCTCCGACTACCCAGCCTCTTACAGGAAACACACCATCTGGATTCAACCCATGATCTGAATGTCATATCTTGAACCATTACACCATCAGACCACGACCATTGAGGA